>JAWZYV010003849.1:0-319238 GCA_038373885.1 Cheiracanthium punctorium | reverse complement strand
TGGTCCACTTAGCCACTATGCACTTCGCAGAATCATTTTCTTCATGTTTTGTAATATTTGTAAATATTTACTTATTGTAACCAAGATTCAATTATACATTTTTGCATTTATACAAAGTTCGCATATTCTTTATTGATAAAACACACCACTAAGCAACGACGCAACAAAATGTAATTTTATTTAAAAATTTAATTTTTTAATTTTATTTTTAAATTTTAAAAGTGTAAAATATAAGACTTTTGGGGCCCTAAAATTTGTGGATCCTGGGAAAATGACCCGTCTGCTCCTAATAGGGCACTGTACTTAGGAACATTATGGAGGAGCTTTACCCTTCAACGCGCAGTGTTCCCGCTCTGGGAACATCAAACTCTGACGTTTTGACTGTTGCCAGTCACGAAGAATATAATTGATTTCTATAAAAATAGTTGCGTGTGACATAGCTCCACGAGAATCCTTTACTTTTTAGCACGTCATTTCCCGTAAAATAATTGTCACGATTATTTTTAACAGCACTGACATCTGCTGAAAATGCCACAGATCTAGAGACCCTTTTTTGACGACAGCTGGCTGTGCCAGCACAGCCAGCTGTCGTCAAAAAGGGGTCTCTAGATCTGTGGCACGCGATGAACGTTTCGATCGTCCGCCATCTTGCTGGTAGTTAAGTCGAGCGATGGCAACGGCTGCCCTTTTTTCAGCATTGGGAAAGGGTTGCGCCTCAAAGGGTTAATCGTAAATTAAAAGTTTAGATACAGCCTCGATGTTTCATCCTATACACATTTGCTGCTTATGTTAAAACTTTCATACACTCAAGAACACCATTAATGAAATTCAGAAAAACATATCAAACCTCAATGAATTATCACACGCAATTCCTGGCTGCAACGGAGAATTTATTTAAAGAAGAAACTTTGAAATTCTTTCATACTCAGAGAGTTTCTGTAACTTTTAGAGTGAGTTTGTCGAGTGATTCCAAAGAAGCGTTTAGCCTTACAGTAAGATTTAAATCAGCCAGGAATGCGAATGGTGGCAGTTGGAAGTATGATTGTGCGAGGGCCCATTAATAACTTCCTTTAAATTTGTGGCAGTTAATCTACTTGCTTGCCTTCCCCCCTTCGCAAATGAGCTGAATAACATCGCAGCGTTAATGTATTGCTCAACATGTGTAACGCGTTTGATTATTTTGTTTCTTAAGCATGAGTGAAGATAGTGAATAAAGCGTATAATTACAGTTTCTTGTTAAAAAAAAATTCTTATGACTCAAATTTTCATGAAGAAATTTCGATATTTGTTACAAAAATCTTTTATAGTAGTTTTGGTAAAAATGAATGGTGAATCTAACCATGGCTCACTGAGATAAGTACAGGCTGTCCGAAAACCAGTTCTCCCATGGGATTTTGCGTACGAGAAAAGTTTCGCTTCTTCGCCGATTTGTCGTTGTTACCTAACTGTATCATTGTTGCCAACTCTGCCGGAGAAAAAGATGTTGGCAAACTGGCAATACCGAAGTATTTTGTAAATCGGAAATGAATGTCCAAATGTCTCGAAGAGCATTAGCAGATAAGCATATTTCAGCAGCACAAGCACGTAAACGCCAAAAAAATTTTATTTTTTTTCTCAGCTTGAAAATATTGTTAGCCATTTGTGGATACTTTTAACTTTGATTTTAGGCACATTTTCTCCGCAGAGTTGGCAACAGTGATACAGTTGGGTAACAGCGACAAATCGGCGAAGAAGCGAACATTTACTCGTACGCAAACACGGAGCTTTTCGGACAGCCTGTACTTATCTCAGTAAGCCATGATCTAACAAGTGTGATTTAATCTATATATATATAATACGCTAACGTATGGAGTACCAAGGTGGTCCGATGTCGGGTAGACTACTCTTATCTGACGTAACTACTCAGTTCTTAACGAGTTTTCCCATAAATGCGGCACCAAAATCGCCAGTATTGATACACTCGTGAATGGCAACAGCTAAATTTTATTATTGTTTTGCATGAAAACATCTTTCGGAAATTCTGCTCTAATCTAAATGCCAATTGATGAGGTTTGAAATTAAAGCATTCAATGCCGTATTTTAAGTATGTAGATGAAGATTTTCATATGACGTCATGAAATTAATATTTTGTAGTTCGTTACTGGTTGAAATATAAAAAACAGCTGCATTAAAAAAAAAACAAAATATTTACAATTAACGATAACACGGAGAACTACATGCTGTGTGTTCAGCAACTCACGTGTGTACCCACTGAATAAAGTATTCCATTGTAAGCGGAATTTCTTTAATTTTTTCGAATAAATAACTATTTTTTTTTTTGCGATACATATTTTCAAAGAGCGATTGCTTTTCTAAAGTGTTGGCTTGGGCTATTGTGCAAAAGTTGCCACATTTGCAAAAGATTAGCTGCAAATGTGGTTGAGTTGAAGAGTCTGCAACTTTTTGCAAAAGATTTGCAAAAAGTTGCCACATTCTGAGCCACTATCACTTATTTGGATAAAAAAGAAACTAAAATAAGAATCAACCAGGGGCGTAGCCAGAAATTTTTGATGGGGGGGGTTACGACTACTGCAACTCATATATATGTATACATATGTATGATAATATAGTGCAGAATATACATTTTGTATGGCAAAAAATTTCTCATGGGGGGGGTTATGACCCCCTAACCCCCCCCTTGGCTACGCCCCTGGAATCAACCCATTTAATGTATTCATACCGATTTACTGAATCCATATTTTATTGATAAAATGAATTTTTGTAAAAAGAACTTTACAATTTTATCGGGCAATTTTTTTAAAGAGCTCCAACCAGTGAGTTGAGTAGTAATCATCCAACCAATACATCTAATAACAAAGTAATGTTAAAATAAGAAGAAAAAAAAAAACGTTATTTTAGATGAAATGAGTTCAATGACTTGTCCACCATTGATTACTACTTTAAGTCCCTGCTTGACGAGACATAAAAAAAATTGCCAGCTTAGAGTGTTTCTAAATCCAAATATTGGCTCATCACATAATATTATCACATGAACACAGATTAGCTAGGTTGTCACATTTTGCATAAAGAAAAATAAGGTATAAGGCGGCGAAGCTGGCCGACTTAGTGGTAAAAAAGAAAAGCACTTGGAATTAGCACACCTTAACTCGAAATGGTACTTACGTATTACGTACATCCGCCAAGACGAGCGATTTTTTGCCGAAATAAATGCCGGGCACATGAAATTATTAATGGTTTTGAATACGATTGGCAACAGTTTGGCAACTCATTTGACGAAAAAACAGTTTGGCGGGAATGACCGCCGGGATAATACGTAAGTACCCTCGAAATTATTTCCAGTGAAAAATAATAAGGATTGGCAATTTCACTTTTGGCGATAAATCGTCAAAAGTGGCCAAATTTCGAGACTTTTTACATATTATTGCAAACGCTATTACCGGGAAACCTCTATGGTAGTTTTAAAACGAATTTCCCAACTTTTTTACCGCATTAACATTTTTTAATTTAGAAAAGCAATTTCTCATTATTGTTACAATAAAATAGTTTAAACATGATTTAAAGAAATGCATATGAACGATTTTTCAGAAACAAACTGTTTTATATATATCTATCTCTACAGGGAAAAGGACTGACAGAAAAAAATAAAGTTGTCAGAAATTTTCTATTCTGATTGTACGGAATTTTTATTTTCTTTGCAAAGTAGTCAAGAAATTTTCTTTTTTTGAAATTAAAACTGACTCTTATTTATTAATTTTCAGACATCTATAATTTATACAGAAAAAATAGTTTTTGAATTGTCACCTCTAGAATCGAACCCTCGTCCTATTCAGCGAGAAATTGCTCCTGTTGTTGTTGTTGTTGTGAACACGTAAATCGGATCTGTGTGCTTGACTCAAAATCCGCTTACAATTCTTCGTCAGTAGGACAACATAGGAGTGGGGATGCTCTCCGTGGGGGTCTTTCTAAGGGGTCCTAACCCGTATTTAAAATCGCTTCTCTGATTCTCTAAACGTTATTTGATATTTGATTGAAGGCGATTATAGGTTGAACTGGAGGGCATTTTGTCTGTCAAAACAGGTAGGAAAAAAATAAAACACGGAAATTTACTGTTTTCACAGGAAATTCTGAAAGTAAAAACTTTTATTTCTTACAACGGAAAATTTCCAATTTATAAGGAAATCACACATTTTTCCAGAAAAACAAGTTGAGAAATATTCCTTATTCTCAGATTAGTTTTAACAGGTGTTGAGATAGAAACAGATTTTTAGGTAGTGATAACGCATGATTAATTAATTTAGAATGAAAAGGTAAATATTGCATAGTTAAAATTTTCAATTTTTACATTTATATGTCAATATATATTTCAACTCCTCAATTTTATTTATTTTTTATTTTTAAGGCTATTTAGATTATCTTTATTTAATCTAGTATTAACATAAATTTTTTAAAATAAAATCCAAAACATATTTTCCCTATCTCTTATTCCGAATTATTCATGACAAATCTTATGGAGCCCTTTATTTTTTAAAACAATTTTTTTGTCGATAGTACTTTAAAATCTCTTTTAAGTGTTTTATCATGTTAAGATGCTGTAAAGAAAATTATATAAAAAAGGAACAGCATCAAAACAACAATTTCAAACGTTACACTACCAAAGCATTTACTACTAAATGTTTAACATTTCTAATCTGAATAAACTATAAATGGAGTAGTTCCTCTTGGAACATTTGCCTAAGATTTATTTAAGTAACATATCGTATCCATTTCCTTTCTTTTTTGTAGTAATTTTAAAGTCACAACAAATCACTTTATGTAAATGCTGCAGTGTAAAGCTGACTCCCCACTTTCCCGTTTACCACATCCGAAAACGATGCTACAAGTGTACTCAAAGAATAAATTATGCGTGTAGAATTGTCAGAAATTTCATGCAGAAGCCTGAGAATTAATGGCGGGCCATTCATTCCCTACAAGAATTCTCATCCGATTTGCATATAGCATATTTTAAAAACTCCATAAACTTGAGATCTGTGCAGCCGAACCGAAAGTAAAGCATGTCTATACATTTGTTATGCTAAGAATGGACTACTAAAGCAAGTTAGATGCATTCTGTAATGCAGGAAAAGGGTTGAGCCGAGTTTGAGATTTATTCTTAGATCTTGTTGGCGTTGTGTGCTTTCTCTTTTTCTAAATTAATGTGAAACTCTGCTTTAGCCCTTTGAGGCGCAACCACTTCCCAATGCCGAAAAAAAGGGCAGCCGTTGCCATCGCTCTACTTAACTACCAGCAAGATGGCGGACGATCGAAACGTTCATCGCGTGCCACAGATCTAGAGAGCCTTTTTTGACGACAGCTGAATGTGCCCGGCACAGCCAGCTGTCGTCAATAAAGGGTCTCTAGATCTGTGGCACGCGATGAACGTTTCGATCGTCCGCCATCTTGCTGGTAGTTAAGTCGAGCGATGGCAACGGCTGCCCTTTTTTCAGCATTGGGAAATCTATCCAGCTGTTCTCGCATTCTTCTATTTTTCAGCAGATGTTAGTGCTGTTAAAAATAATCGTGACAATTTTTTTACGGGAAATGACGTGCTAAAAAGTAAAGGATTCTCGTGGAGCTATGTCACCCGCAACTATTTTTATAGAAATCAAATCTATTCTTCGTGACTGGCAACAGTCAAAACGTCAGAGTTGGGTGTTCCCAGAGTGGGAACACTGCCCATTAAAGGGTTAAACCTGAACATCAACCATCCAAAGAGAAACACATAGTATGTAGTGCTGTACTGCGATTTTCGATTGCTAATTTATGAATCAATCGAGTATTCACTACATCATATGAAACATATGCATTATAAAAAAGTTTCACTATCAATCGTATCCTGCAATTTATTTTTCTCTTTTATTCCTAAACATTCTAAATGTTTTTTTCCCGCTTCTAATCTCTCACATTTCTCGGTTTCTCAAATAAATATTTCACTCAACTATTTTCCAGCATACGAAGAACACTTTCGTCACTTAAAAACGACGTATATACTAGAAACAAGAAAAAAAAAAATTCCGAAAGCATAAAATACTTCTTCTAAATGCTTCGCTTCTAAATATTCACGCGTTCTTCTTCAACAAGTTATTTTAGCTTTTCCCTCTCTCTCATCTGGGCTTCCATTTACACTCTCAACTCAACTCTTTCGCATTCGTGCACCAAGTGCGGCGGCCCCCATAAAATGTTCGCCACTCTTAACTCACATTTAATCGCGGAGCAAGCGAGTTAAAATGGGCCGCAGTTAGTGGGAGTAGTTGTGGCTCCTTCTCTCTTCGGTACGTATACGAAAATGGGTCGCTCACTCCACTCGCTGTGGTATCTTGCCGAAAAGCAGTTACGGTTTGCAAGAGTGGTATTTGTCTTTATGTCAGTTCAATAACGGTCGCTGCCATTCCGATGGATATAATCAAGGGAACGTATATTCTGAATTTCGGGGGGCTGAGGAGTGTTTAGAAAAGTTGAGGCCATATAATGACCGCTTCAATTATTTTGGAATGACTGTGTAATATTCCCTTTTCGGAAAGATCTCGATGAAAGATGGTCGCTCCCCTGCAATGTTTATTCGTGCATATCATTAGCCGAAGTACGCTGTCCAATTCTGATGCACTTGTTGTCAATAGAATTCGTGAAATTGAAATTATCATTTGTCATTTACAGCGAGCGTACTCTAGCAGAATCAGAATGTGACATGAAGAAAGGAATATTTTCGTTCAAGGAATTTTCGTTAATCGTAAAGTACTGTTGCGTTTGGACGAATGTGCACGTTTCAAAAAAATGGCGCTAACATTGAGAAGTAATATTTACATTTTGGCCTGAAGTTATATTCGCTGTTACTCGTTGTTGAATCTTCCTTTCAGTTTAAATATGAAGTGAGAAGGGGAAGAAAGTGATGTACGTATTAACATATGCTGTAGTCTAATAAAAAATTGCACAGCTGAAATTTGTCTCTAAAATCTCATTATTTTCTTATCGCCTCAATTTTAATAAAGTATCTAACTGAGCTGTAATTAATTTTAGGATTCAGAGAACGTCAGATTTTTACGAGAATCGCGGCGGCGATCGAAACGTTCAAATGGCAAGTTATAAACGGTTGTAGTATTTTCTTGTTTATGCTTTGTGATTTTATCCCTGACAATAATCCTTTTTGATGATTTGTGTAACTTTCTTTGAAGGCAGTCTATAGTGGGAGCTAGTTCCGATTTCAGAACCTTGAGCCTGCTAGCTTCAGGCGTTATCTAACAGGGCGAAAGGTACCCACTTTCCCCGCCGATGAAAAGTGTTCCTTGCGTGTTAGAATTTGTTGCCATCCGTTGTGGACTTTGAGTTGAGTGCTACCTGTTGTCGGCTTTCATGCCACGCGTTGCGGGCGTTGAGTGCTTGCTGCCGCTCGTTGACTTAACGAGCGAAAGTGAAGTACTCTTGGCGCCATCTGTCTCTGAAAGTGAGAAGCATGCATGTTCGTTTGTCCGCACCACCACTGAAAGATGAGTATGGTGGGAACTGGTTTCGATCCCAGGATCTTGAGTGTGCCCAGGTAAGTTGGTCAGGCGTTTTACAACCCATCTAAAGGTGCCCACCTGCCCAGTTTTCAGACGCCGAGTTGTAGCATGTTGCTGCGTGCGATCGTAAATACGTCACAACTTCAGTTTTGGCCATAACTTTTATTAGTTCCCATTGATTCAAATTTGAAAATTTTACGTGTGTTTAGTGAAGCTTCCTAATATTTGTCTCTGGTAAGCATATTTAGGGTGTGTCTCTTCTTTGTACTGCTCTTTGAATTTCTTGCGAGGAATTGAAAGAGCAGTACCGGAAAGCAACGTTTTTTTTTTTTTTGGGGGGGGGGAGGTTCTAACAATGCGTCTTGCTACTGCGAAGGAATTATTTTGTGGGCTCGTGTTAAAGAACTATTGATGCTTCACATACCATTTTTACGATGGTATTTTAGATATATGAAAAAAAAAAATTGCGTCAAATTATGCATCGATTTAGAGTATGGGCAGGCAGACAAACGCAAATCATAAACACTTTGTGACTTCGTTTTAAACTGTTAAAAATGTAAAATGTAATCGGAAAATAAAGGAATAAATGATCTTGGACATAACGTAATCGAACAAGTACTACTATCGTGGGAGGATGTCAGATATTCCATATTGCTAAACTCCACTCTTTGGTGTCTTTGGAAATTGCTAGTAGTTATTAATCAGCACCGCCAACGTTATTATTTCTGGCTGTGATTGGACGAGTTTTCAGAATTTGCGAGCGCTAATCTCGTGCTTAAGATGTTCGAACGAAAAGGGACTTGGAAACGCTGTAGTCATGAGAATTGGAGCTGGGATTAAAATGGATTGCACCTGCACGACATTATTATGTCCACGATCAGCGAACCGTAACGTTTGCAGCTCCGTTATGAGGCGTACTGACGTTTTAACAGACTTCTCTTATGAAAGTTTTATGAAAAGGGAACAAATCTCTGTGACCACAATTTAGATTGCATAGAGTTCTTAGTTATCACATTCAAGTGTTTGCTCAAGGTGTTATCCAATAGGACAAAAAGTAATTATTTGTATGTACATAGACAGGGTGTTTTAGAATAATTCCGACAAACTTTAAGGGTAGGTTGGGCATATAATAAGGATTCAGTGTCGCATAGCAATGTGGCGTCCGAAACGTCACTTTTGTAGCTGTTAATAATCACTTTGCTGTAATAATTACCGTAAATTCCGGCGTATAACGCGCACTTTTCATACAAAAAATAAGGTCGAAATTTAAGGGTGCGCGTTATACGCCGGTTATAAAAGTAATAAATTTAAAATTAAGGAAAAGATGAGCATAAAAAAAGGAGATTTCTACATGTACCTGAATGTTGTTTATTTAAAAGAAATGACATACCTTATGAACTTCAATTTTCATTATCGGACAGCATAAAAAGTTCATCATATTCATATTCCGTTAATATTTTCCGGCACATGATCAAATTCAGTTTCATCTTCACTATCACTGTTAATCTGATCCATAAATAAATAGTTATCATGCGCTCCATCTAGATTGTTCGATATACTACATTTTTTAAATGACTTTTTAATTATATCAAGTTTAATTTCATTCCATGCTTGTATTATCCGCTCACACACTATTTCTAGACTGGCATGACGCATTTCACCTCCTTCCGTAAATGTTTTATCTCCTTCCAACATCCACGTATTCCAAAATCGTTTTAAAATTCCTTATAATGGTTTATTAATACACACATCTAAAGGTTGAACTAATGGCGTTAATCCGCCTGGATAACTGCCATGTCTGTGTTACACTCTTTCATTAATTTCTTTGTATTATCCTTTAAATGCTATCTGAACATATCCCAAACTGAAAGAATTTCTGGATTCCATAGGGCAAGTCTGTGATTGCAAAGTAAAGGGTGCGCGTTATACGGAGGATATACATAAAAATTAAAAAATGAAATTTAAAATTATAGGTGCGCGTTATACGCCAGCATTTACGGTAACTTTCCGACCATGGTCGGCTGAAAATTAGTGCATCTTTCACAAAAAGAACTTGACCAAAATTAACTATTAACAGTGATTATTAAAGTAAGATCATATACTATTCATTACAGGATTGGTTATTAAAGTGATTATTGACAAGTAAGTGAAAATGACGTTTTTGACCGCAAATTGCTATGAGATTCTGATTCCTTATTATGTGCCTTAACTGCCATTAAACTTTTTCAGAACTTTTTTTTTTTTTTTTTTTTTTTTTTTTTTTTTTTTTTTTTTTAGGCTTATGTTCTTTCAAGTGGTTCTCTGGATATGTTGCGAACCCCAGATTCCATTTTTTTCCCGAAAAGTATTTGATTTTTGATATTTTTGGTTATAATTATTTTAATGAATTTTTGATTGGTTGCTGGTAATTGGCTAGATTCCCATATATTGTAAGTTTGGCTATTTTACATACATATATAAATATCTGATGATTCTCTCTCTCTCTATATATATATATATATATATGTATGTATGTATATATATCTCTATATATTAATGAATATGTCATTTTATCTCTCAACACCCTTTATTGAAAAATGTGTCCCAAAAATGCGACATAAAAGTATGCGACATAATTTTACATGTATTTAAATACTATTACATTACAACAGCTTTAATCTATTGTTACAATATTTCGTATGCTGTAGAATACGTTTCACATGTATTTTTTACATATATTTAAATACTATTAGTTCATAACAGCTTTAATCTATTGTTACAATGTTTCGTAAGATGTAGAATATGCATCACATGTATTTTTCTATAAATAGGTTACAATCATAAACATTTCAACATAGGGTTAGAAGACGAAATACACGAAAGATGAGAGATAAAATGACGTAGTCAATGAATATCGGTTTAATATGGCAATAATGAAACTAAAAAATTAGGGAGAGGTGTCAGGGGGATCTCCCCCTGACGAGGCTCAAACAGCCGAATTTTTTTATTATATTTCTATATACCATATACTATATCTCTATATACTATTATCTCTATATATCTCTATATATTCTCTCTATACAGTGATGGCCAAAATTGTGGACACTTTCGGAAATGTTTAGATTTTCTAAGTTTGCATGCTTGTTGGAAGTGCTACGTTTCACAAAGTGCAAACTCATATATCATTTTAAAGAGAATTTAATACTGATTTCAATGCACAAAACTAAATTTAAATATGTGCAACCAGTGGCAGATTAATGCAAGTTTGTCGGGGGGTGGGGCGGTTAGTTAGAAGATTGACATATGCATCCATTTTATGAAAGCAAAATAAAATTTTTACATCAATCTCTTTTTCCTCGGAATTTAATCCGACCTTGTGTGATATAGAATAAAAGTTATAATTACTTTAATGTGAAAAAGAAATAGAGTGATGAAGTGCATTGTTAATTCTAAATTTCCAGGTCAATCAGTGTCATTTTTCTGATCTTAAACTTTCGTCAGCTCAATGAAACATCGATGTGAAACTGTAATAAATAATTAAGGCTACCTTACATACTACTGATAACTCCCTGCAATCTTCAATATCTAATGTATCTCGATAATCATTGTAGTTTAATATTTTTTGTATTGCAAATATTTTAATTTTGTTTTTTGAATTGAAATCAGTATTAAATTATCTTTAAAATTATATAAAAGAGTTTGCGTTTTGTTAAACATAACATTTTTTATACGCATAAGAACTTAGAAAACAAAAAAAGTTTCCAAAAGTGTCCACAATTTTGGCCACCACTGTATAATCCTTTTGGATCTTTAATCGAAATATACAAAACTTTCTAGGCCAACCTAAGAAAGCATGCCCTGATGATGAACCTCAGTCCTCAAATCAAAAGAGTATGAAACTGTATTCTAAATATTGTTGTATTCCGTTACATTAAGACGAATAATTTCATTGAAAATTAAAGAAAACTGAATCTTCTCCAAAATTCTGCTTCCAGCTTTTCAAATTCATGCTTGGTATTTTTTAAAGTAACGGTTTTCACTCATAGTGTTAGTTGTGCACCATGATGGAGGAACTGAAGCTGCAAATTACTAATTTACATTATTAAAAATTGCCTACAGAAACAATTAGGACAGAAAAACATATCTTCTGGAAACTTTTGCGAGCTACTGTATATATCTATCTACGGTATACACTTATTTAGAAGTGATACGTTATTTTGTTATGCCAGCGCCGGTTACACGCACAGTACAATTTATGATTGAATGCTCTCGAATGTGTTTAATTGTGTCGATGTCTTAAGGTATGTGAACACACTCGTAATCCTTTTGCGATAAAATCATCAAAAACTTTGTGAATAACACCCGCAAAAGTAAAATTGTATGGAGCGTTTCGGGTAGTATAAAGGGTTCACCTTTCTTGTTGTTGTCGTGCCCGTAGATAGATGACACTATCCATGGAAAGAGGGATACCATTGACGCCGAGGGGGTTAAACTTCTACTTGTTGGTCTCTAATTTTGAACAAATTCCAGATGAGGGACCAACCACCACCTGAAATCGGCAACCCCAGAGGTATCGTTTATCAACTTGGAGGATATTGGAGCCACGACGGATTTTACAATTACTAGCTCTCCTTAGCGTACACAGTCTCACAGACATCGAGCCGAGAGGGAGTCGACCCTCCCAAGCACAGGCCAAGCCGGATGCTGCTTCGCTGGCCGTGTTCTTATGGGAACGGCGTTTAGCACCCAGACCACTGCGGGACTCACCTTTCTTCAACTGAAAATAATTGATCTCAACTTTTAGCGATGAAGAAGCATGACCTCTTTACACCATGTGGAACAGCCCGGGGTTAGTTTTGTCCCGTCTGTAAGAATCACTCGTAGATCTTCTACAGTGACATTCTGTAGTTTTTACATATGGCTGAAAGGAACACAATCCATAAACATCTGGCCACTTGCAAAACATCTGCTAAATACGCCAATCTGCAAAGGATTATGTATATGAAAATATGGATAACGGTTTTCCGGGAACTTTCCATGAGCAGTAATCATAGGTCGTGAGCATGTGTAACTCGCCAAATAATGAAAAGTCACCATTGGTGTCAAGCTATCCTAGCTGTTCCGAAGTTTTTATCAAAGAAAGCACGTAAAGTACTGTTTTCTTAGAGATCATTATTAACTATACATATACGCAAGTCGCCAAATAATGAAAAATCGCCGTGGGTGGCAAATACGCAAGGTGTCCAATAGGTTTTACATAATTAAAAATACAACTCAAACAGATGTTCTGATTCTATTACGCTTTAACTCTTAATTAATATAACTTTTGAATGGCAACATTAAATATCATTGTGTTTCTGAGGAGTGCAAATAATTTTTCCAGCGATTATACGCGGAGTCCGCACTCCTGATGGAGTATAGCTCAGGACCCGTAGAACACGGATTCCTAATAACAAAATATGTACCGTGATATGGGGGAGTGGTCTACTGTAGTGTGAAGTTTAAAATTTTAATGTACCAATGAACATGCAAGAACCAAGCGACGTGTAGCTCAGTAACATTCCATCTGATCCAATCTTTGGGATTTGTCTGTTGAAATTCTGTCTTTTTTACGAATAAGCCTTATTAGGGTCCGAATGCCTAATACGAAAAGCGAGCGTAGCGAGTCTGGGGGCTTTCGCCCCTAGTCATCATTAAAAAAAGGACAATATTCAAACACCAGGATGTCTATAAAATTACAAGTGAAATCTCCAAAAAGCAATTTCAAAGCCTAGGAGGGAAGCATCCAGTTGTTCACAACATGCTATCCTTGGATATCCAATAGAGCAGTTGTGATGTCGGTAGAAGGCCCGGACAGATCAGTAAGTGTTCTCTATTCATATTGTCTATTTTACAGATTGGACATGGACTATTGGTCAATATGCCCATTCTCTCTAGACGTTCGGCGAGGCAGTCATATCCATTTCTCAATCTGAAATTGTCTACAGTCTCTTTACGTGGTCTGTAACCAAATTCTTTTGAGTCATCTTTAATATTTCCAATGGTTTATTTCTGGATTTATTAGTTAGATCCGTGTTATAGTTCAGCATGATTTTCTGTTGTATGCACCTTTTAAGGGAATTCATGGAATAGCAGCCTCTACAATATACACTGCTGGCCACCCAAATTGCAACACCAAGAAAAACAAGAGATATCACAACAAAATTTATTGTGTAGATAACATGTTGACCAAGTAACAAATGATTAAATTTACAGCATTCTATGAAGCGTGGTTCCTGCCAAAATCAGTACCCAGAGTAGCCGCCGTTGTTGGAGATCACAGCTGCCACACGCCTCGGCATTGATTCAAAGAGACTTTGAATGTGTTCTTGGGGTACAGCAGACCAAGCAGCTTCCACACGTTGCCAAAGTTGATCTGGTGTGACAGCTGGGGATGAAGTCTGGGTCAGTCGTTGAGCAACCATGGACCACATGTTTTCTATCGGCGAAAGATCCGGAGAGCGCGCCGGCCAGGGAAGCAATTCAATCTGGTGATTGACGAAGAACCCTTGGACAATGCGTGCCACGTGTGGCCGTGCATTATCCTGCTGAAATATGGCTGTTGGCAAGCCCTGAAGGTAAGAAAGGACAACTGGCTCCAACACCTCGGAGATGTAGCGCTGGCTGGTTAAAGTACCGGCAATGCGTACTAGAGGAGTGCGAGAGAGATATCCGATACCGCCCCATACCATAATACCCGGTGCAGGACCAGTGTGACGGTGCATAATGCAGCTGTTCAGCATCCTCTCTCCACGGTGTCTCCAGACTCGAATCCGACCGTCGTGGTGTTGCATACAGAAGCGTGACTCGTCAGTAAAGAGAATTTCATTCCATTCTGTCGTCCACATCCTTCTTTCATCGCACCATTGGCGGCGGAGACGTCTGTGGTTCCGCGTCAGAGGTAGACAAAGCAACGGACGTCTTGCGGACAGACCATTCTGCTGTAAACGACGTCGAATGGTACGCGCAGACACTGGATGATGCGTTACAGACTGAATCTGCTGTGATATGGTTCGTGATGTGACTGAGCGGTCCGTCACTGCCATGCGTACAATCTGCCTGTCATCACGTGACGTGGTGCACTGAGGTCGATGCGGTCGATCACGTCTGTCCGTCGTACCCTCCTGCACCCAACGATCACATATCCGCATCACAGTTGTTTGGTTTCGTCCAATACGACGACCGATTTCCCTGAAAGATAACCCACAATCTCGGTATGCCACTATCCTTCCTCTGTCAAACTCGGATACTTGATCAAAAGATGATCGTTGTTTCCTACGAGGCATAATTTATCGTTTTTTTGAAAAAAAAGCAAGAAAAACACAATTGCTGTACTTGAAACCGTCGAAATCTCCAAGCCTTAAATAGCGCTTTGAGGTGGCGCCACAGGCGCGCTTGATGTGCGTCTGCGCTGAAATTCTAATCATTTGCATATCTCACCTCAGCTAATGCATGTTGTAAATTTCATATTATTTGCATGCTTCCTTCAGGGTGTTGCATTTACGATGGCCAGCAGTGTATGATGCAGTACATTTCTTAGCCAATTTCTTAGCCTCTTTTGTAACCATCTATGTCCACATGAGATAGCATCTATTGGAATTCTACAATTTTGCCGTTTCGAGTAGGATCGAAATGTTCATCGCGTGCCACAGATCTAGAGACCCCTTTTTTGACGCAGCTGACTGTGCGGCACAGCCAGCTGCGTCAAAAAACGGGACTATGAACGTTTCGATCGTCCGCCATCTTGCTGGTAGTTAAGTCGAGCGATAGCAACGGCTGCCCTTTTTTAAGCATTGGGCAGTCTATCCAGCTGGTCTCGCATTCTTCCATTTTTCAACAGTGCTGTTAAAAATAATCGTGACAATTTTTTTCACGGGAAATGACGTGCTAAAAAGTAAAGGATTCTCGTGGAGCTATGTCATCCGCAACTATTTTTATAGAAATCAAATCTATTGTTCGTAACTGGTAACAGTCCAAACGTCAGAGTTGGGTGTTCCCAGAGCGGGGACACTGCGCGTTAAAGGGTTAAAGCATCAACTTTATACGGAGATGTATATATCACAGCAGGCCTTAAGCAAATACCTTAACCAAAGTAATTAAGAACTCTGTGCGTCAGAAATACTCTAACATTCTCTCCTTCTCTCCTATCTATATATTATATTGTGCCCTCATAAAATTACATAAGAGACTCTGTTTACGGTTGCACTTAACAAATGCGGCGCTGCCAGAGTCACGGTCCGTTAATCAGGGACATAATAACGTGGAGCGGACGCAATTCATTTTAATCCCAACGCGAATTTTCATGACTAAACCGTTTTCGAGTCCCTTTTCATTCGAACGTCTTAAGCACGGGATTAGCGGTCATTAATTCTGAAAACTCTCCTCCAGGAATAATAATGTCGGTGGCATCCATTAATAACAAATGATTGTTGAAGATGTTGAAGAGGAGGATTTCATACGGAAATTCTGATATTAAAGCAGTTTTTGAAGGTGATTTGCCGTTTATCAGATTATGTAAACTTTTTAATACTTTATATGGAACCTAAATATGTAATTATGAATTATTCTTATCTGTCTGCCAGTTCGTGCAATACATTTTGAAATGCATACATTGTAAGGAAATTCTAGAATGTTGTTGCTATGTGATGTAACAGGCAGAATATTATACAAGTGGCACTGAAAGTTCGGTTGACTGCGACTTTAGAACCCCACTGTGTCAAGCTGGTGATAAATGCATAAATGTTGTAACCTTGGCGACTTTCTGTGAAGAATACGGCAGTATGAGGTATGAGTGTGGCTAAAAGAAAATTCTAAGTTCTAAATGATGTATTTTAATCTTGGGAGTGCAAGGTAAGTGTGATTTTGATTATGATTTAACGAAGAATAAATGAAATCTGAAAAGTCCTCATCGATCCGATGCCTCGAAAAAAAATTGGCTCGGGATCAAAGGTTACAAAAACGGGTTTTTCGCGATTTTCAGCAAAACGGTAAGTTTTGTCATAAAATTAATTCAGACAAAAATTGTGGATCAGATAATTATCTATAAATAATGTCTAAATACTTTCTTTCCTAAGAACCACCGTTTCTGAGATATAACGATTCAAGAAGTTGGAAAAGTTGTCATCGTCATATAACATGCACACGTTTCCACAACAGATGACGGTGATTAAGAAAAAAAAAATATGCAAAACATATACGGGAACTTCTTGAGTGTTTCTCCACGCATGATCCTTTTCCAGAGGTTGTCTAAATTGTATCTTGCAAGTGGTGTCGTTGGTGATAGTAAAATTAATTGTTATAAAGCTCGTGAAGTTGAGCTTGACTATGTCAAAAATAACAGGACTGACATTTAATAATATTAAATTAAAACGCGCTGACAAAGTAGTCCCTCATTTAACATACAAATCCTTTTCGTAGCTAGTTGTTCAGCTAAGTTTTAATCCAACTAATACAATTATTGGTTTCAGAAACAAGAACTTGTATATATCCCAAGATATTCTAATATTACGAAAGAGGTAAAGTTTTATTACAATTTTTCTCGTTTCTTTGAATTTAGAGAGTTATTTTAATTTAGAATACATTTTATCACTCTGTTAATCAAATATTTCGAAAGTTCTGTTGATTTACGCAATAGTATTTTTCTTACGCTATGAAAACATTTATGTGGTAATAAGATTTGAAAAATTCTTATTTAAACTTATCCTTTTTATTATTCTATTACTTTGAACAACTATGCTGTTGCAATAGTGTAGTCATGTGCACTTACAATTTTCATTAAAGGGTTTTAACCAAAATTTAAAAGTTCGAAATAAAAAATCAAAAATTATTTTCCCCCCTCTAAAGCATGTTTAAATAATAGGGGGGGGGGAGTAGTGAATTTTGTGATAAGCAACAAAACCCGTCATAACATTGATTCAGATTTTTTTTCAATGTGAACTTAATATTTACAAATCTTAAGCAAATACCTTAAAAGGAGCAAATTAAAGAACTCAATGCATTCTAAATTTTCCAAGATTGATCCCTTTTCTGAAACAGCACACATACAACGGGACCAGTAATTAACCAAACGTTCGAATTGTTTAGTAAAAGAGTTTGGGAAGAGATAATAGAAATATATTTACTTCACTAATTAATACACTCAATCAGATTTAATGCTCAAGCCTAAGATCAAAGCTGAACCAAAACTGAACGAATAGTTCGCAGTCTGATGGCCGAAATTTTAGCAGAGGGAGCATAAGGCCAGGCCAAGAGTTTGCAGCCAGAAGCTCCATAATCCCAACTCGGGGTCCAACAATAACAACAACAACAATTTTAGCAGAAATGGTCGAAATTCCCGCAGAAAATGAAAATCCTCTCTTCGATGGTCAAATTCGGCATTTTACTACTGCAAACTGCTTGAAAAAGACGCGAACTTTTACTAAAAACTTCTTGCAACTTCGTGTCTGTCTAGTGATACGCCACAGCACAAAATAAAAATTCGTATTAATTCAAACTCGTTTCGTAAATTGTAAACCGCGCAGTATTTCGTCACCAAATCTTACGTCAGTTTGACGCTCCAATAAACAGTTATTGCAGTTTCAAATTTTCGGTTAATTGCTGGGTACCCTGTATATTTGTCCTCGTACACTGCATAAGGGAATTGTTTACGAGAGGATCTCATTAAATGCGGCGCTACAAGCATCAAGGTTCCTTGATCAAGGGTGCAATAACGGCGTTTAAGTCCGCAAATCCACTTTAATCCCTGATTGAAGTTTCATGACTAGAGCGTTTTCGAATCCCATTTCGTACGGACATCTTAGAAATGGGATTAGCTGTCGTAAATTCTGAAAAGTCCCCCAAACCGCAGTATAAGGGGTAATGTTGGGGATGCTCATTAATAACCAACAGCTTAAAGTGGTAGAAGGGGAGTTTAAAACGAAAGTTACGATAGACAACCAGGATCATTTAGGTCTGATTATGCTAAGTCCAGGATCATTGAAGTCCGATTATGTTATGTCCAGGATCATTTATGATCGATTATGTTAGTATGTCATGAGGTAGATATTATGCTCAGTGACAAACTAACCTGACAGTTATTAATGGGAATTAGAGAAATTAAACTTTCACGAAGCTAAACAGTGCTATACGGAATTTGGTTAAGAAATATTTTGAAAATCGATTTCTTTTGGAACGAAGTTCCTAACGCTGTTTGCGGTAGGAGTTGCCTAGTAGAAATCGTCACGTAAGGAAAAAGCGTTATGCTGCGTTTTAGCACAGCTTGGATGTTTGTCAGTATGTTGAAATGCGTCCCATATACTAATGAAGTGATGTGCAAAATTTGAGGATTATATCATAAAAAATGTAAGAGATATGAAGATACACAAATTCTCATTTAAACTACTTTTCAATGGCTCTCGAAGGGTAAAAATTGCGTTATAGGGGTTGTACAGAAATTAAGAAAGAAAATAATTTTGCCACTCTAGCAGTAAACGTCCACATTGAAATTCATGTAAACATTCACAGCTATTCCCCAGACCACCTTTATTTAAAGATATCTGTGAAGCGCTTTATTATGAAAGGTTGGAATTTTGTACATCACCCCATTAGTGTATGGGGCACATTTTACTATTTGGGAATTCTTTCATACGGGGCTCATATACAAATTAAAAAAGTCGTCACTTTTTGAAAATTAAGGAGAATCATTTTTTCTTAGCGTAGTCTTTTTCTTGCCTTGTTTTGAATATTATTTGAATTTACATTCCCCACTTACCTCTAATGGATGAAGAATTAAAGCGTGTTAGCATCTTTTTGGGACACCCTGCATATACACCAAGCCTTTAAGTAAATACCTTAAACGTGGCAATTAAGAACTACGTGCACTGTATATACTTTAAGATTTGCCCCTTCTCTTTGATACTATATTATATTTGCCCCTCATAAAACTAGATAACAGACCCTGTTTACGGCTGCACTTAACAAATGCGGCACCATAAGCATGACGGCTCGTTGATCAGTGACATAATAACGTCATGCGGACGCATTTCCTTTTAATCCCAGCGCGAATTTTCCATGACTACAGCGTTTTCGAGTCCCTTTTCATTGGAACATCTTAAGCACGGGATTAGCAGTCATTAATTCTGCGAACTTTCCGCCAGGAGTAATAATGTCGGTGACGTCCATTAATGACAAACGATTGTTGAAGATGGTAAAGAGAAGGATTTCACACGGAAACACTGATATTAAACTAGTTTTTGAAGATGGTTTAATTTTTAACGTAATCATTTACTAATAGTTAACCCTTTAATGCGCAGTGTTCCCGCTCTGGCAACACCAAACTCTGACGTTTTGACTGTTGCCAGTCACAAAGAATAGATTGGATTTCTATAAAAATAGTTTCGGGTGACATAGCTCCACGATAATCCTTTACTTTTTAGCACGGCATTTCCCGTAAAAAATTCTCACGATTATTTTTAACAGCACTGACATCTGCTGGAAAATGGAAGAATGCTAGAACAGCTGGATAGATTGCCCAATGCTGAAAAAAAGGGCAGCCATTGCCAGACACAGCTAGCTGTCATTATAAAAAGGGTCTCTAGATCTGTGGCACGCGATGAACGTTTCGATCGTCTGCGATCTTGCTGATAATTAAGTCTAGCGATGGCAACGGCTGCGCTTTTTTCAGCATCGGGAAAGGGTTTCGCCTCAAAGTTTTAATATTGAACCTAAAAGTGCCTTATCTGTTTGATTGCGTGAACTCCTAGCCCAAAACAGGAGATTTTTCGCCAACTAGTTCACTTTGTTATCGTTGCTGCATGCGGGAAGTACTGTCCTGTACGTCATGTTTCTCTTTCCCACTGGTCCTAAGTTTTGTTCATTTACAATATTGTAAAGTATCGTGCTGAATAATATTGCTTATTGTTAAATAAAGTATTCATTCTTTACTTTATGTGAAGAATATAGAGAATGGTTTAAAACACTTTGAAGAGTATTTATGTAAAATAATTGTGCTTGGGTTTCAAAGAGTGAAGCGAAATTTTCATTTACCTGAGGGATATTGGAACACATTGCTTGCATAAGTTGACACCACTATATTTTTTTGCTGCACAGAAAATTCTACCTTTGTATATTTTGAAACAAAGTATTGTGAAAACTCATTGTACATTTACACAGATTATTAGTTAATTCTATGAATTTTTTTATATGATCACTATATTAAAAATGCATATATAAAACTGAAACTGTATTGTTTTTACTATCGCAACATTTTGACCTGGAACTCTGTCACAGAAATATTATTAGTTATGCTTAATTGCTTCCATTGAGTACATTTTTTTAAATAAGGAGAACTTCCTAAATTTCATAAAGAAAAAATCCAAATCCCTCATTTTATAATCTTGTATTTTTCTCTTCCTTCTCTTAAAATATCTATTCAAAATGCTTATAGAAAAAACCAGGATTTTTGTGTTAAAGAACAGATTTATTTTGATTTCCTACCGCTAGTCTTTGAACTGGACAGAGCATTTTAATAAGAAAAAATATTACATTTTATCCTAAATAATTTTTTTGTTCATTTTTTGTAAGTGTGTAAGATATTTGATAATAAACTTTAACATTTTAAAATATAATTTTATTATGCAGAGATTTTCTGTTCAGCTTCATATCTTAACAAAATGCGAAATTAAAATGTACCCAAAAGCTATAAATAGCACAAATTACATAACGAGTATTTAACTTCTTCTAACCCGGCATAAATTTCACCTCTCAAATTAAAGATAAATCTCATAATCATGTTAAAAAAAACTGTTACACTTTGAAACGATAAGTAGAAAACGTATTTTCAAATAATTTTTAAATAAAAGTCTCATTCCTGATCTCTGGAGCTAGACTATCTACGTAAGTTCCTGCGCATGCGCTCTCAAACCCCCTCTGATTGGTGCAAATTGTTGATAGGCGAAGGGTTTATTCATCCCACACATATTCAAACGTACTTTAGTATGATTGTTGAAGAATAATATGGATGATTTTAAAAAGCAAGGAAAAAAAAAACTTTGTTTCAATTAATTTGCACAAGGGTGTACATTCTCCAAAAAAGTATGAGTAAAAGAGAAATTTCCTATTTAAGATTTGCGAATAATAGTTGAGTTTTTAAAAAACGCACAACTTGGCAGAAATACGGAAAGTCATATTTATACATAGCCTAATTCATATTCTATGATAAGTAATTTTTAATATACGAAACCAACGTAGGAAATTTATCTCTTACTCCAATACTTTTTTGGAGGGTGTACATCAGTACAGAAAACAGGCCTCTCAATTGGTCCTATTTCTTTAAAATTCCTACCTTCATCAAAGTTTTATTTATATAGCCTAGTATTTTAATGGTTTGATAGACGAAACCTTAACATCTAAAAGAACATTTAACAATTGTTGAAGAAGCAGAACATTTTATTCTATTATTTATAGAGGTAGGAATTTTAAAAAAAGAGGACCAATTGAGAGGCCTGAGAAAAGCAAAAATTCCGACAAGAAGGTCCACATACGTGGACCTCTGGAACGAAGGAGATAGAGCCCTTCGCAACACAGAACACTTGATCACTATTAAAAGGTGAATTTCATATGTGTAGCAGGTTTTAAGCAAAATATCGTACAAGTGGCAATTGAGATCTCTATGCGATCTAAGTAAGCGAAGATTCAATCGTTCCTTCTTTGTAACTGTACTATACATTTTTGTCTTCATAAAACTGCATAAAGGGAACTATTTACGACAGATCTCAGCAAATGTGGTGCTCAAAGCGTCACGGTTCGTTGATCGGGAGCATAATAACGCCGTAAGGGCGCAATCCATTTTAATCCCAGAGAGAATATTCATGACTAGAACGTTTTCAAGTTCCCTTCTAATTCAAACATCTTAAGCGTGTCTTAGTGGTCGTAAATCGTGAAAAATCTCCTGAACACAGCTAAGAATAATGTTGGTATGGGTCATTAATAATCAGCGAATTCAAGAAAGAACTTAATGTGAAAGTTTAAGCATATTTAGCTGGTTCTTGAGGTTTCATCACTCTGCTACTAAATTAATATACCATTTTAACACATAATATGTGTGCTAATGTTGCAATATATTGGTGTGACAAAAGTCATGGGATAGCATTATGCAAATACAGTATACTCTCGATTATCCGTACGCGGATTACACCGGTCAACACGATTTTTGGGTCTGACTTCTACATGTTAAATTTTAGTTTCTCCTACGCCAAAACTAAGGAAAATAATTTTTTTTAATGAAAGTTTGCTTTTGTAGAAATTAAAGCAATTTTTCAATTTTTTGGCAAAATCATTGATTTTTATTTTATTTTTTTATAATTCCACTCTAAATTATGATCAGAAAAGTTTTTGCTGGATATAAAAGTCTTTTTTATTCAAGATTTGTGATAAACAATAACATGTAAATGTAAAATAATAAGAAATTAATGTCTAAAAGTGAATATTTTTCGTATTTCTTTTATGTTCGTATGAGCAAATACTAATACAAACAAATAATAATATTACAAATAATACTACAAATAATACTACAAGCAATACTAAAGAGTTACAAATAATAATACAGTTTACTTTCGGGTTAATCAAAGTGCTGCCATCTTTCGTTTATGAAATAAATTAAAATATACTTATCGACGTAAATGAGACAAAAGCAAACTTTAAGAACTATAAATGAAAATTTAAGCGTTTATCAATATCTAGAATCAGAATATAAGCATGAGAACAGAACCCACCCACCACCACCCCCCCCCCAAAAAAAAAATGTTGACAGAAGTTATCCGTGCGACCCATCCCGGTGATTAGCCCGGATAATCGGGAGTGCACTGTATACATATGCAGTAGTACCGCCCACAAAATCTTTAACTAGGCAACACATTGAAAGACCTTTCTTTTGTATGCAAGTGATTCATGTGAAAAGCTCTCTGAAGTGATTACGGTCGCACTACGGGAATTAACAGACATTGAACGCGGAATGGTAAACAAAATTAGTTGAAATTAGACGCATGAGACATTCCATATTGGAAATCGTTAAGGAATTCAACATTCTGAGATCCATAGTATCAAGAGTGAGCCGAGAATACTTAATTTTAGTCATAACCTCCCTCCATGGACAACGCAGTGGCCGACCGTCAGCATGTCATGTCCGAGACCAATGGGGTGTCTGTAGAATTGCCATTGTTAACAGGAAAGGAACACTACTTGATATGGCCGCAGGAGTCAATGAGGGACGTACGAAAAAGGTGTCCGTTAGAACAGCGTGGTGAAAATTGACTTTAATGGGCTATGGCAGCAGAAGACGATTTAAGTGCCTTTACTAAGATCACAATATCGCTTGCAGCGTCTCTCCTGGGATCGTGACCATATCGGTTGGACCCTAGACGACAGGAAACCAGCGGATTGGTCAGATCAGTCATGATTTCAGTCTCTAAGAGCCGATGGTAGTGTTCGAGTCCGGAGCAGATTCCAAGGAGCCGTGGATCCAAGTTGTCAACAAGGCACTGTGCAAGCTGGTGGTGGCACCATAATGGTATGGAGCGTTTTTACATGGCATGGACTGAGTCCTCTGGTCCAACTGCAAGGATCATTGACTGGAAATGGATATGTTCATCTACTTGGAGACCACTTGTAGCCATTCATCGGCTTCATGTACTCAGACGACGATGAAATTTTTGTAGATTTCAATGCGCCATCTCACAGAGCCACAGCTGTTCGCGATTGGTTTGAAGAACATTCTCGAAGAATGGTTTGGCCACCCAGATCGCCCGACATGAATCCCACAGAACACTTGCGGGATATGATCAAAAAGTCAGTTCATGAACAAAACTAGGGATGGACGCGAGACGTGCGAGACGAGAATCGGGGCTGTCTCGTCTCGTCTCGCAGTGGTAAACCTCTGTCTCGTCTCGCAAACACTGTGTCTCGTCTCGCGTCTCGCAAAGAAATTGCTGTCTCGTCTCGCGAGTCTCGCAAATTTAAGGACTGCGATTTCATTACCATTTTATACTAACTTATTATTGGGATTTTATTGAAAATTAATATTAATAATAACAATTACTTACATATAGCCGAATTAGTAGATATATTAATAACTATATCAGCATATATCGACATTTGAAGTAAAAGAAATTGAGATTTAATCCGTATATATAATGTCACACCGAAAATATAGTATTTATTTTTATTTACTAGCTGCGTGCACGTTCTTCGCACTGTAGTAAACGAAAATTTTCCTAACATGAGTAATTTCAATTAATTCCAGTGATGCGGAATCTAAAATAAAAGCAAAATTATTTGACTCTTTATGTAAAGTTTGCGTCATGAGTATTAACCTGGCATCATTGCAATATAATGACTCAAAAAACTACGTCAGTGTCATTCGCGATCAGAAAAGTGAAAAGCTTAGCGGTTTGCAGAGAACTCCCGACTTTCAAAATGCGTTATTTCTACATCATACTGTAGTTCTACATCGTACTGTTCAAGTTGTAGCATTAAATACCTCAGACACTACATGAAATGGACAACCGTTTGTTTTAAAATAGCTGCGCAACCGCTCTTCATACGAGAAGTAGCGAATATTTTACTAAAATCATATCTGCATGAGCAGGGGCGTAGCCAGAAATTTTTCATAGGTGGGGGGGTTACAACTACTACAACTCATATATATGTATACGTGTGTGTGATAATGTTGTGAAGAATATACATTTTGTATGTCAAAAATTTCTCATGGGGGAGGCTATGACCCCCTAACCCCCCCCCCTTGGCTACGCCCCTGTGCATGAGACAAAACAGATTTTTTTTTTTAAGTTCAAGTAATCTCCTCTGTTGAAATTACTGCGGGATATATTAACACAAATTAGAATTACTTATCGTTCAGTTGGTTGTAAGATAACCCTTGAAAAATTATAAACAGAACACTTTTAGTCTTTATTAAATCTACTATTTACTTTAACGTCACTTTCAAGTCTCTAAAATATGTGTAATTTTTATATTAATGAAAACAAGATTATATTAACGATAATTATAATTATTTGCCTAATATTTCCAATAGCATTACCGTGTGTGCATTTTTAGATTTCATTATAGTATCTCAGTTGGTTAATAGACGTCTTATTTTTTGTTTATATTTTAAATTATTGAACAGTTAATTTGTTGACGACTATCCGTTTGTACTTTTCCACAATAATTTTTAGCGATAGTACTACAGTCGTTATGGTCCCCCTGTTTACAGAAAAATTAAACCATAATCCCCCTAATGTATATCCAGTGTGGATTTTTTAAAAAAATGAAAAGACATCTAACAGGCGAAGATAATTTTAGAATAGGAACCCAACTGCAAGATAAAATGATGGGGAGGAAAAAAATTTATAAAAGTTTTGCAAGCCGAAGGAAGGGAAAACATGATAATATAAACGAAAAGAGAAATAGTTTTTTAAAAAAATGCTTGCATTTCTTTCCGTCCGATATTAATATATAAGAATAAAAAATGTCATTTTAATCTCTTTAAAATAGGCCAACAATAGGGATTTAACCGCCCCTAGAAAGTTGTTACCAGGGTGGGCGCCCCCCCCCCCCCTACGCACGCCGCAACGTGCGGGAAAGTTTGAGGATAATATCGGTACAAGGATATTTCAACCAAGGATATTCAACCATATTTCAACCTCAGACTTGACTAAGCATCAATGCGAATGCAAGTTGCTCTACTTCTAATCTCTCTCTGATATACCCGAAACCCGATTATCACAGGGGCAAGGGGGGTCGGTAGTCCGGTGCCCCTGAAGAAAAAGGGGGCCCATACATATCCCGATTATCTAAATTAAAAATTCATATGTATTGAAATAGTAATTGTGGGGGAAAAACTGAATTTCCTCTATAATATAGGTATTACCTAATTGTCTATCACTAGATCAAGTTAGAGATATTTTTTTGGGGTGATAAATACGATTTGAGTAAAGTACAAAACTACAGTTAACTGAAATGCAATTTTCGAGTACAACAGCGGTCAAAACTGGGTTAAAATGCTTAAAAAAGGGGGACTCAGTAAAGGGGCTTAATGCGTAAAAAAGGGGATAGTAAGGGAGGCCCCAAACTTAATGCCCCGGGCCCCGTCTAAAAGTGGTCAAATTTGAACATACCGTACCGCCTTTCCTATTTACTTATTATTTTTCTTTCAACTCTTCTCTATTTTCTTTTTTTTCCGCCTCTTTCTTTATCCTCTCCTTTGTGTGTTTTGTATATCTCTCGTCTGTTCTAATTTTAAATGTTACGTGTTTGTGCGTATTGTAGAGTGCTGATAGTATACCAGGACCGAAAACGAAGGAGATGCAAGTTAAACGGTAGAGGCTTCAGGCAAATTGTCGCTTTTCAGATCGTATTTATGTGAGACGGAAAAAAATGCGAGAATTCTCTCGAGAAATCTCGCGCGAGACAAGACTCTGTCTCGTCTCGCGTCTCGTCCCGCAAAATATTTTCTTTCTCGTCTCGCGTCTCGTCTCGCGAGACAATGCGAGAACGCGAGAATTCTCGCGTCTCGCGTCCATCCCTAACCCTGCCACAAAATCCTGCACTGACGCTTTCGCAATTATAGACGTCTGTAGACGTCCATGCACAAGTATAGCTCCACATTTCAGCATGGGACTTTCAACAACTTCTTGAGTCCATGCTATACCAGGGTCTCGCATTTCGCTGGAGAAAAGTAGGTCCAGCACGATATTAGAGGTATCCCATGACTTTTGTAACCTCTGTATATAGTGTCCTGGATCTCAACTTAAAAAAAAGGTGCACTTGCAGTAAGCTACGTTTGCATGATTTTACACAGGCTTTCTATAATGTGCCACACCGCATGTGAAACGGGATGGACAATAACTAATTAGTTGAGAAAATGTAGCCCTTATTAGAGACGGGCTCTGTCCTTAAATGAGTTAACTATACTCAAGAGCATTGAATAATATATTGTACTTCTGGTATAAAGATCCTTGGCAGTTCAGAAGGCTTAATCACTTCTAAAAAGTGAACTTTAGAGCTTCTGTATTTTTCGGTTTTTAAGCACTAAAACATTGTGAGATGCCATCTAGTGGTGAATTCTTGAACTTTTTTTTTCCACTGAAACTTCCCTCCTAGGTTCTCATTAAGGTTTCTTGTAAATTTGGTAGCATTCTTTGTACACCAATCTGAATAGAAGAACTATAACTACAGTTATGGTTTGTTTCAATTCATCGATTTTTTGCAGGATTTCTCAGGAAAAAATCGGTTGTTTTTATGTTTGCATTCAAAATGATGGTGAACATTTTGACAGGAATGTTGATGTAAAATATTTTCAATTAAATTATGCTTTTCAAAAATAAAATTATCACAGGATTAAGTAATATTGTGCGTCACCATTTCTGTTTTACAGGGGTGGCCGAAATTGTGGACACTTTTGGAAATGTTTAGGTTTTCTAACTTTGTATGCTTATAGGGAGTGCTATGTTTCACAAAGTGCAAACTCAGTTATAATTTTAAAGAGAATTTAATACTGATTTCAATACACAAAACTAAATTTAAGCATGTGCAATAGATAAGGTGACCATACGTCTTGGAAATTCGAGGACAGTCCCCAAATATAGATCTTTTTTTCATTTTGTCCCCAAAAATACTTTTACTTCTTGAGGACGCGGAAAGTCCCCAAATTTAAAGATTTGTACTTTTTTCCTGAAAGTTTCCTTTCAGTTTATTTCTTTCAGAAAAAACTAAAGACAAAAAGAAAAAAAATAAAACAACTAAAAGAGCCTTCTACTCAGAAAAATTATGAAATTCGTTCTCTGAAAACGTTTGTTGTCGTTGTGTGTATAGCCTGTACAATATACACACAACGACAACACAGTATTCGAGTATGAGCCAAATTTCATTTCAGTTTTGTTAATGATTAATCACTTTTCATGAAGAATATGAAATTGACGTACGAAATTTTTCTTCCACTCGAATACATTTTTTAGAGGGGCTACAAAGTTTCATGAAAAATTATCACAAAATTAACCAATGTTAGCAATGTCTTCTGAAAAATACGAATACTATGCCAAAAGTTAAATTTTGTATAAATTGCAATATTTCAACATGATGTTCCTTTCATATTCCTGGTTTAAATAAATATTTATGAATGAATGAAATACTTCCATTAATTTATTAGAAATGAGAATACACAATTGATATAAAGAGCTATTAGAGTTCATTTTTAAGTATCAAAGTCAGTCAAGATTTAAAGTATGGGTATACTGGTATACATGGTAATATGTTGCGTCCTCGAATAAGTCCCCAAAAATATTTTCTAGTGTCCCCAAGTTTTCCTTGGATTCGAGGACAATGCTTGATTTGTCCCCAAAATACTGTTTAGAAATAGAATAAAATTTGTAATTAGTTTAATCTGAAAAACAAATACACATACAGTGATGAAGTGGGTTGTGATTTCTAACTTTCCAGGTCAATCAGCGTCATTTTTCTGAGCTTAGAACTCTCGTCACCTCAATGAAACATCGATGCGAAGCTGTAATAAATAATTAAGGCTTACCCTACAAACTGCTGATAACTCACTGCAATCTTCAATCTATATATATGTACAGGGGTCGCGCTGTCGATCGCCAACGTCGCAAATTGCGAAAACAAAATGAGTTTGGCGAAAGAAAATACGTTTTGGCGAAAATATTGACAATGGATTTTCTTAATGATGTCCGGAAAAATCTAATTTGGCGAATGAATTGGCAAAATGTTAAAAAGAGCCCGCGCAACCCCTGTATGTATGTATACGACTTTTTAAAACAGACACACACACAGTTACTTTAGACACTAATGACCACCCCTCATATTGTCCCCGGGAGCTTGAAGCTGTAAGACGCTTCGCGGTCGGCTCTCCCGGTGGGGATTCCCTTAAAACTATTTTAAGGCATTCCCTATCTATATTATTACCATTTTCCATATAATGTTGTGATGTACTAAAATGAAATAGTGTTATTCAACGTAGTACGCACAGTACTGTACAGTATTGTAAATTCACAAAATTTATTATCAGTAGGAGAGAGACGTAAAGTACAATACTGTATACGCACAGTTTGCAGTAATAATAATGAAGGTCAGCACTTTAATAATAATACTCTAATAGTACTGTACAGCAATAATTATTGTTGTACTGTACGGTAATAATAATAATTGCTGTAAAGTACGGCACAGTCTGTAATAAACTGCACTATGCAGAATAATATTGTACCCCCGCGATTGATATGTATATATGCAGGGTAATTCGCTACCAGACTGACACACTTGCAGGGGGTGTAAGGGGTACAGAGACAGTTCAGAACTACATAGCAATGCGGGGTTGGAAACGTCTTCTTCATGTACCTGTTAATAATCACCTTGGAAGAAGTGTTGAAGTGTGCGACTGATTTCTTAACCAAGTTTCATAAACAATGGAATTTCATTAATGTAACGAAAGAAACAATTCTGAAATAACAATTTTTACTTCCTTGTACGTAGTATAAGGAAGTAATGTGATCCCGAAAAATTTTGGGGGCCAAATTTCGACATAAAAACCGATTTTGACTACCTCTAAATTGAATTTTAAAAATTTTTTCGATGCATCTCATCGTAGGCTAGCATGCACGATCATATTAACGCGTCTGCAACTCATTTTGACCAGTGGCGAGTCTACTGTGGCCAGTTTTTCCATGCCGTCTGTACGTACGTACGTACGTATGTATGTAACTCGCATATCTCAAAAACTATTGGTCGTAGAATGTTGAGATTTGATATTTAGGATTGTTCTATGATCTAGTTGTGCACCTCCCCTTTTGGTGGCAATCGAATGGATAGTTTATGTACAGGACCGCCCAAAAGATTCGAAATACATTACGCTCTATGGGCCGAAATTCATTAAACTCGCCTAACTCAAAAGCTATTAGGCGTAGAATGTCGAAACTTCATATTTTGGATAGTTGTAACATCTAGTTGTGCACCTCCCCTTTTGGTTCCATTCGACTGGATAGTTTATCTACAGGACTGCCCAAAACATTCGAAATACATTACACTCAATGGGCCGAAATTCATTAAACTGGCATATCTCAAAAACTGTTAGGCGTTGAATGTTGAAACTTTATATTTAAGATTGTTGTAACATCTAGTTGTGCACCTCCCCTTTCGGTTCCATTCGACTGAATAGTTTATCTACAGGACCGCCCAAAAGATTCGAAATACATTACGCTCTATGGGCCGAAATTCATCAAAGCGTTTTTTAGAGGTATTGGGCTATTTCAAACGACTCAGAAGTGATATATGCTGTAAAGAGTTAGAAAATGAATTTCTCTATTAAAAAAAGTGTCTTTATCATTTATAGTTCTGCTACAGGAACACTCAAAAGATTTCCAATACATTACGGTCAATAGCAATTTTAGGGGCATTCATCCATTTCAAGCACAATACCGTCCTACCACATAAGTTAGGTAATGGTCCGACCACGGTCACGTGCCTCCCTCAAGAACTATGCCAAAAGTCGCCAAGCTTGGCGACTTTTGGTGTACGTGTGTGCATATTTAACTCTCAAATCTCAAAAACTATTATGAAATTTCATATATAAGAATGTTGTAACATCTAGTTGTGCATCTCGATTTTTGGTTCCAATCTACTGGAGAGTTTATTTACAGGACCACCGAAAAGAATTTCAGTACCTTAATGTCTATGGACATCTTCATTATAACACAACTGTAGACAGTCATTGTTTGGTACATGCCCAAAATCTCGCCGTCTGTCCTCGACCTTGGCGAGTTTTGGCGAAATATCGCCAAATTTGGCGATAGTCAGTCATTTCGTCCATGCCCAAAGTATCGCCATTTGTCATCGTTCTTGGCGAGTTTTGGCGAAATATCGCCAAATTTGGCGATAATCTGTCATTGTTTGGTTTATGCTTAAAATCTCGCCAAATGTCGTCGACATTGACGAGTTTCGCCGAAATATCGCCAAATTTGGCGCCAAATATTATTTCCTATTTTGTATAACTCTAAAACTTTAACCCGTAGATTTTTTTAACTTTGTATTTAGAACTATTGTAATATCTAACTGTTTTCAATATCTTTTTTGACAGCAATCGACTGAGAATTTATTTACATGGTGAGCCAAATGACTTTGAATACATTGAGGTGTATAGATGCATTCAATTCATTGAAGGTCTGTGCTCACTGACTACTTTGGCTATCCCCAAAATCTCGCTGACTATCTCAAGTTTGTCGGCTTTTGGTGAAATATCGCCAAATAAAGTGTCAGAAGGAAATCTTTCAAATTGAACTCTGCTTGGCGATATCGAAATATTTGGCTAGAAATTGCTAAACCTTACTATTATTGATATTTTATCTCTTTCAAACAAATAAATTTAGAGGAAGTGCGTCGAAAATATTTTTGATCTAATGGACGTGCAAGGAAGTCATGTGTTGGACACATCAGATTTTTATGAATTGGAATCAGTGAAAGAGGGATTAGTTTTTGAAAAACCATTGTCGGAAAGTTTACTATCACTTGAACACTTATTCTAAAGTGACTATTAACAGGTACGTGAAAACGACGTTTCCGACCGCGCATTGCTATGTGATTCTGAACCGTCTCTGTAGCCTCTACACCCCCTACAAGTTTGTCAGTCTGGTAGCGAATTACCCTGCATATATACATATCAATCGCGGGGGTACAATATTATTCTGCATAGTGCAGTTTATTACAGACTGTGCCGTACTTTACAGCAATTATTATTATTACCGTACAGTACAGCAATAATTATTGCTGTACAGTACTATTAGAGTATTATTATTAAAGTACTGACCTTTATTATTATTACTGCAAACTGTGCATATACAGTATTGTATCTATATATCCCTGTATCTATATATATCCCTGCATCTATATATATATATATATATATATATATATTGTTACGAATTTTCGGGGCAACCCGCTGCTCTGGGGCTTAAAATGGTTTAGAATTCGTATTCTATGCTACAAATAGATAAATTTTGCTTTTTGTTGCATCAAAATCGGCCAATTAGAACCGGAGATATGGAGGTTTCGGTTTGCCATTGTTTTTCAATGGAGGTTCTAGAAAACTCGAGAAATATTGGTCCTAGAGCTTAGATCTCTTCACTTTTAAGGACTTATTTTTGGCGCCAAATTTGGAGATATTTCGCCAAAAGTCGCCAAGCTTGGCGACTTTTTGGTCATTTGGCGCGTTTTTCCCAATAGTGGCTGGAAGTTGTTTTTCCTGCATTAAAAACGCATAATAACCTAACATTCCTCTTCTATGACGTAATCAATATTCTCGCTTTATGTAGAATCTTCAAGAAATATACTCCTCTAGAAGCTTCCCGCAGTTTCTGCCTCCTCTTTATAAACCGGCGCGCTGCCCCGACAGTGGAGTGCGAGTTGAACGCTCAATGTGTGAAGAGCTGTCAGTGAGAGTACGCTTGCTTTGATAGCGCTATAGAAGCCGTGTTTTAGCTTGCTTTACGAAGCTGTTTTCAAAGTGCTGTGTGTAAATTCTTCATGGCTGTGTCTTAAGGGATTGTGTACGATATCTCTTGAATATTTTCACTGAATTTTTGCCTGTGAAAGTGACTTATTTTGTGTGAGAAATACAGCATTTGTGAGAGCTTCTGATCTAAGCGGATCGTTAAAAGCACGTTACTGCTAGAGTGTGCTTGTGAATTGTGTACAGCTGATTGTTCTACGAAGTTCTAGAAGCAATAAAGTTTGTGTTCCATCCTGACAAGTGACTTTTTACACCAACTGGACTTTAACGACGAACCCCGGAAACAAGAAGAGCAGTTCCGCAACAATATATATATATAGATATATATAATATATATACATATAATACCATTTTCTTTTCATAAGCACCTCATCAAACATATATATCATGGTAGTTTCTTTATTTATTGGAGATGGGGGGTTGTAAAGATTTAGTGGTGAAATATTTTATTTTCTTTCTCGCCAAGTAATATTGGCGCCGGATATGTGCTTCCCGAAAAGACATTTACTTTGTATTAGTTGTACTGCCATAAAAAAAAAAATAGCAGAGGTCGTGAAGGTCTGTTTGTATTGAAACTGTTTTATTTGAAAAGCTCTCTTGTTACGGTCGATGCATTTATTGCTTTATTAGGAACGTACATATAATGTATATCATATTATTGTCGAGTGAAGAAAAAATTTACGTCATTATTTTATAGATATTCCTTTTTATTTTTGGTAGAAAAATATCACTCATATTAATATTTGATTAAATCTAATCCTTTGTATAATTGTGTTACAGATATGCAACATACCAATTAAATCTGTATAAATTAATCATTGTGTATTTAAAAAATAATTTCAGTAACTATATTTTGTTATTAATTCTCGTAACACGATAGTATATTTTCTCCTTCAGCCGTCGCACTATTGGTTACTGCATCATTTATAGTGTGTTTTCTCGTAGGCAGGGCCCTTGCTAAAGGGGGGGGGGGTGTAGGGGGGGAGGTCTCTCACCCCTAATGCTTGCAAAATTCTGTTAAACTTGGCACAATTAGATACCTAGTTGGCAAAGTAGGAGAAAAAATTTTAACGAAAACGATAACGTACTTACTGTTGTAGACTTGACAAAATTACGCAAATCCAGTTGTCAAAAGTGAAAAGTTAGTAATATAGTTGAAAAAAAAATAATAAGTTGGTAAAAACCAATATTTGACTTGGCAGTTTATCGATATCTCCCTCCCATAGAAGAAGTCTTAGCAATCAATGGCTCTGCTCGTAGGTCAACCTAGTTCTCAGCTTGAACTGTTCTCAAACACTTTAGTAAAACTTTAGCATATTGCAGATATATTTTCAAGTAATACAAAAATAAAAATTATCGTTTTATTGAACTCTTCAACGAAAACGTTTTGGTCAGTAAATTTTTCATGAATTACAAAACCAAAAAATAGAATATTTTGGTATGTTTATAATGTGTTTCTGCACATTGCAGTATAGAATTTTAAAAATCCCAGCTGTTGATATATAAAGAACTAATAAAATAGCTTTGAGAAGTTGTAAAACTTTTTAGTTTACAAATTACTCTTTGACAATAATTATTTCGAAGTTTCTAAATAAGTATTTTACATGCGAAAGTCTTCGAATCCGCAGTAACGGAAAGTTCAACGACTTTGTTTCAAGGTTACAATACTGTGTTATAAACTCGTTTTCCTAGAGTCAACGCTCCCTAGCGGCTTAATGAATGAAAATATATTACTGGAATGATCTGCATGTAAATATCATCTATTTTGGGACAACGTGTTAACCACGTGGATTGCCCCACGTGTTTAATAGAAAACTTGTGGTGATTTGCTAAGTTTTAGTTTCTTTCATAATGTGATATGTCTCATCTGGTTCGACCAATTATAGTGTTTCCTAGGAGATCTGGTAAGGATCTAAAGTTTTAGTAATAACTGCGATGTGATAAAATGTGTTATTACACTCATGTCCATAAATTAAGGATAATTCAGAATCACACAGAAATTGATCTCTAAAATAAAAATTTCACCTGTGGAATGATCACACACATCTTGAAGAAGAATATGCAAATTACAGGAAACCACCAGATGGAGTGGATGGTACGTCACAATGACGAGAGTGTAAGAGAGGGGTATATAAGGAATGGTGGCAAAGAAGTAAAATTGTTCACAAGCGCTGTGAAAACCTTTCAGTGCAAAAACCGCATAGTTATGGCACAAAGGAGGCATTTGGATGATGTTTTACGTGGCAGAATTATCGGACGACTGGAATGTGGACGTACCCAGCTGGAAGTATCCGAGGAACTTGGAATCGCCCAGAGTGTCATCTCCAGGCTTTGGCAACGATTCCAAGATGATGGTAATGTGAGTAGACGTTACAGCACAGGTCGCCCCCGAGTTACAACGCCGAATGAGGACCGCTATTTGGCAGTTACTGCCAAAAGAAACAGACGGAGTACAGCATCAAACCTGTCTCGTCAGCTCTCTTCAGCTACCGGTACGACAGTTTCAAGGCAGACCGTGTACAGACGCTTAGGGCACATTGGTCTATATGCTCGTAGGCCTGTCAGATGTGTTCCACTTACCGCAACTCACTGTCGCCTGCGATTAACCTGGAGTAGAGAGCATGCATTGTGGACACCGCAACAGTGGTCTTGTGTGATGTTTTCCGACGAGTCAAGGTTTAGTTTGGAGTCTCATTCTCGCCGGACATTCATCTGGAGAGCGCCAGGTACCCGTTACCACCAAGAGAACACCATTGAAAGACACCGTTACGGTGGTGCAGGATGGCTCGTTTGGGGAGGAATTATTCTTGGTTCCAGAACTGACCTGCATGTTCAGAGTGTAACGATGACAGGCCACATCTATCGGGATGTCATTCTGGAACAACATGTACGTTTGTTTCGGGGCGCCATGGGTGCTGAATTTGTGTTTATGGATGACAACGCCCGTCCTCACCGTGCAAACATTGTAGACGAATGCCTTCAATCGGAGGATATCACCCGTATGCATTGGCCAGCATACTCACCGGACTTGAATCCAATAGAGCATGTGTGGGATATGCTTGGCCGACGAATTGCAGCCCGTCAACCCCCTCCCACCTGTCTACCGAACTTCGGAGTGCATTGCTTGATGAGTGGTGTAATATTCCCCAAGATCAGATTGATCATTTGATACTCAGCATGCCTAGGCGTTGTCAGGCCTGTATTGCATCGTCCGGGAGACATACTCCGTATTAACCATCCTACTAACCATGTTATACTGTTTTTTGTAAATAGGTTCTTTTTTGAAATTTGGTCAAGGGAGTAAAACTTGCAATTTTTATTAATTATGTCAAACATATAGCATCTTTTTTGCTCTTTACTTTTTGTTTAATAAATAGACTTTACAAATAAGTCAAATTTGTTTTGCTTCTTTCTCTTTCTTTGCCTGAACTTCATTATCCTTAATTTATGGACATGAGTGTATTATTATTTTTCCTTTCCAATTTTCGCATATTAGTTTTGTATTTTAATTCGATCAGGTATATATACGTGATTTTCTTTTTCAAAATTTTGTTGGACATAAGAATTAATGCTTCAAAAGATGAAATGAAAGATTTTTAGAGGCGTAAACAACAACAAAAAATCGTATTTCAAAAAGTTGCCGCTAGATCGCGCTGGCATAAGTTTCCAATCTAAATAATTTCGATTCTTGTGTAATTCCATCTGTGCAAACACAGAGCGAGGGGCGAAAAAAAAAAAATAGGGCCAGTTTTATAAAAATGTATATACTTTCTAATTCTGCAAATTTTTATCTACTTTTCTACACAATCATTCTGTTTGTTTAAGCAACTGTTATAACTCAAATTTTCAAATAAACTATAGCAAGCGTTAAATATATCTCTCATCCGCCTTCTCTAATTAAGTGTCTCAATTATTTTTTGATACACATTATATATTTGCTCTATGTAATACGATTCTTTCTTTCAGTATTCCAAAATCTAACTTCCTTTTTTAGAAACGCGAGTTTTTAAACGCGCTGTGTTAAAAATTTATCACCGCATGAAATAAATGTAAATACTGTTTGTTTAGTGCCACCGTCATTAACAATTTTTAAAGATTGTCTTCTCTTCGATGGCTCCACTTGCAGTTACCGAGTGAGGAGTTATGCTATCTATATGCAACAATGGCATTATCCCACTTTCTAAGGGAAGTGCCTCCTCCTAAAGATTTAACTTCGTGCTAAAAGCAAAAGCGATAATTACCTTTTATGTGTGTCATTTTAAGTTTTAATTGTTTCATTGTTTGTTCGTCAATCCATATAATTAGTAAAATTAGTAAGTAAATTGATTGTGATCTATCGCTACTTATACAGTAGTACCTCTCAATAAGGGGCACACACGGGACCAGACATTCTATCTCTTAAATAGAGGTATACCTTTCAGAGGGTGCATATTAAAAAGATGTCACTTAAATAGAAATCTAGGTTGTACTTTTAATAAATTTTCATAAATAAGTAGCACAGCCACAGTAATTTTAGTGAAGCTAGGTTTGCCATTAAATTTGACGTTGCTTCAGTGCATGACTTACTTAGATTTTGCTTATACTAAATTTCTGACATAAGTCTCACAAGCTAAGCTTTTCAATTTCTGCTAAATGGATTACATAAACTTTTTTTTTAATGTTATCCTTTTTCTCTTTGATGCTGATGCCATGCTAGATAGTAGATGTAAAACTATGTGTCAAGCACAAAACTATACAGCCCTTATGCTCTCCAACCTTAGCAAAATCTGATAATGATTGAATGCCCTGTAACTTGCTAACAGTTTTCGTCCAAATTCTGAAAAATGGATTTTGAATGTGTATAACCTCCTGATTGCATCACAACTTGCTGCTTTTCCCCAGCAAGTTGATCCCCTTTTCTCTGATGTACTGATAAGCAGTTTTCAAAAGGAAGAGATTAAAGGATAAATCCATCTAGCAGTAGTTGAAAAGAGGGTTCCGATTCACATTTTCCAGTAATTTCTCATCATTGAGAACTTTTCCAATAGCTGAGGCTAGGGTTAATTTTAATGAGCTAAAATGGCTTTTTATGGTTGCACACATATTCACATGACACATGACGGACAGCGACCCCTTTAGAGAAAAGAAGAGATCTGAATCCCGCTTCTGCTTGACATGGCTACTTATTTAGTACAAAAATGTTCTGCACTTTTGTCACCGAGAGAGTAGAAAAATTTTCCTTGGAGTAGAACACTATATTGTTCTCTTGTCACAAAACTATGTTTCACTTACCACAAACTTGCTTTTGAAACCTATATTTTATTTTTGAAACTTTTTTACGGTGTCCCTTATTCAGAGGTAAATACATTAAGGTAACTGTTCGAAGGGACTGGGACCAACAGAACTGTCCCTTAAATAGAGGTATCCCTTATTCGGAGGTGTCCCTTACAGGGGGTTTCACTATATATAATACGTATATATAAACTGACAGTTTATATGTAAATATATTATACATATACTTATATATAACCCAGGCAGCACATAAGCTTAAATCAAGCTTGAGATTTGGCTTGGCAATGCAAGGTTGGCTTAAGCTGGATTTTCACTTGCAAAGTGCGGTGATGGCGCCATCTGTGAAAGAGAATGGACATTAATTGTCTAGCGTCCTCAAATTTGTTGGAAGTTCGTAAAAGATGTGTTTTAACGGGGATGGGTTTTTTATTACCAGTGCCATATTACCGGCAGGGCAAACGGGGCAACTGCCCAGGGCCTACAGATTTTAGGGCCCAAAAATCTTACATCTTACACTTTTATAATTTTAAAATAAAATTACAAAGGATAAAAAAAATTCAGAAGTTAAATAATTTTTTTAATTACAAAGTATGAACAATGAAAATAATTCAAATTTACATTTGTATAAATTAATTTAAACTTATTTTTAATTCTTCGAAATGCTCTGTATCAATAGCATACCAATATGTAGGAAAATGACCACATTTGTAAAAAGAATTTTTAGCGTTAAAAAATAGCAAAATTTTTCAATTATTTGTTATTTTAAGAAATATTTACAAAAATGACTAAAGTGTTTGTATTCCATACATGTTAGCAACTGTGATATAGCATTTCGAAGTAACGTTTAACTATCTGTTTCTTTCATTTCAGATTACTTAACACAAAATTTGTGTTAAGTAAGTAAACCCCTTCTATTTTTCCAAATATGGAAATTCTTCAAAATAAAATACAATTATACTACGAAATTGATTTCAAAATCAGTCGTTTGTCTCGATTTTGGCCAGCGGCAGTATTGCTCATGAGTGTTGCGAAAGTTTTAAAACATGTGTTGCTCTTAAGTTTATATGATGTTTATTTCCCTATTGGTAGAGTCTCTAAATCACACATAAAATTATTTTAATTTTGATGCATCCCATGGAAAAATAAAAAAAACAAATAACATATCGCCCACTTATCAATCAGGCCAGAAAACCGCTTAATAATTCACTTCAAACTTTAGTCATAGCAGCACAAGGCTCCGGTGGCTGAATGGATAACGCGCTCGGCTACGAATCGAAAGGTCCCGGGTTCTATTCTAGCCACGGACACTCGATGGAAACAGCTTAAAATTACAGCATGGAGGGGGGGGGAAATAAAGCATGTGGGACGCGTTCGCCAGCGGGCGCCCCGTGCATTTAGAATTTTTTTTTTTTTTTGGAAAATTTATTAAGCTTGAAATGTCAAGCTAGGTTAAAGCTTGAAATGTCAAGCTTGATTAAAGCTTGAAATGTCAAGCTTAATGCAAGCTGGGCAAGTGTAAACTAGAACACTTGATTCAAGCTTGCATCAAGCTTACACGACTGGAATTTTCAAGCTTAATTCAAGCTTATTGACTTGATAAATCAAGCTTGCTGCAAGTTTGATGCAAGTTTGCTGTGCTGTCTGGGAAACTGACAGTACTTACTTAACATAAGAAATAACAAATAAATTTGTTGCATTTAGTTCCTACTCCAAAATAAACAAGTAAACTGACCACGAAACAAAAACTGCAAGTTAAATATACTACTTCCAATCGCTACACAAAAAGCAAACAATTAAAACTACTGCAATACATTCTAAGCAAGCATTATCAGTGTTTTTCATAATTTTACAATTAAGTTAATTACTAACAGGTTTAAATTAAAAATAACCCATCGTTTTTTACCCCTCAGTTTCAAAAGATTTACAAACACGCGAAAAGAAAGGGGGGGGGGGGAACATAAATCAAGAAAATTCAAACATTCGAATAATTTCTGTTATAATTAAATTAATTCCCTTTCTATTCACTTTCGTCTTTAGTTATTAAAGTGATTTTATTGTTATATTTTATAATTTAAGGTGAAAAAATAAAATAAACCCTTAAGTTGAAAAAAAAAACAAAAGAAAAGAAATGGAGATTAAAAGATTTTATTTTTTTAAACACATAATTCTTCTAATAAAATGACTTGGAGCAGTTAAAAAAGAAAAGTCAAAATCAGTACAAAATAAAAGCGAATATATATGATTAAAATAAAATAATTATGTGATTCTTTTCATTTACAAAACAAGTTTTGCGAATGATCAATTATTATTCCTTAGCTATGGAATGGGGGTAGGGGAACTCACAGTGGCTGCTAGTCATGGGGGGCCAGGGGGGGCCACCTTTTGATTCAAAAATTTTATTTAGAGAACATATTTATTTTAATCATATGCTTTGATTTAAAAAATACACGAATTCTGTACTACTTGAAAATTATCATTTTAAAAAAATCTCCCAAAAGAACACCAGATACGTCCCACCCCCTTTTTCAAGAATACATGAGGGATCTCATTGCTGCCTCGAAGTTTGCGTCTTTCTCAGTGGATGGAGTTGGGATATTTGCCTACTTAGCAAAAAAGCTATGTTGAAGCGTGGTTGACTTGGCTTCAAAGTAGATTGATTGGCGTGGTCTTTAGGGCCAGCCAAAATGGGTCCAGATTGACATTCTTCACTAGAACAGTTCAGATTTCTCCAGTGCCATATTTATTGGCGAAATCAGGGCTCTCCAGTCTTGATCTTGTCAGATATTTCGTTTATATGATCCTAGCTTTAATTTTTAATGAGCTTTAATTTTTTATCTGTTAGAGATAAGTGGCCAGTGTAAATTGAAAAGAAGTTCAAAATAAGGTCGGAGATAAGTTAAGAAAAAATTCCTCTCGTTAATTTTCAAAAATTTACACTTTTCTTACTTTTTATACTACTGTTTATGTACTATAAATTTGATAATTATATCATAAAACGTCTCAGAACTCTTTTTAAACAAAGATGATCGGGGGCTATACATCCCCTGGATCCTCCCCCCCCCATAGTATGTAAATATTTATTTCCAGAGTGTAAAAAAAAACATTTCTTTCATAATTTCTGTATGATCCCTGAAATGCGATCATTTAATATTCCCTTCGTTCTATTTTATCCTTTCGAGAGCCATTGATCAGTGGTTTCAGGCAGCATGCATTTATCTTCACACCTCTGACAATCTTTTCAGAATATAATTCTCAAATTTAGTACATCACCTCATTAGTTTATGGGGAACATTTTACTAATTGAGAATTTTTTTGTACAGGGGTCGTATACAAATTTGAAAAATGTAAATTTTGTAAATGAACGAGGGGAATATTTTATTAATGGATTCTCATTTCCTACCTTATATTTTGTCAATTTACATTGCCCACTCATTTCTAATAGATAAAGAATTAAAGCCTGTTACCACTTTTTTGGGACACCCTGTATATTATAGTAGTTTATTTTCCTTATTTACGAAATTCGGCGTGTAAGTGTATTTTGTTTTAATGAGGCTGATTTTAAAATAGTGAATACAGAAAAATAAAAAATATCGGTGGAAATGGGATAGAGTTCTTTTGTCCATATAATGTTGTATTCTCAGTTTACAAGTATTTTACATGCTTTGGAAAAAAAAAAATATTTCATATTTGTTACATTAATAGTAACAGACAAGACCGGTAATAGACAGGATATTTCAAAGAAAAAAAATTCACTAGTCCAAATAATTGCACAAGAATATGAAAAGAGATATTATTTTAGACTAAAAAAATAATTACCTAAACTAAAAAATTGATTTAACAAATACGTAAATATATTTTATACAAATAATTACGGTAACCGACGTGACATGCAATAAAAATACTTATTACCAATAGGCTTTTGCTTCTTCAGTCAAACACTGAAAACTCAAGATGTCTGCTTGTATTTTTTGTTTGGTCTGCTTGTTGTTTGGTCTGCTTGTTTGGTCGGTTGTCTGCTTGTATTTTTTGCTTGTATTTTTTGTATACACATTCTAATGGTAAACAGGTGTTGCTGTTCTCAAATTTAAATTTTATTCCTTAATCCTTTAACGCGCAGTGTTCCCGCTCCGAGAACACCCAACTCTGACGTTTTGACTGTTGCCAGTCACGAAGAATAGATTTGATTTCTATAAAAATAGTTGCGGGTGACATAGCTCCACGAGAATCCTTTACTTTTTAGCACGTCACTTCCCGTAAAAAAAATTGTCACGATTATTTTTTAACAGCACTGACATCTGCCGAAAAATGGAAGAATGCGAGAACAACAGGATAGATTGCCCAATGCTGAAAAAAGGGCAGCCGTTGCCATCGCTCGACTTAACTACCAGCAAGATGGCGGACGATCGGAACGTTCATCGCGTGCCACAGATCTAAAGACCACAGATCTAGCTGTGCGGTGCTAGTGCCACAGATCTAGCTGTGCGGTACAGCCAGCTGTCGTCAAAAAAGGGTCTCTAGATCTGTGGCACGCGATGAACGTTTCGATCGTCCGCCATCTTGCTGGTAGTTAAGTCCAGCGATGGCAACGGCTGCCCTTTTTTCAGCATTGGGAAAGGGTTGCGCCTCAAAGAGTTAAAAAGTTGAAAAAATTGTATAGTAACAGACATAACTTCTATGTCCGGACAGCTATATTTAATCATCAAAAGTCTTTTATTTTTATTAAAACCTTGTAAAAACCTTTTCAAAATGTAATTTAAACTCTATTTCACAATGTACGCATGTCAGGGCAGAAATTTTAGTTTTGGAGCAGTAAGTCTATGTAACATGTTTTATGTTATATGATTCGGACAGCTATATTTCGGTATCTTCTGTAATCAGTTCTTTAATTTATTAAATAGTATGTTTTTTAATCTATCGTTTCCTTACTGGAAACTGTGTGTTAAAGCTATGATAAAAAGAAATATTATTTAAATTTTGCTACCCCTTGTAAAAAAAGAAAAAAATATTTTATACACGGACAGCAAATGACATCGAATTTTGAAAATGACCCAGAAATGCACGCCTTCTGTGACGTCTCTCCATGTCAGACGTGTTACGATAGAGAGTGTTTGATAATTAGTCATAATTATTAAGTGATTGATAATTAGTCAGTGTAAGTGATAATTAGTCATAAGATGGCGTCACTTTGTGAGAAACACGTGAGTGACGTCTCAGTGTAATTTCTTACTAAGTTACTTCCATAATAATAACAATGTGACGTCACAGAATGCATCTCAAGCGGACATTTTTCAGTCAGTTTTTTTTTTAATTTTTTAGTGACTTTTTAGTGAATTTAAATTGTATTTCTTTTATAATGCATTTAAAATTTATTATTACTGTTATAATAAAACGTCGTGGCGACTGTATACTGAAAAAGTTTCAACAACCATCATTAAAGCCACATTTTTTATGTTTTCTAAATGTAATACTCGGGAGGGGGGGGGATGAGGCCATTTTTGAAGGATACGAAAAAATCAGCATTCATATAATATAACAAATAATTAGTAATATTACGGATAATACGCAAAAAAAAAATCTTATTTTCACAAATATTCTATGTTTTAATAATTTTTCGTTAAGTGACGCTTAGAAAAGGAATTTTAGACTAGTTTAATTCCCAAAAGTGTGGGTCACACAAAACGTTTGTAGCAATATTTAATAGTTTTTCACTTACGTTTTATGACAACCTATTAAAAAGGACAATTTAATACAGTTTTCAAAGGTTTCGTAAAAGCGTTCCTACTTTTTATATGCAATGCACAATTCAAAGAAATTATTTTGACTCACAGCGTTCCTTAAATTCCTCGAAAATTAATTTTCATGTTTTCTTTGCTCAATGAAAACTGCGTGCACATACTTCTAACGTACTTACACATTTATCAAAAGCGGAGCACTGTTTGCGAGATTAAAAAGAAACATTCCAAGCAATTATATTCAACACTGCAAAAATGAATCAACGCTGTATCTGCAATCCTATAAGTTTACGATCTGTTTATTTTTCCTGTAATGTTTAAATTAAAGCAATAAACTTTTCTTTTCCAACTGTGACAGGATCGTGTTAATAAAAACATTGAGATTTAAAGCAATTCCAGTTTTTGAATTGCTTTTGATTTAATTAAATCATATCTTTTTTCCCTCGCTTTATTTGCTCGCTTTCTTTATTTTAGTTTTTGATTCTCCTTTAATAAAACGAACTGAAAACAAAGGAAACAAGTAAGTGATTTTAAAAAAGTGAAAACTAAACTTTTGTTTCCTAAATTACAAAACAATGCACTTCTTCCGAATGAAATGGCCACGAGCAATTTTAACACAGATGCGAGCGTCAATATAAATATTAAAAATGGACGCTTGTCAATTAAAATAGTTGTCTTTTCGTATTATGCATTAAAAAGCTTCTGCATTTAAACAATCCGTGTTTTTTAATAACAATTAAATGAAACAAACGAAGCTCATTACAGAGAACGTCGCAGAATTGGAATTTTTATAAATTTAACATTTGTCATTGTTCTACTTTTTTCCATAATTTAAGTTATTTTGACTAAAGTCATCAACACAGGAACTGTAATATCAAAATACAATAATTGATGTTTTCCAGCAAAGCAAGAGAGAAGCAAAGATGTAAATGTCGAAAAGTTAAAATTAAATAAAATCATTTCTCTAATACTTGCTAGTTTATTGACTAAGTTTTGTAGGTCAAAATTCTCAAAAAAGTAGTTCCTTGGAGGAGAAATGGATGGAGAAAGCAATTGCAACCCTAAACTAAACTTAACCCTTTCAGGCGCAACCCTTTCCCAATGCTGAAAAAAGGGCAGCCGTTGCCATCGCTCGACTTAACTAACGTTCATCGCGTGCCACAGATCTAGAGACCCTTTTTTGACAACAGCTGGCTGTGCCGGCACAGCCAACTGTTGTCAAAAAAGGGTCTCTAGATCTGTGGCACGCGATGAACGTTTCGATCGTCCGCCATCTTGCTGGTAGTTAAGTCGAGCGATGGCAACGGCTGCCTTTTATTCAGCATTGGGCAATCTATCCAGCTGTTCTTGCATTCTTCCATTTTTCAGCAGATGTCAGTGCTGTTAAAAATAACCGTGACAATTTTTTTACGGGAAATGACGTGCTAAAAAGTAAAGGATTCTCGTGGAGCTATGTCACCCGCAACTATTTTTATAGAAATGAAATCTATTCTTCGTGACTGGCAACAGTCAAAACGTCAGAGTTTGGTGTTCCCAGAGCGGGAACACTTCGCGTTAAAGGGTTAAACAACTCAAAACGAACGCATCTTCTAAATCGAAAAGATAAAATTTACTGAAACTGTGAAAGGGGAAAAAAAGATAAAAATATAATTATTTTTCCATCATACCAACATCATTTATCACACGAAATCCGCTTTTTTAGACGATGACGAAGAAATTTCTTTAACAACAATTAATAACGGTGTTCTACAAGCTTGAATTTCATAATAACTGTAAAAGGTTTTAAAAATAATGCTTTCAGTGTTTTCTAAAATTAAATATGCGAGTTTAGATAAGATGTATTTTGTTTTGTGTTATGGTAAGTAATAGTTTAATGTAATTATATTCAGGATATACAGTGCGTCCCAAAAAAAGGTGATAGCATGCTCTAATTCTTTGTATGTTAGAAGAAATAGGTGAGCAATGTAATTTTTTTTATATGTACAAAATAACGTACGAAAAAAGATTACGTAAAGAATAAAATCTTCTCTTACAAAAAGTTACATTTTTAAAATTTGTATACGACCCCTCCCCTCACTCCCCCGCTGCCCTCAGCCAGCGGGGGAGTGAGGGGAGGGGTCGTATTTTGACGCAGCTGGCTGTGCCCGCGCACAGCCAGCTGCGTCAAAAAAGGGTCTCTAAATCTGTGGCACGCGATGAACGTATCGATCGTCCACCATCTTGCTTGTAGTTAAGTCGAGCGATGGCAACGGCTGCCCTTTTTTCAGCATTTGCGCCTCAAAGGGTTAATACGTAAGCTCCCTTCTCAGTCGAACGTCAATAAAACATCATTCTCGTAAAAGCAACTTTTCCAGGATTTTTTACCGAATAAATCACATTGGGTGGAAGAGATAAGTCATGCAGTTAAAAAAAAAGAACTAAAAATAAACTATTTATTAAAAATAACCGTGTCTGACACATGTGCATCGGACCTCCCGTAACATTCTGAAGAATATAAAATATAAGCCGATTAAAATTTTATTTCGTGAATAAATACTTACTTGCGTCAGGCTGTTTCTTCCCTTCTTTATTAAATTTTATTTTCAGAAACTAAGTGATGGCAGCTAAAAGTGCGAAGGCGTTCCTGCTAACCATTCATTTAAAGAATCTTTGTTGTTCTTTTTGCCCAAAATTCGGGAGGGAAATAAATGTCTTACAGATTGTGCCTTGATTTAAATGTAGCTTTAAGTATTTCTCAGACTTTGGTAAAATGATTGAATGTTGATTTTTGTGATTTCATACGCAGTCAGTACTTGCTTTGTGTGAGCGTTGTTTGCATTTGGATGTTTTGGATTTTGGAAAAAATAATTAATCGTTTAGAATTTTAAGATTTTAAAAGCACTTTGAACTGTGAGGTTCTTCGAACCGTGAGGTAGATTAGTAACTCTTGAACGGCCAAAAATGCTTGAACGTCCAAAAATGCGTCCAAAAAAAAATGTACAGTGTATTAAGTCTTTCAGTTCAAGTATACTATTTTCAGGATCCTTGAAAAATAGTTATTTCAAGGTTTTGTTGTCATCTTTTTGTCCAAGTCAGAAGAGTAGGGGGGTGGAGGGGGGGGGGTGATGCCTAGAAAAATGTGCCATGATTTAAGGATAGCTTAAGCATTTATCAGAATTTTCACTACTTTGATAAAATGAATGGATTTTGATACTTTATTGTGTGATTAAACATTCGTTTACGTCTGGATGTCTGATAATCTCTCAAATTAACTTTAATAAAGTTCTGTTGCAAGCGAGAGTTTTTCACCGTCGTATGTTTCAATATTACTCCATTTGAAAGTAACTAAACTCGACTACCCTGGTCAGAACGCGACGCCATAAATTAAAACTTGTCTGAAATTCGTAAACTCTGCAACACAATATAACACCCTATTCGCAATTTGAGCAATTGCAAATAGCTCGTCGAGATTACATAGTTTGATGTTTTCACGAGCCTGAACCATGGAGGATTTAAATACTATTTAAATTGGTACTGCTTTGATGTTTTCCACCACCGGGAAATGAAATATTTTTCTGTGCTAAATACGCCAATCAGACAAGAATTATGCTTAAAAATGTATGGAGATCTGTTTTAATGGCAATGCATAAATTCCGCAGAGTCACCAAAAAGTAGAAAGTTATCATTGGTTTAAAATATCTAATCTGTTTCTTTAAATTGAGCATTAAAGACGGAGAAACGTAGATAATATTAATATAAGTAATAGATAGTATTCTCATTTTTTCTCTGGTAGTAACAGTAGATTTGTTTGGATAATATGGATTAAAGCACAGTATACCACGTTAATAACTATTTCGTGAAATTAAAAGTGTTATATTCATTATTTTTCAACGATCGTCTTACGACTAAGCCATAATCCTACGTTGCGTAATATATCCCGCGGTAGTTTCAACAAAAGGACTACTTGAACTTTTTGACACTTTGTTTTCGCATAGATAGTTACGATTATATTTTACTAAAATATTCGTTTTCTACCGTGCGAAGAACGGGCGAGCAGCTAGTCTTTTATAAATTCAAGACTTTAAAAACGCATTTGGTTGTGAGGTAAAATAGTACCTCTTGCTTGCAAGTTCAAGAATACAGTAGACAGTAGACTCTCCTATAATACGATAGATGTGTGGCGTGTTATATGAATCTGAGTTGTACGAGTCACAAACAGATGATCAGCATCAGCAGCGTTCACAGGTAATACAGAAACATCGGTCTTATTCCTTCACTGTGTTGTAGGAGTCTTAACGTGTGATAGGAAAAATACCACAATTTTTCCGCCGTGCTATACGAATACGTCTCGTATGAATCCGTGTTATAGGGCGTCTACTGCACATTTTAAGCAATTCAGTTTCTGATCAGAAAATTGAAAATTTATATTTGAAGTGAATGCATATGATGCTTTCTTACATAAAAAACAATAAAATATCCTTCTAATAAAGCATTTTTCTTCGGATTTTTTTCCGTGAAAATCATTGGGCGGGAGAGATAACTCATACAAAGAAACAAAATAAACTGTTGATTAAAAATAACAGATTCGTGTGCATTGAACATCCGTTGCATTCAACAGAGTTTTCGATAAGTATATAAGCCGATTAAAAATTTATTCGGTGAATGAACCATTACTTGCGTCTAGACTTTTATATTTCAGCAACTAAGTGACGACGGCAACACTGTGCGAATGCCTTCATGCTAACTTATTATTTAAAGATTCTTTTTTCTTTTTTGACCGAATCGAAAGGAAAATATTATACGTCTTACAGTGTATGTCATGATTTAAATCCAATGGCATAAAAAAAACTATCCCGCTGTTATTGTTGTTCTATGCCCTTTTCCAAAGCGCGAAGCGATGCTAGATCCTCCATATAGAACGGCGCTGAGTGAAAAGGAACGGCTTTCAGTTTAATTATCTCCAGCGGGAGGAGTCCAATTTTCCTCGGAGTCTACTGATTTTGAGCCAATTCCAGACGAGAGACCTAGCACCTGAAATCAGCATTCCCAGAAGTATCGCTGTGCCGCACAGCCGCCTGTCGTCAAAAAAGGGTCTCTAGATCTGTGGCACGCGATGAACGTTTCGATCGTCCGCCATCTTGCTGGTAGTTAAATCGAACGATGGCAACGGCTGCCCTTTTTCAGCATTGGGCATTCTAATCCAGCTGTTCTTGCATTCTTCCATTTTTCAGCAGATGTCAGTGCTGTTCAAAACAATCGTGACCATTTTTTTACGGGAAATGACGTGCTAAAAAGTAAAGGATTCTCGTGGAGCTATGTCACCCGCAACTATTTTTATAGAAATCCAATCTATTCTTCGTGACTGGCAACAGTCAAAGCGTCAGAGTTGTGTATTCTCAGAGCGGGAACAGTGGGCGTTAAAGGGTTAATGCAGTTTTGTCGGGGATGGGGGTGGGGGGAGGGCAGTTAATGTTTGTTGATGCGGGCGGTTAGTTAGAAAATTGACGTATACATTCATTTTATGGAAGTAAAATAGGATCTTTTAGATTGATTGGGACGGTAGCCCCTCCGCCCCCCCCTATGGCCCCACCACCCCCTATAATCCGTCCTTGTTTCGTGATGTGCCAGATGTCAAGCCTAAAGTCAAATTCTTCCCACACTCTCACCCTCGTTTTAACATGGTAACAAATGCAGTTGTGATCCTTTGGCGTGAATTTCGTCTGTGGCACGAACACACGATCTCTTATGTAACACATCAAAAAAAAAAAAAAAAAAATCACCTGGAAATAGGTTCGGAGAGCGATGTGGCCACGGAAGAAGGCGATCGTCGTCTACAGAACCTCGCGCACGAGGAAGCCCGTTATTTGTGAAACAAAACTTTCAATGTTTCTTTCTTATAGAAGACTTTCTTGGGGAAAGAAACATTGCAAGCAGGGGCGTAGCCAGAAATTTTTCATGGCGGGGGTTACGGCTACTGCAACTCACATATATTCATACATTTATGTTATAAAGGAGTGAAGAATATACATTTTCTACGGCCAAAATTTCTCATGGGGGGCTATGACCCCCCTAACCCCCCCCTTGGCTACGCCCCTGATTGAAAGTGTTTTCTTTCTTGGAGAACAAACTAACTGATCTCCACCCCCACCTGACAAAATTGCATTAATCCGTCGCTGTTACAAAAGGTTCACTGGACTTTTACACTGGAATACACAAGGACTTTTGTGAAACAAAACTTGTAACATTTCTTTATCCAATAAAGCCAACCTTGTTGCTGTATTTGTAATATATATATTTTTTATATGCCTTCCAAATCCGGGAGTCAATTATGGCACACCCTGTATTCTTAATATTCATTGTTAGGATTGGTATTTTTAGCTTTACTGGAAGCTTTTTTTTTTCCGAGTAAGTCAAAAGAAAAGTCCGAAAACGACATTTTCAGTTTTGTTTGAAATGCTAAATTACCCTTTTTTTAATATTTTAAAACATAATTTGATTCTATGATAAAATAATACTCTTTAGTATTCTCGAGTATTACTAAGCAATTCAGTTTATTTTCCTTGGTATCCCTACACAGCGTCACTTTTCTGAAAGAAATACTTAAAAGACTATTTCTTACTTTTAAGAAATGCTTGATTACTGTTGCGTTCATAAAAAAAATATTTATCTATATTACTTGGTTTGCACATTTATGTCGCCACTCAATTACAGCGTTATACGCCATACTCCGGCCTTCTTCAGTGGCTTTACTACTAGTTTCAGCTAAGTATATATAAACATAAATCTCTCTTCATTATAAATTCATACCCACACACGGTTTACAATATTCACTAACGCCAGCTAATCTCGCATAGCAATTTAACGACTGTTGAGTATCAAAATCTCTCCTCAGACTAATAACTCGAGAAAAATGGCAACATAATCTCTGTTCTCTTTTAAAAGAACCAACGCACACAGGCTGCATTTACGAAAAATATACTTATCGCTGCTCTTCTAATTAACATTTTTATGATCGCGCGATTGTAAAATACATATTAGTCAGTAAGGCACACTTGCAAACATTTTTTTTACTTTCTTTTTGCCTCTTCTGAAAGATTTTGCTACTTTTAAGTGATTAGAACAGCTCAAGAAAAATGCGCATAATTTCTGAAAATTCGGAAGTTTAAAGGATAAAAAAAAAAAATAAATAAACAAATCTAACACTGCTTTGGAGATTTTGAGGTTAGATTAATGGGTTATAAACTTAATCTTCTCTTCGCACAAAATTACCGGGGGAATGAATTTTTTAGATCCGTCTTCGTAGATGAACAATTATGCGGAAGAGATCGGCTCAGAGACCCTAATTATCCTGAAACATCTCTATTTGGAAATTGTTTTGTGGTTACATAAGCGGAAATTTAATTTCTAAAAATGTCCTTAAAAAGGGAAGAAATTTCAAAGTGTTTTGATAACTTTTCACTCAATAAACAACTATTCATTGATTTACACTGAAAACAGAGTATTATGAACGATATCTATATATATATTATTATTTAGTTCAGATGTAAATGCAAGATATAAACACTGAAAGAAATAGTTAAGGAATATGACGCAAATCATATATTTAATATTATTTTAATATGTTTTTCAGTTTTCTTTTTTTCTTTTTTTTTATTAAATATATATATAAAACTATGCATTTTAACTTTTGTTTCTGTTCTCATTTTCTTTTCCTTTTTTCCTTACTTTGGCTTTCAAAATTCATACTTCACTTTTCCACATGCAAATAGCAACTGAAAAACAACTGAACTAAATATATACATTATTATGTATATATAATTCAGATATTAGATCATAATTCAGATGTAAATAAAAGATATAAACGTTGAAAGAAATAGTTAAGTTCTGTGACGTAACTCATATATTTAATATTATTTCAATATGTTTTTCAGCTTTTTTTTAAATATTAAATATATATAAAACCAAGCATTTTAACTTTTGTATCTCTTCTCATTTTCTTTTTTTTTTCCCTTACTTTGGCTTTCGAAATTCGTATTTCACTTTTTCCCATGCAAATAGCCATGTTATTTAGGAAGGACTTCAGACGAAGCGACGGTATGTGTTTAAAAATAGATCACTTCATTAGACTATTGTACCTCTCTAAAAAGTACTTCTTTACCCTACGAGGTGCATATTTACTCCAAAGAGAAGTTCTATTGGCACTTGAATTTTCCCATCACTTCACTTCAACTCCACTGCACTTGTGTTTTTCCTTGCTACCACCAAACTACGACATTTAATATGATTGCATTAAATGTTTTATTAATAAATACAGATTTTTTTGACCAACTTTTTTTTCAATATTTCATTCATTGGTCTACAATTCCCGCTGCAAGTTGCACAATATGGCTGGTGACATGCTGGCAAAAGCATTAATAATATGTTTTTACGCCTTCAATTTTTGAAATTCATGTGCTCAAAATTTCTTTACTTAATAAATCGATGATGTTCTATAATTTTTTAAATCATTTTCTCCTGCCTCGTTTTGCTTTCGAGATAGGAATAATAACTCCACAGTTTTCTCCCATGTGGCACCCTATAAAGTTTCATTCAGTAGCGCACGGCTACTTTGTTATACCTAGCTATCACATATATGAATATTGCAGCATCCGTTCCGAAGTTATATATATCTCACTCTTTATTATTTACTCACTTCCAAAAGTTAAGCACGGAGAGAAAAATGTTAATTTCCATAAAACAATCAGAATTAAAGAAGACGAAATTTACTGCAAATTTAGAAGGAAGTGTGCAAATATGTTAGATAACAGCCAATCACGGTTTCGCGTAGGCGAAATATGCAAAACAGGCTGTCGTATAAGACATTTTCCACCTCCAGCCACTCTCAGAGAAATACAAACTGCCCTATAGGAGGAACGGCGATTACTGGACTCTGGTGGTTGATCACCTCTTAACAAGCATTATCACGTGCTGTACACTTTGTATGAAGGTGAGAGGTGTTCACATACCCTATTAATGTCCGTTTTTGTTATTTGTTTTGCATTTAAACATGACGCAAATATGACGTCATCTTATAGTTTATAAAAACTGAATATTGTTTTTATCTCTGTATGTAATTTTTTTGTTTTTGTTTCATTAATAAACATAGAGTTACTTACTTGCAACAGTTCTTGTCTTTTTTTATATTTTATTGCTCCGTTTTTAACTTTTGGAAGTGAGTGTAAATTCATATCCATCGCGAGGTTTACAATAGTCACTAACGTCAGCTAATCTCGCATCGCAATTTAACGACTGCTAACTATCAAAATCTCTCCCAGACTAATAACTTGAAAAAAATGGCAACATAATCTCCGTTCTTTTAAAAGAACCAGTTCACACTGGCTTCATTAACTAACATCGCACTCATCGCTGTCCTTCTAACTAACATTTTTATGATCATCCGATTGTTAAAATATACATTAACCACTAATACACACTACAAGCATACACCTCCCCCCTCCCCCTTTTTGTCTCCTCTGTAAAACTCTGTTACTTTTAAGTAAATTGAATGGCTCGAGAAAAATGTTCATGTATTTGGAAAGTTTGGAAGTGTAAGGAAAAAAAAAAAAAAAAAAAAAAACTCATCTAAAACTACCTTCAGAAATGGCGAGGTTAGATTAATGGGTTATAAACTTAATCTTCTCTTCGCACAAAGTAACTAGGGAAGCGAATTTTTTAGATGGGCCTTCATAAATACGTAATTATGCAAAAGAGATCGGCTGAGGAACCATAATTATCTTCCAACAGCTCTATTTAAAAATCTGTTAGATGGTGCGTAAGCGATCGTTTGATGCCTTAAAAGTTATCATGAAAAAGGAAAACCTCTGCAGTGTTTCGTAATCTAGAGATCAATAGAGAACCTTTTATTTATATATTTCAAATCAATTGACCTTTTATTTATATATTTCGAGGTTTTTGCAAAAGATACAAGTAAGAATATTTTTATTTATAACACAATCGTATATATTGTTATAACCTCTGTTTTTCACTGTAAGTATAAAATGGAATTAGATCGAAACGTATTTTCCAGGCTTTCAGGAAAGATATTCCCCGACATCTTGTTTTGAATGCAGTAAACTGGCGCAGTGCTCAAATCCAAATATTTGGATATGGGCGCTGCCTCCGAAAACGGCGATGTCTGGCGTCATACGCATGCGCAAAGGGGTGGAACATTGAAATGGACCGTAAAGCGACACTCATCAGATCGGCGTTCCTCCTTGGAAACCATAGCTTATGGCCTCCAAATTAGCTGCAACTCACCTGGGCATGGATGTCACGATTCTTGATAGATAACTGGAGACAGTTTGTACCAAATATTTCAGCGGCAGCCACGCAAAGTCGAGATATTGGAACATGGCGGAGTTTGAGCTCTGAGTTGCCGGGGAGAGGGGAGCAGCTGTACTCCTGGAAGACTGCGTACCCTGACACGACTATCGACGTGAGGAGGGAGAAACCGAGATTTATCCTACCAGGCAACTCTCTTCTGCATATCCGTGATTCAGTTTCGATGTTCCCGTGTCCACTGTAGGCGTAGTTGACAGTGACGCTTGGTAAGCAGAGGCACACGAGTGGGACGTCTGCTCCGCAGTCCCATATCCAACAGTGTCAGCTGAACTGTGTGTTCCGAAACACTTGTACCTGGACCTGCATTGTATTGGGCTGTCAGCTGAGCCACTGCTGTCTGCCGCTGAATTTGCTATACTAGGCGGGACAATCTCCGGCGTCATCTTTCTTTGATGATGCACGCCCAACTTCTTGGCGTATATTGTTGGTTTCACCGTCATGAATCCACTTTCTATTAATACTAACAACGGCAGATCGTGAACAACATACCAGTCGTGCAGATTCAGAGGTACTCGTTCCGAGTGTCCGGGCCGTTACAATCTGCCCTCTATCAAATTCGCTTAGAACAACAGCCTTTCCCATCATTCACAAACGAAGTTCAATAATGATTCCTTACCTTCTACAACAACAGTTAAATACCATTCCCATTTAATTACGTGCACTCCACGTCTTCCAGACGAGTTCATCGAAAAATGTGTTGGTATCATAATGCAATGGCTCTTCGATACAATTTCTAAGTTCGAATTATATTAGAAAACAATAACAAAATATTGAAAAGCATCATCGTTACCATGTTTGGTGGTTTTAGGCAGCATAATGTTATTTAGGTTATTGAATCTTTCTGAACACAAATGGCATTCGTAAAAATAGTTAAATAATTTTGAATCGTTTTTTTTTTTTAAATCAAAATATTGTCAGCATGCGGGAAATAATATTTTTAGGTTAAAAAATAACGATTTATTGCAACAAACTAAACCGAATTTTAGAACTTGCGAAAGAATAAAGTAGTTGGTTTGACAAATTTAGCCATTTTGAGCAAGAAGATTGTAAAGGTTGCTGTAATTAACGATAAATAATCCTGCATTACTAAATCCCACGGTAGTTTCATTAGAAAAGAAGACCTCAATATTTTTTTTATGTACTCCATTTTTTTTTGAGGGTATCTATTGAGTTGTTTTATGGGTTTAGATCCCAGTGGCTGTTTCAATCATATTGGAGTCATTGTCCAAATTATTCTATTTTTGTCAGAATTTTAGCCCGCATTTTCATTGAATTTATCAGGCACTTTTAAACTCGTGACATCAGAATGTCGTCATTTGCAATTTGAGAACAATGAGCTGGGAATAACCATTTTGGTCTGAATACTAAACCGTCTTACCTTCCTTTAAATGTAAGAATATTTAGTACCTAAGGAACAGGAAACCCTTATTTCTATCAAAATCTAATCGTAATTTTATTTCATACTTATTTTCCTTTAATACAAATCTATACAGTTTAAGTCGACTGACAACCATCTGATATTTGAATACACTATAAATACAAATTGGTTTGATATGTGTTTGGCTAAAGACTTGTTTATACATTACAAATAAATCCCAATACATTTCTTCGTGTTTATGAAAAATATTTTCTTTGGCAGTACTAGTATAAATACATAAATTCATCTGCATGTTTTCGATTTTGAATTAAATTTAAATTTTCAGTTCTAGATTTTCAATTTTGTTTTAAATATCTTTACGCACATTATATCAATATCAGTGCTCCTTGTTTACGTTTTTAGTTTTAAGGTAAAAAGTCTATCTTAATAAAATAAAAAAAAACAAATATCGTTGTTTTGTCAACTGAATTAAAAAACGTGATATAGAAGATAATAATTATGAATAATTACTTATACTCGTATTTGTCCATAGGTTTTCGTCCTTGAATCCCTAAATTGGTGATATAATATCAATATTAATGCACTTAAATGGTAATATTAGTTCTAAGGTAAAAAATTCACCTTAACAAATGACTCGAAACTTTTGACAGCTCGTGGATTCGCGAACTGAACCGAAAGACATCACCTCTCTTACGTCACTTGTTGATTTACAAATAAATATATAAACATGTCAATAAGCTTTCGACCTTGAGTCTCTAAATACCTCCAGGTACTTTAATATCATTATTAACTCCTTGAGCACCATGACGTACATGCTTACACCATGAAATTCTTCTGACCCAAAACCATAACGTACATATGCATACTATTACTCTATTTTAGTAAATTCAATGTAATTGTTTCTCGTTATTACACTATGCGTGGAATGTTGGTTTGCTAATGAAATCTGCATCATATGTTGACTTATCTGTTCTCTTTCAGTCACTAGATGGCTTTAGTTGTCCATCGAAATCGCGAGGAATTTGCAGGTTCGGAAGGTCTTGTGCACAAGGGGTTAACTAACTTCAATGAAAGTTTTAATTTCAAAAAGTTGCAAGTCCACCTTAACAAATAACTCTAAACTTTGGTTTAGTCAACTGAACTGAAATACGTGATTAAAAACAGAATAACTACAAATAAATACTACTTAAACAATGCTAGCAACTGCATGAATAACTATGAATAACTTAAATAAATACTACTGAATTTATCTATAGGCTTTCAATGTTGCATATCTAACCAGCTTCAGAAACTTTAATATCAATATTTATCTACCTTAATGGTAGTTTTAGTTTTCAAGTAAGAAGTCCACAACTTAATTGATTTTGTCAACTGAACTGAAAAAAATTATTTCAAACAGAAACATGGGAAAACACAGCTTTGCTCCCTTGTTGTTTTAGAGAAAAGACATGGTTGCAACAAAGCTAAAAAATGAAAGCTAAGTCTAGACAATATGTGTTCCACGACTTTAGAACGTTATTGGGAGTATTTGTTTAATGGAACAAGAGTCGGAAAGCTTTCTCTGTATTAGGAGTCAACTTTCAATGCATTTCTTCATCAAAGAAAAAATTAATTTTTCTTTAAAAATCTAGAGTTTTTAAAAAAGTCTGCAGGTTTCACTACTTCATAAACACGGACTTGGGTATAGAAAGATTATCGACTAGCTTCACAAGCGTCAGCTTCTGAAAAAAGAATGCTCGACGCCTTTATAATGATTAGCTACATAAGCGCCCGCTAGCAACGTATTATGATTCAGCCTACTTCTAACGAATGCTTTCGCGCAACATAAAATCAATGATGACGACTCGCAGCGCCATCTTACAGGCAAATTTCGTTTAGCCCTGTTAGAGTACGTCAATGATCACCCTATATCCAAGTCTGTGTTCATAAAGATACACAAAAGTTATATTAAAATCATACACTGATATTAACTTACCATGCCAGATTATAGGATATCCAAGCGCATGTATATAAAGTAAATGTTTATTATCAGCAGTTCATCTGAAAATTCAAAAAGATAATTTCAATGATTGCATACACAGGGGGAAACAATGTTATTCACAGCTCAATCAGTATGTCAAATATCATATATGTTTTGAAATGCTGCATGTTTTAAAAGGGCATATACTGGCTAATATTTAGAAGCATAAAAAAAGTGACTACGGAGTCACCTTTCCTTCCTCTTTTAAAAGAAAGTAAAAAATATGATTATTCGTTATTTTTTTGTTTAATCAGAAAAGAATTCTTTAAAAATCTCCTGTGAAGGAGGAACGTGAAACTTTTGCTGTGGCGCATTTTAGGGTGCGTTATACCCGTTTCAACGTGGTTGCCATGGAAAGCACGCATGATTCGATAATGAGGATGGACAAAAATTTGGATGCTATCTAACGGACCGGAGATGTAAAACTAGATTCCATCAGAACAATATTTATTATAAAAACTTTTTAACAAAAAAATTAAACCGCAGAAAAATCTGAAAAGCAAAAAATAATAAATCTTTTTTATTTAACCTTAATAACTTTTTGGCAAATTTGGTGACAAAAAGAAAGTTCTCGAAACTGGTGTAATTTTGGCTGTATCTCAGTCAGAGGAAAGAAGTTACTGTAAAAAACTAGAAATATGATGTCCCACCCTCTATATCCGCCTTGGAAATCTACAAATAAGGAAATCTATAAATAAGCGTGTGACAGACTGCCCATATGGAGAACGAAGCGATACGATTGACATGGCCATTTAAATCGTGTTGTTGCTGTGATATTTAATGATCCTCTGTGGCATGTGTTAAGAATGCTGTATTTATTGTAAGACACAGTGTTTCGATTTGCGAATAAAGTGTTATTTTCGTTTTTTGTGCTTATTGTACTATTTTAACACACACTATCATATTTCGTAACAATATAATGACCACTCCATTTATATTCATTCCAAAAATAACAAAAAAAAGTTACGGTAGTTAAGAATTTATAAATAAATAAGCTATTGTATTAGAAAAACTCTGGGATTTTTCGAGAAAATGCTCCAATTTCTAAAGTTATTTTGAATTCTTATTTTAATTAACCTATTTCTAATGAAAAATATTTTTAGCGAAAATATTTTTACTTGCAAAATAAGTATCACACGTGCCTACTAATGAGTAAATATTTAACAAGTGCAGTTCTTCCTTTCAAATATATATATATTTTTTTTCTATAATTATAGGACATTTCTTTTAGTGTGTCTAAAAGTTCCAGTTAATTATGAAGCCGTACAATTATATTCTGTGAATAATGAAGAAAAATACAGCACTGTTTACTGAAGTTTAAAAAAATTAAAATTGAATGGAAAATAAATATGCACATTTTAATAAAAATATCGATTTCTCAATTAAGAGATAAATAACTACTTCAGCTATATCAATAAACTGAATGTTAAAAAAAGAGCTTATTTCGATAACCAATTAACCATACTGCGTAGTATTTAATGAAAAAAATCATTCTAAGGATGTATTAAATCTTTTGAATGCTTTTAATTATTATTAATTAGGAGATTTTGTTATTTTAAAAGTGTATTGTGGTTACTGTATATTTTGAATCAGTTATTAAATTTTAAATTTAAAAAATAAGCCATCGATATATCTACATATAGGGTGAATCTAAACTTTTGGGCAAAACTTTAAGGGGTGATAGGGCACATAATAAGGAATCAGAATCATATAGCAATGTGGGGTCGGGAACGTCGTCTTCACACAGCTGTTGATAATCACTTCGGAAAAAAGTGATGAAAAGACAGTGCGCTTTCTGACCATTGTTTCGCCAGAAACTAATGTATTTTTCTCAGAAAACACAAGACTACGATGAACAGTTTTAAAAGTTTATTTTATTTCATGGGTGAAATTTTCGGAGACGAGCCTATTGTTTATGAAACTTGGTTAAGAAATTAGACGGACACTTCAATGCTTTTCCAAAAGTGATTATTATCGGGTAAGTTAAAACTGCGTTTTTTCCCCAGATTGCTATGTGATTACGATTCCTCATTGTGTGACCTATCACCTCTTAAAGTTTTGCCGAAGAGTTTAGATTCACCCTGTATATTTCTGAGGTAGTTACGCACATTACTGTGAAAATGGATGGATCCCCGTCTTGCTGAAATCGCAGAGTACTTTTAATTTCCGACCCCACATTGCCATACAAAAATACTTCTTAATATGTATTTTACCTACTCTTAAAGTTTAGCCTATGAATTCGGAGACACCCTGTATATACGTATACTTTTATTTATTTATTTTTGCTTTTTTATTTAGTTTTTTTTTTTAATCTCCTTCACCCAGGGGCTTAATTCTTCCCGAATCGGTTAAAAAGCCAAGTCGTTAAATCTGCCCAAACGAGGTTACAACTGGTTTAAAAATTGTTTCAGTAGTCAAAAAAAAAAAAAAAGACTGGGTAAAGAAAGTTGAAAGCTAGTTACCAAATGGCTCCTAACAACTGTGGGAGGGAATCGGACCCAGATACTGTATTCCCCCGCTTGCTGTCGCTTAGATTAGGATAAATCTCAAAAATTGAGCTCAGCTTAACGGTATTAGCTATGTTTGGCAAGAAATCGCCAAACCCTCATGTAATTTAATGAAAATTTTAAAGATTCATCACTCACGCTGTAAACGAACTTACATGTAATAAAAGGCAAAATGATTATTTAACCACTTAACATGCGTTCGTTTACAGTTAAATCACTAAATTCCAGCTTTTTCACTAAAATAATAATGATGATGATGAAAATGAAATAAGCATTACTCAAATTTCTTTGTTTCACAAACAATAGATATTGTTGTCACAAAAATACTTACAGGTGACTAAAAGATCTGTGGATAGGTCCTTTCTAAAAAGAAAGATTAACCCTTTGAGGCGCAACCCTTTCCCAATGCTGAAAAAAGGGCAGCCGTTACCGGCACAGCCAGCTGCGTCAAAAAAAGGGTCTCTAGATCTGTGGCACGCGATGAACGTTTCGATCGTCCGCCATCTTGCTGGTAACTAAGTCGAGCGATGGCAACGGCTGCCCTTTTTTTCAGCATTGGGAAATCTATCCAGCTGTTCTCGCGTTCTTTCATTTTTCAGCCGATGTCAGTGCTGTTAGAAATAATCGTGACCATTTTTTAACGGGAAATGACGTGCTAAAAATTAAAGGATTCACGTGGAGCTATGTCACCCGCAACTATTTTTATAGAAATCAAATCTATTCTTCGTGACTGGCAACAGTCAAAACGTCAGAGTTTGATGTTCCCAGAGCAGGAACACTGCGCGTTAAAGTGTTAAAATTGTACTTGTCATTCAAGTTTTTCGGCCTAATCCTGCTAATTTCTTTAAGCAGTGAGTGTTGTAAATATTGGCAGACACCCGAACTATTGTCTACCTAAAGGACTTTTTCAAAAATCAACGAAGAATTATTCTTCTTTTATTTATAATAAGTTTTAAATCTTTAGTACGGGGTTATTTAAAATCCACTCCGTATGTACGATTTACAAGCTAGCTCCGCTAAAGCAAATTTCTACACGAAAGCAAATATCCGAAATCATATTTCACGGGCTTACAAACATGCGCTTTTGTGCAAAGGAAAAATGAAACGCTTAAAATTTATTTCTCCGTCAAAAAGAAATAAAGAAGGAAATATTAATTTTCAGTGGCTTAGTGAAAACGCAATCTGTTCTCTTCCAAATAATGAAGGTTGGGGGGAGCCAAAAACTGCGTCGCATTCATACATCAAACCCAAATTTGCCTTCCGAAACGACAGACTGTAACATTAGATTTATAACTTTTTTTTTTCCCCTCTGCTGCAGAAATTTATTGGAATGTTATGATTTCACTCTCTTTTATATGCACAGTAATGCAGTCACGCAAAGATGTTCGTTCTGAATTCCGCCCTCCGACTGCACTTTCATTTTCTACTCCCATATTACTGGCCGGGCAAACGGGCCAACTGAAAAGGGCCCACAGATTTTAGGGGCACAAAAATCTTATCTTTTGCACCTTTATAATCTTACAATAAAAGAACAAAGAAAAAACTTAAAAATCATATATTTTTAATAATAAAGTATGAACAATGAAAAAAATGATTCAAATTTTACGTTTCCATAAATTAATTTAAACTTCTTTTCAATTCGTCGTAGTGCTTTATAGTCTATATAACATAGCTTCCAGCAAGTACAAAATATAATTAACAAGTTTTTGTAAACGGTATTTTTAAGGTAGAGGGAGGGGGACTAAAATTTTTCAATTAAATGTGTGATTTAGTGGTTATTTAAAAAAATGCTAGAAAAATTATTGTTTTAAAAAATGGTTAATGATATTCCGTACATTTTGGCAACTATGCTATTCACTGATGTTATCTGTTTCATCGACATTATATTTGTTCGTTTATTTCAGATTACTTAAAATAAAATTTCGTGTTTGGAGGGGGGGATGTATTCAAAACTTGTCAGAATAAACAAATCAGAACTGGTCTTTTGGAAGAGGGGAAGTTATCGCTTGGGGCCCAATTTATACCTTTTGCCCAGGGCTCACAGTTGCCTTGATCGGGTTCTGGCATCTTCACTGAAAACGGACGGAAGATAAGTGGCGGGGTAATTTTCTTGAGATACTAGGGAGCGGTTTTGCTCACGGTAACGCTAACATTAATTGCCATTGAACAGTACAGCGCATGCACACGCATAAAGTTTACGGTATATGAAGTATTTCCGAAAGAGACTTTTTGCATAACGTTTATCTGCTTCAGTAAGCGTTCGTCAGATTACATTCTTCTTTGCTCTTGGTATTGCCATCTGGTGGCAGAAAAATAAATTTTTTATACGTTTTTCTCCCCATATTTGCATTGCATTGCTTTTAAAAATATCGCATAAAATATTAAACAAAATGAATTTACAGAATTAATGAAATCCCCAGAAAATAATTATAAACAAATTAAGGCATAATTTTTTAATTTTAAGCAAATTAATTATTAAAATAAAAATTTATTATTATTTGTATTTTTTTATGTATTTGGATACCTTTAGGATAATACGGTTAAATTTTTAATGAAATTAGTTTTTAAAATAATTAAAATCCGCATAAACTAATTGTTTTTTCTTTCAAATGCAGTAAGAATCACTAACATGGAGGATTTATTTTTAATCGCTGCGTTAGGAAGCTCCTGCGTCACCAAACCAGGGAGTAGAAACATACTAGGGAGCCCGAGACTTTTGCTTTATCGCCACATTTGACGAGTGCTAAGCATCAACTACAAACGAAATTTACTTTTAACATCGCATTACAAACCCTCTTAACGTAAAAAAATATATATATCGCCAAGGTTTAGTGGGTATGCATACATTGAAATATTCTTCATTTATAAAAAAAAAAGGAATGTTTTAAAAATATGAAAAAAACCACTCTCCTGTGAAATGTTATTCCAGAAAGAGTGTTGCGTGGGAGATCTATCCGCATGTCATGTGACGGTTCTAAGTGCCTCAAATTAAGGTTGCCATGGCATTCTCCATCCTATTTTGTCTATGCACCAAACCGCTCTCTCAGGACGGAGTTCTAAGGGGATAGACCACCTTTTGTGGACTGAGCGTGGGGGCGCTCAGTTTCCATTGTTAAACCTAACTAGGTAATGCAATCCCAATCCCGCGGGATCCCGCACAAACGCTTGCGGGACTAGTCCCGTGGGATTATGTTCTTAATCCATCAAAATTTCTAATCTCAATTTTTCGCAAACTTCCCAATCTCCAAATGAAATATTTCATACTAATTTATCTCTTAGCTAACAGTCACGAATTAATTATAAAAAGTTTTCGTTTTTAATTTTTTTTATATAATTCACACTTTTAATTATTTTACTAAAATTAAATCTAGACTAAGAAATGATTCACTGGATTTGTTAGATTTTGTACGTTCTTTTTTCAGCAACTAGAAGCAACAAGAAAAAACGTATGTGACTGTATCTATAAATTGTATATTTCTGTAAATTCCTCATTTTTAGCAACTAACGCAAGACATAACTTAGTATATATTATTCTGAATATCATTATAATTTTTATATTTCTCTAAGTTATTGTATTAATTATCTCATAAGATTTATTATTATTACAGTTAAACTTCATAGTGCTTAAAATCTTACTTTTTTCTACCCTCCTCTGTTGAAATGATGTCCTAGCTAAATAAAATGTCAATCCCGCGTGATCAATAAATCTCAATCCCGAAATTCGCAAGACGAAAAACAGTGCGGATTACATTCACTAAACCTAACATTGCTAAATAGCCTGTTGTTCCAATTTTCAGCACGTTTAGAGAGGTGTACTCATGCAGTTGTTAGAATTAATTAAAAAGAGTTGTTTTAAAGCTGTTAAAATTAAGAAATACATTGATGTGTGTATATATATATATATATATATATATATATATATATATATATATATATATACTATATATATATATATTCACACACACATATATATATATATATATATATACACATCAATGTATTACACATCAATACATACAGATTATTTAGTGAAATTAATATATATATATATATATATATATATATATATATATATATATATCATTTAACATATATAATAAAAGAGATGAATTTCCTTCCAATGTAATTAGTTTCACAGATTTTACCTCATGCATGCATATATCTGTATTTAGAAATATCATAGCTAATCATCTATATAGAGTACTGTCTCTTTGTACAAGTAATTATAAGTCTGATAATATATCTTCACTGTATCATATTGCTTTAAGATACAATTACCCTAGAAAATTTCTAAATTCGATTCTATTTCCTAGTTGCAATTAGCATTCCTATAAACATGTGTCCTTTCTGGGAATTCTTGGTTGGAGAGGTGGGGGTTTGGTAGCTGGCTTGCTTATAAAATTATTTTAAAAAAAAAATCGATAAAGTTCTGGCTTTTTAGTACGTTTTATTGAAAAAAAATACTATGAGTTTACATTTGTTCTTGTTTATTGTTTTTAATAAAAAAAAAATGTACAAATGAACTAATGATCACCGGTATCATCTAAATATAAATGCTCTTCTATTAATTAATATAATCTCTGAAATATCTCTAGGCATATAATGCGAATAGTGAGCTATTTAAGTAGTTAGATGTATTCCTTTAAAATATTATAACCCTAATACTTATATATCATGCAAATATTTCTTCTTATTAATAATAATATTTTATTTTAATTTTTTTTAATATTTTTTATTTACTCTACATTATTTCTTTATTTTATTATTATTATTATTATTATTCTACTAACTCTTACATTTTACTTATTGTTCAACTTTTCTCCAATTCTTTCTGGCAACGTATATTTTTTCCTCTTCAATTGGCAACAGCTACATGGTTGAACCATGTTTTCAGGCTTAATGCTTTTGGTCTCTTCATCTCTATTTTTTCTTCATAATTACTTTTTTTCTGGATATGTCTTTATGATTACTGTTTACTTCTTAACAGGATAGCCCCTGTAGTTACATATTTAGCTTTCTTTGTACTAAGTAACTGCATTGAAATGCTGTTATTTTGTTTTTTATCTTGGTAGCAAGTATTCGGTTTGTGGGGCCTGACGAGTTTAGCCGATGCTTGCTACTCATTGTTTTACTCCATCCAATTCCGTTTTCTTTTTCTGATTTACCATTGTTTGGATTTCTATCTGCTGGGTGTGTCTGTTCATTCCTGTTTTTACATAAGATTTTAAGTTCATTGTTTTGCTCATCTATCATTCCATGGATATTTAGAATTTTGTATTTGCCAAGTGGATGCTATGTTGATTCGTAAGTTATGCCTTTTACTATATATATACATATATATATATATATATATATATATTAATTTCACTAAATAATCGATAATTCTGGAGTATACAACTTTTGATTTTCCTCAAATGAAAAAGTAAAAAGATAACGAAACAAACACGTTTCATTTGGCACAACAAAGTAATAATATAGTGTGCTTTAGTTGGCAGCTTGAAGAGCTGCTTCTTGAGCGTGCATGGAGCATCCGTTTTTTGTGATACATGTACCGTTATATCGCTCAAATAAATCATTTAAAATACAGCATTTTTTGTTCATTTTATGATTTTTTCATGTATAAATATTTCTGATTGTCTGTAGTGAAAATAGTTGCATAGTAAGATCCCTTGTTCGTAAAAAAAAAAAAAAAAAAAAAAAAAAAAAAAAAAAAAAAAAAAAAAAGTTGATATTTTGATACTTAAACCCTCCGCTGAGCTGGTGAACAGAGCAGTATAGAAAATGGTACATAAAATATTGCTTTAAAAAAATTAAGTAATAGCAAACTATGCAAAATCCGAAAGACTACTGGGGGCTTTAAATAAAAAACGATATGATATTATTATTAAACAAAGGATCTTACTGTTCAACTATTTCCATGACAGGTGGTTAAGAATTTTCATAAAGGAGAACGAAAGAGGAAAAAGGAATCTGATGTTTTATTTATTAAAACTGCGTGTTCTATAAGTTTGCGCCGTCTGTACACCGCTCTGTAAATTAGAAACTCAATTGAATTCTTTTTTTTTCCGCTATAAAAAGTAGCCTATATGTTAATCCAGGACTTTAACTGTATTCCAAATTTTTTCCAAATCCGTCAAACCGTTTCAGCGTGAAAGAGTAATAAACATACATACAAACATTGACATTGATAATATTAGTAAGATTTATTATTATTATTATTATCTCTCTATTCTAAAAAAAAGTAAAGGCCGCTGGCGCTGTCAAATCTTGTTGGCCTATCTACTCCTAAACCGTGGGGATGTGAGTTTCAACTAAGGTGCCCACAGATTCGAAAAATTCCGAGGAACCTGCTAAGCTGACTTAAATTTTGAAAATCGAATTGTTTTAGAAGTATTAATAAAAAACTGAAAAAATAAACAGAATGGTTGCCAGATTTGGCATAAAATCATCCATTCGTTTGCAACAAAGCGTTTCCAAGTATGTATATCACGTGAAATTGTCAAACATGAGTTAGAATTACGCTTATTTTACGCCAAATTAAAAAGTATATGAAATAAATGACTCAAACTGTGTTACACGAAATTGAGAATTTTCAAACAGTAAGTTCGCTTAGACAACAGGAGTTTAGAATTAGCGACGGTACTTACGTATTATCCCGACAGTCGTTTCCGCCAAACGATTTTTGCGTCAAATGTACTGGCAAACTGTTGCCAAACGTATTTCTAACCATGAATTATTTCATTTGTCCGGCATTTTTCCTGGCTAAAAACTGCTTTCCTTGGCGGACCGCCGGGATAATACGTAAGTACCTTAGCGACTATTCGTTTTTCCAAAACAGAATAATTAATTGTAACTGATTTTAAAAGCGCCATCTTGGCATTAGGAATGATTTGCCAAAATAGTATCTTTCCAAGCAGGGTGAATAAGCTTCGAGTTCCAGAATGCTGGAACCCAGTACCTTGAAAATGAAAGTTAATTAAAGTGCAGATTATTTTAAAGGCGGTTCGGTCCAGCTGGAGTATTTCCTACCAGTAGACATATTTGGTGGCGTTAACTACGTCTATTTGCCAGCGCGGCGAGATGATATAATTTGTGGTGCTAAATATGCCAATCTGCAAAGGATTATGTATATGAAAATATGGATAACGGTTTTCCGGGAACCTTGCATGAGCAGTAATTATAGGTCGTGAGCATGTGTAAATCGCCAAATAATGAAAAGTCGCCATCGGTTTTAAGCTATCTTGGCTGTTCCGTAGTTTTTATCAAAGAAAGCAGGTAAAGTACTGTTTTCTCAGAGATCATTATTAACTATACATATACGCAAGTCGCTAAATAATGAAAAATCGCCGTGGGTGGCAAATACGCAAGGTGTCCAATAGGTTTTACATAATTAAAAATACAGCTCAAACAGATGTTCTGATTTTATTAAGCTTTAACTCCTAATTAATATAACTTTTGAATGGCAACATTAAATATCATTGTGTTTCTGAGGAGTGCAAATAATTTTTCCAGCGATTATACGCGGAGTCCGCACTCCAGGTGGAGTACAGCTCATGACCCGTAGACACGGATTCCTAATAACAAAATATCTACCGCGATATGGGGGAGTGGTCTACTGTAGTGAGTGTGAAGTTTAAATTTTTATGTACCAATGAACATGCAAGAACCAAGCGACGTGTAGTTCAGTAACATTCCATCTGATCCAGTCTTTGGGATTTGTCTGTTGAAATTCTGTCTTTTTTACGAATAAGCCTTATTAGGGGCCGAATGCCTCATACGAAAAGCGAGCGTAGCGAGTCTAAGGGCCTTGGCCCCTAGTTATTATTAATAGAAGTATTTTGTCCATTGATCTGAAATACTCCTAAAAGTGAAGTTTGTTGCAACGAGATTTTACTGTGTATATATAAATAGAGAGAGAGAGTGGGTTTGGTTTTGAAATGATGGCTCGACGGCTGTATCGGTCCTACCTTCAGGCCCAGATACGCCAACCGGGAAGCCGGGAAATTTCCCAATGGGCCGGTCACTTTCACATATGTGTCGTATGTACAATGGGCATGTTTGCTCAGAATAGAATGTAAATGGTTCGTCGTTTACAAACGTTTCCCGGGCCGGTGTGATCAGTTGTATCCTGCCTACCTTGACAAGTTTTTGGCAGAATAAAGAAATCATCAGTCGGCGTTTCTGACGGGTTTGACAATCCAAAAGGAAAGAAAAGGAAAGAAAAAAGCATAAAAATACTGTTTCTAGAAAAAAAAAAACATTAAAGCAGCTACGTATATTTTAGAGTGGGGGGGGGGGAGAAATAAAATAAAAGAAGAAAAAAAATTAAATATTAAAGTAAAAATAAATAAATAAAAACTAAGCAGTACACGAAACATCGCTGCTGCCATCTATATAACATGAATGGTGTTAAAAACTGTTATTCCATTCTAAGTTGTATACTCCATGTTTCGAACTAGAAAATGTAAATTATTTTGTCATCCTATTTAGTTCTGGGATATTTTGTTCTAAGTCTTAAAAGAAATTTACTTTTCAAATTTGGTCAACATAACATTTTAAACCATGTATAATAGATGTATCGAATAGTCCACAATTTGAGCATACTTCATGTCTGATGGAAAAAAAAAAAAAAAAAAAAAATGAAGTGCTTACATATTTGTTGTTATCTTGGAACAGGGGCGTACCCAGGGGATGGCTGATGGGGCTACAGCCTCCACCGTAATAAGTAAACATAAAATCTGGAGAATTTTCTTCACCTTGAATAAATAAATTTCTTCACCTTGAGATTTTTTTTAAGCTTTAAAGATTTAAAGCTCAATTTATAAATTTTTTAAATTCATTTTCATATGCAAACAGTTTTATAAAGGGGGGGAGGGGGGAGTTCCTCAAAAGAAAAAAATACGTTATATATACCGGTTTTTGAGTTCTCTGCTAGCCCCTAAAAAATTCCTGGATTTGCTACCGTCTTGGAAGGATAATTTTAAAACAGTTCAATTAATAAATAATAAAATCAATATTTATATCCTAGGTCATAATTTCATGTCTTTTTCCCTGCAAGAAGCTGCATGCATTAAATTTTAAACTAACCTGTAATACATCCTTGGAATGTTGGAATATAGCTCAAACTGATGATTTCGAATAGCATAATTAAACAATAAACAACTAAGTACTTCTTTTTTTTGTTTGTTTGTTCTTCAAATAAATGCACACGAATGCACTCAATAATATTTTAATTTTATGTTTTAATTTGAGAGAGAAACAAATAATTACCTATTTACCCTTCAATTACCTCCCTTTCATAAAAGTACCCAGTTCTTGGATATTTAAACAAGCTAGACCTTGGGTAAATACCAAAAAATATTTACCTATCTACCCTACAACACTGTTTATCTGCTCATAAAAATAGAAAAGTTTCGTTATTTTGTTGTTAATCACATCAGAAATAAACGAAAATACTATGGGAACATCCGTAGGGCAACCCATTTCCAATAAGAAAAGAATCCGTCGATCGCTCGACGGCATAGACATAGAAATTAGACATGATAAAATTTATCACTGACATACACAAGCGCAAAAGAAAAAGTAAAACTACAAAACAACACAATGACATACTAATTTTGAAGAAAGACGCCATGAAAATTACTAATATCTGTATTGCAAAAATTAAGCATTATTTATCTATCTTAATTTATTATTATTAATTTCCAATCTCTCTGTCAGCTGCTTACTATAGGCTTGACCGCTGTAAAGGTCGAAGGCAATGACAATTTCATTAGACAGCCTAGTAGACAGGTTAAGTCAGCATACTGAAATTGGTCACCTAATTTTCAACGAATGGTGAAAATAATTAGGTGGAGCTGGTATCCCTTCATCGGCTTTTCTCTATATCCCAATGAAATTACTGAAACGATTAAAAAATACGTAAAAATATAAATATTGTAAAATTAAAAATATATAAAATAAAAACAAAACAGTTGATTGCGCCCTAGCATCTACGGAATTTTATACCCGGTGATATTTTGAATGCTTTATCACCAAGGTATAAAACTCCGAAGACACTTTGCAAATACCAGCCTACATGGATTCGAACGTACGAAGTCTGGAACCAATCGGAGTCTGATGTTCTAACATCGGACCTTGCCTCAAACCACTTGACCACACCTCACGTCCACCTAGTGATAAAATTTCAGGTTTGACTTTAAAACTAGTTACACCTGTGCGCCAGGAAAGGGCATCAATCATTGCCTGTCAAGTGTCCCCATCTAAACCATCCAAAACTGGGACCAGTTACAACAACCCTGTTTCATGGTTAAACCCTTTAACGGCCAGTGTTCCCGCTCTGCGCGTGACTCAGAAATAGGAAATTTCAGAAATAGTATTGGAAGACACGAATCTACTTCATCTAATTATATACATGGAAAAAAATTTATTTAGTGGGATATGGTAGCGGACGCAACAATAGACGCTTTACAGAATCACCATCGAAATGTAAAAATCACTAATTTATTTGCTTCAAAATTCGATATTTTTTTAATACCGCTATCTTTTACTGTTTTTCCACACAAGAAATCTAATTTACGTTTATTTTACGCAATTTTCAAAAAATTTCCACTTAATAAATTTATATATGGTCCTTTTAACTCAGGAAAATAACGTATTTTATTTAATATAAATTAAACTACTGAACGTAAAAATTTGAAATTTTTCACAGCCTTCTAAAATCACTTTTTGCATCAATTTCCATCAAAATTTGGCTAGGTTGCTATTCATAATTTTTTTGAATATTAATTTAATAATTCGTAATTCATTTTCATATTATTAAAAATTATAATAATAGTAAATTATGTTTGGGTCGTTTAGTTCTAATAGTACGAATAAAAGTCAGCGTCTTATTATCAATATTATATGAGATATGAATTAAAGTATGAAAAAATATTTTAACATGGGGGGAGGGGGATTTTGAATGCTCATAAGTCACTCATTTTCAGTCCAAATTTATTGAAAATGGGTATCCTGGGTTAAAATGAGCTAAATTTTTGAAATATGAAGTGAAATCTAGGGGTTGCTAATGGGGGAAAAAAGTTGATGCGAATTTTAATACGGAGACGGCCACTTATGCAATTTTTATATATAGCAACTTAAAGTGTACGTCAATTGTAAACGATTGGTATATGTAATTTTGCTGTACGACGAACGACGATCGAAATAAAGTCCATGTGGGCCTTTTTTTGCCGCAGCTGTACATTGCAATAAACGATAAACCTTTGAATGTTATGAAACTTTCAGAAAAAGTTCTTAAAAACTGACTGTTTTTCAAAATGCTTCACTCTTTGAAAGTTTTGTTCTGGAAATCCATGTTTAAAAAATTTTCTGAAATTTTCAAAAAAGCCACATACTGTTTTTTTATTACAGTAGTTACTTTATAGTAAATTATGGTTAACACGTATGACGACGTTTACATAAACGTTTCACATAAACGTTTGTCTTGACGTTTAACGTAAAGACAAACGTTTATGTGAAAGAGAGAAAAATGAAAGTCATAAACATATACCTCTCTCTTTAGAAAAGAAATATCAATTTTCACTCGCAAAATGAAATCACAGTTCTTTCTCCCTAAACTAATATTTTGAATAATAATAATAATAGAAAATCATCAAACTACCCATACATGAAGCCAAAATTCTCCTTCAAAAAGCAGACCGTAGCGTTAGATTTATGATGCTTCTTTTTTTCTGGTGCAGCAATTTATCGGAATGTCATGATTTCACTCGCCCTCGTATACACTATAGTATGCATATCAACACAGTCACACAACAATGTTCGTTCTGAATTCTTCCTTTTTACTGCATTTTCGCTGCCAGAGGCGTGAACCCATTGAAGCGCAACCGTTTCCCAATGCTGGAGGAAAGGGCAGCCGTTGCCATCGGTCGATTTAACTACCAGCAATATGGTGGACGGTCGAATCGTTAATCGTGTGCCACAAATCTAGAGCCGCTTTTTGATTCAGCTGGCTGTGCCGCACAGCCAGCTTTGTCGAAAATGGCCTCCGTTAACAGTTCTGGCATCTGTTGAAAACTGGAGAATACGATTGGAATACATGAATACAGGAGAACAACTGGACAGACTGCCCAATGTGTTATAAAAGCGCAGTCGTTGCCATCGCTGGATCGCCATCTTGCCGGTAGTTAAATCGAGCGCTGGCAACGGCTTCCCTTTTTTTCAGCATTGGGCAGTCTGTCCAGTTGTTCTCCTATATTCATGCATTCCAATCGTATTCTCCATTTTTTAGCAGATGCCAGTGCTGTTAAACATAATCCTGAGAATTTTACAAATAAATCGGCAATTTTTACGGGAAATGACGTGCTAAAAAGTAAAGAATTCTCGTGTAACTATGTCGCCCTCAATTATTTTTATAGAAATCAAACTTATATTCTTCGTGACTGACAGCAGTCAAAACGTCTGAGTTTTGTGTCCCCACGGTGAGGACACCGTGCGTTAAAGGATTACGAAATGAAAGTGGGAAGTTTCTCAAACGAACTGCATTAAACATTAAGATTGTAGGATTCTATATTAGGTATTGCAAATAATTGTATGAGATGAAATAATGATAACTAATTTAGGTTTTTTTTTTTTTTTTTTTTTTTTGTGCACATCCAGAACAACTTTACCTTTTATGTTTATACTTTGTAGAAAGTGTAAAACCTCGATACTATTTTTTTATAAAATACATGTTTAAGTAATATTATTTAACAGATATTTATTTACCAATGAAGCCAAATAATATTAATTTATATAATTCTTATTATTTAATTTACATCTATCATAACAAATAATAGTTAACTTTTCATTTATTAATAATTATGATATAATAATTACAGTAACACAATTATAATCATTCTTTTCTCTTTTTAACTTCTAGTAGCATAGAATAAGCCTGACACTAAAATAAATAATTTGGAAATGTGTAAACCAAACCTTATCTATCGGTATTTACCATTATTTTATCGGTTACCTATATTTATGAAAAAAAATTCTGGAATATAAATAAAACACGGGGGGGGGGATAAAGTTGCGGGGGCTCTGCTCATATGTTGCATAGGTGTAGGAATAGCTAGATCGCGCATCCAATATCCAATGTTCCTAATCGTGTACTTTTTTATGCCGAAACCGCATCCCGTTTCTGCTACTACAATGGCTGCCGTCGAAAAATAGAACATTAACTGCATTATTATAGAAAATTACATAAATTAGAATGTAGATATTTTAGAAAATAGAATATTTTAGAATAGGATAAAATAGAAAATAGAATATACAGATAATAGAATATTTTTGAAATAAAAAAAAAAGATTGGAGTACTTTTTTCGAATTTCCTGAAACAATCATTATCACTTAAGCAACTGCCCTTCTGCGCATGCGTGTGCCTCTACAATGGCTACCGTTTGAAGACATCAAGTTTTCCCCGTTATGATCAATCTAGTTATCCCTACATATCAATTTTGCCGACTGTTGTCCCAGCGGTTCGGAATTAGGTTCAAATCCCGTTAGCCCATGGATGTATATGTTTGTCCAAAAGTTGGGATAAAAACAATCTGCCTTCAAATAAAGATGATCTTGAACTTGAAACAACTGAGATGAAAGCCTAAAAAGTGCCATAGATCTCGATAAACTCTATCTTCCAAAATTCTTAAAGCCTAAGTAAAAGACACTCGTTTTTCATTTACTATTACATGTACAAAACCTCAGTTTTTTCGCACTTTTTAACGATAAGTTGTTTTATTTTGATTTAACAATATTGAATTTTCCCCCGGAAACACAGAATTGGTTTACCAAATGGCCGATTCAATTATATCCTTCACACAATGTTATTCCCCCCAAAAAAAATAGTAATATTACAGCAATTGTCTGCCAAAATTGTTTGTTAATGTGAAATGAAACATTTTGCCACTTTCATTCTTTCCTTGTCTTTAAATCAGGAACTGTAAGCCAATTGCAAATCCACTCTGTCTTTACCTTACATCAGTTTCCGTAAAAGAATTTTTTCCAAGCCAGAAAGTAATCTGCGAAATCATATTTCACTGGCTTTCAGACACACGCTTTTGTGAAAGAGAGAAAAATGAAACTCATAAACATATATTTCTCTCTTTTAAAAAAGAAATATTAATTTTTCAGTTGCAAAATGAAAACACAATTCTTTCTTCCTCAACTAATAATTTAAAATATAAATAATGATGGAAAAATACTAAGGCATTCATACATCAAGAGTATATTCGCCTTCAAAAGACAGACTGTAGAGATATAGCATTTTTTATTCTCTCTCCTGGTGCAGCAATTTATTGGAATGTTATGATTTCGCTCTACTTTATATGCACAGCAATGCAGTCACGCAACGATGTTCTAAATTCCTCCTTTTCACTGCATTTTCGCTACAAACGGGAAAGAAAAGTGGAATTTTTCAAGAGAGATTGCGTGCACGGTAAAATTATAGGGTTGTTAATTAGGTATTGGAAATAATTTTATCGCGTGATACAGAAATAATAATAATGAAAAGAATCTTTTTTTTTATTCGACGGATTCAAGACAACTTTAAATTTTATCTTTATAGCTTTTAAGAAAGTTTATAACTTCAATACCTTTTCATAAATTATGCATTTTGGTAAAATTACGCAAATAATATTTAGTTGCCAGTGGAGTCAAATAACCTTAATTTTCATATTATTTTATTTTCAACTACCAAAACAAATAGAAATAACATTTTATTTATTAGCAATTATAATATAACAATAATAATAATAGAATTTTGAATATTTTTCTTCTATTTTAACCTACAGAAGCAGTGAATGATCATAATACTGAGATAAATAATTTTAAAATATAAAATAATAAAAATATTCGCAAATAACACCATAAAAGTTACTTGAACGGCTATACAGCAGTTTCGAACAATAACTTTTTGTTCTCCTTCAGTCTTAAACATTGTTAATTTTAAAATAAGTAAATCGAACCTTATTTATGCGCAACAAAAGATGCTCAGCATAAAACTGGTGTTTAAAATATGAAATAATTAAAACTTTTTCAAATAACACAAATAAAAATGCACTTATCGTCAGTGCAATTATTTCGGATGAAAAATGTCCATGCTTTATCAGCTGCAAAATAGATGCCTTAAGGCCTAATAACACTGGCTTAATTTCAAGCCATTTAGTTGCCACAATCGGTTGCAGCAACCTCTTTCCTGGAAATTTCTCTCGGTTAATTAGGGAACAGTCAATTCCGACTTTTTTCGTTCAGAAGCGAAAACGTTGCTGGTTGCTGAGAGACTGGCTGGACTGTCAGCCAGCTGGACTAAGACTGGCTGGACTTACTAAGACTGCCTGGAATGTCAGCCAGTCTTAGTGTTTCCTATTTCTGCATCACAAGTGCCATGGCGGAAGATCCAATTTCTGGCGTATACGAGCAGCCACAGAAATTTTTATCACAGCCGAGTTTGTTTACTGTAGCAATACTGCATGCTCATCCGGGTTCATCGACTTGCCGGAACAAAATTGCTGGAAATTATGCCCTCGTAATAAAGCTTTTACACACTCTAAAAAAATTGTGCCCCCTCTAACCGCACAATCAATGTGGTATCCGTGAACGCATTATGCTATCTGCACGATCACTGCACAATAGTTTGACGAATATTGACGTCATGACCGTCAAAGATTCACAGAATTTCTGATTTTTAAAAAGTAATTATGCATAGATGGATATAGCTTAAATTAAAAATACGCTTTTTAATGATACATAAATTTAATTTAGTTAAGCACTTCTTCTTGGGGTCATTCGTTAAAAATTAAATTCATATAATTTCTATTGGCAGTTATGCTGCAGAGCTTCAACATGTGCAGCGCCGCATTTCTTTACTTCCTTTCCGAGCAACGGGGCAACTCAAAACGTGTGTTACCGGGTTTTGTATTTTAGCTATCAAATTAAAGGTAAATCTTGGTTTACAGTTGCATGCAAATACAACTTTTTTACATCTTTTTAGGGCGAGATTCAAGTGAAACACAATTCGAACGTTTTCCGCGTCGAACAGGGGAAACTTCGAAATATATCAATGTTTCTTATTCAGCTGAAGCAAACCAATCGTGTTTTGATCACGTGACAGCGCGATAGATTTGTTCATTGGAAGCATTCTGGGGACTGAACTGGGAACTGGGGACGGAAAAACGTTCGATTCGAGCTTGAATCTCGCCCTTAGTGCTTCTTCTAGACGGGAGTGATATTGTGTATAAAACTGAATGAAAATCGCATACAGAGGGTGAAAGCTAAAGCTGTTGTTTCAAAAGGCTTTCAGCGAGGACCCAGAAAACTGAATGTCCAGGACTGAAAATATGAGTTCTCTGGACATACAAATTAAAAAAGCTTGAGCGATCTCTGCCTATGGAAGAACGAAATTTATGTAATTTTGGCATTAACTTAATTGTGGCACTATCACAATAATAGATTCAACTTAATCTTTTTTAGCAGTGTAAGTTGCAGTGAGGTAAATGCTTAATTTCTTTCAAGACTATACATGTTTCAAAAGAAAAACTCGCACAGGTGTTAAATGGGGTTTTATTTCCAGTTAACCCTTTCTCAATGCTGAAAAAAGGGCAGCCGTTGCCATCGCTCGACTTAAGTACCAGCAAGATGGCGGACGATCGAAACGTTCATCGCGTGCCACAGAGACCCTTTTTTGACGACAGCTGGCTGTGTCGGCACAGCCAGTTGCGTCAAAAAGTCTCTAGATCTGTGGCACGCGATGAACGTTTCAATCGTCCGCCATCTTGCTGGTACTTAAGTCGAGCGATCGCAACGGCTGCCCTTTTTTCAGCATTGGGAAAAGGTTGCGCCTCAAAGGGATAATACTACAGTAATAAAATTATTTGCCATTTTTTCTTCTATTTTTTTAAAATGTGAAACGGAACATTTTACCACGTTCATTCTATCCTTGTCTTTAAAACATGAGCAGTAAAAAAAATTGCATATTCATCCTGTCTTTACCATACAAGAGTTTCCGTAACAGAATTTTTTCCACGACAGAAAATAATCTACGAAATCATATTTCACTGGCTTTCAGAGATACGCTTTTGTGCAAGAGAAAGTAATGAAACTCATAAACATACATTTCTCTCTTTTAAAAGGGAAAATATTAATTTTCAGTCGCAAAATGAAAACGCAATTCTTCCTCTCTCTCAACTAATAATTTAAAAAATAAATAACGATGGAAAAATACTAGGCCGCACTCATACATCAAGAATGAATTCGCCTTCAAAAGACAGACTGTAACAATAGATTTATAACATTTTTTTTTTTCTTTCTGTGCAGCAATTTATTGGAATGTTATGATTTCACTCTCTTTTATATGCACAGCAATGCAGTCACGCAAAGATGTTCGTTCCGAATTCCGCCTTTTCACTGTATTTTCGCTGCAAGTGAAAGAATGAAAAGAAAATGGGGGAATTTTCCCAGACGATCTGTTGTGCACCGTGAGAATACGGGATTGTTAATTAGGTATTGGAAATAATTTTATGGAGTGGCATAGCAATAATAATAATAATGAAAGGAAGTTTTGCTTTTTACTTTGTGGATTCATAACAACTTTGAGTGTGCGTAACACTAAAGCAGTTTTGGGGAGCACTAACCCAAGGCAGTTAGAATGAATTCAGACGGGTCGGCATTAGTATGAATCGGGAAATGTTCTCAATTAAGATAGTACACCCAATGCCTTTTTTAGAAAATATATCTTCCGATACCATCATTTAAGTAATATTTAGTTACCAATGGACCAAAACATCTTAACTTATTCAATTCATATTGTTTAACCATCAACACAGATAGAAATAGCTTTTTATTGAATAATAATTATGATGAAAAAGTGAAGATGACATTGGAATTTTGGGGTTTTTTTTTTCTCTTCTTAGCTGCAGTAGTAGAATGTTCATGATACTGAGATAAATAACTTGGAAATATATAAATCAATCCGTATCAGATTTTATACGTATTTCGCGTGTGAAATTAATTTTATTGGCATTTTAATGTAATATTTTATTTATACTCTTTATATGATTCTCAAAAATTAAGTCAAAATATTTTAATTTTTGGAAATGAAATTGGTTTACCATATTTATAACTAGAAATTATGTTTTATAAAAAGGTTAAAATTTAAAATGTCCATTTATTACTTTAAATCTTATTAATTAAATTACTTTGAGTAGCTTTTTAGTCTTAATGTGTATTATCGGCACCTATTCTCACTACATTTAACGATACATAAATTTTTATATTTATAAATTGTTGGATATAAAACATAAAGCCATAAAAATTGTATTACATTTACATCTTGTGTTAAATCTGTGTAAATCTTTTGTTAAAAATAAATGAATTTTAAATAAAAAGAAAGCTTCACCAATGACCTTAAGTAAATTTCATAAGAATACATTTACTTAGCGTTTAAAAAAAATTAAATAATTTCTGATCTGCAACTACTACATATTAATACGGAATAAATATCTTTCCTAGAAATAGCAGAGAAACAAAGAACTACAATTATTTATAAAAACATTAACACATTACTTAAATTTCAATGTTATTCCTGAAGGAGAATTAAAAACTGCGGCCTTTTAATCTGCACCCCTAGGGATAAAAGGAGAAACCACATTACGTCTTAGACCATAAATCAATTACTAAAATAATAATATTTTCGCCCAAATGTATTCGCTGAAATGATATTAATCGCAAATCACCATAATTATGCAATTTCAGCTACAATAAGGCAAGTTGAAGCGCATGATTTTACTAAATTACATTAACGTATCAGGCTTTATCACTGTACACTTTTAACTGAAAAATAAATTGCCGGAATTTTTTCCCCCCAGGCACACTGGGGAAAACTGGAGTTATGTTCTGTTTTCTGACAAAGAACATTTATTTAACCCGTTTTGAATTGATGTATTTTCGCAACATATAGTATAAAAAAATTTAAAAAATAAAATTCAATTTCAAAATTATCTGCGTATTAACATTTGTTTTAACCCTTTGAGGCGCAACCCTTTCCCAATGCTGAAAAAAGGGCATCCGTTGCCATCGCTCGACTTAACCATCGTTAACCATCGTCCTGTGCCATCGCTCGGCACAGCCAGCTGCGTCAAAAAAGGGTCTCTAGATCTGTGGCACGCGATGAACGTTTCGATCTTCCGCCATCTTGCTGGTAGTTAAGTCGAGCGATCGCAACGGATGCCCTTTTTTCAGCATTGGGCAATCTATCCAGCTGTTCTCACATTCTTCCATTTTTCAGCAGATGTCGGTGCTGTTTAAAAATAATCGTGACCATTTTTTTACGGGAAATGGCGTGCTAAAAAGTAAAGGATTCTCGTGGAGCTCTGTCACCCGCAACTATTTTTATAGAAATCAAATCTATTCTTCGTGACTGGCAACAGTCAAAACATCAGAGTTTGGTGTTGCCAGAGCGGCAACACTGTGCGTTAAAGGGTTAAAAATGACAATTTTTTAAATTTAATATTATCAACATGTTACTACCTAAACCAAGTCACGTCCGCTAACCTAACCATTTGGAGTTTTCCGTGATTTTCTCCGAAACTTCGCGTAATTACGGGTTAGCACCCCTTAGAAAGTCCCCCACCGGTGCAATTCCTCTCCCGGCCTAGATCTCTGGCGTAGGCAATTGGTCGTAATCCACATTTCCATTTCTGGAGTCATTTGAACGAAAACCACAGTATTTATCATTAAATTTACTTAGGTTAGGGTGGCTGCACATTTTGGGTGTCATCAGAAAAGCCGATGTTGAAGCAGCAAATGGCGCTAATGTGTAGCACAGTGGTTCAAGTCACTGACATTGGTAGATGGCTCGAGTGGAAGAACAAGGTTCTGTCCTCTCGCGGGGCCGTCTGTCTTACGGTCTGGAGTCTTGGGCGGTTTTCTTAAGATGCAACGTGAATACGCGCAAGGTACCACCTCCACCAAGGTATTTGCCCCCCCCCCCTAGTGTTTGTCCTTTCTTTGACGAGGACTTATAAGCGGCTCCTCGTGAACAAGCACACAAATCCGATTACATTTACCATCAACAACAGCAAATGGCTAAAATGTGCTTTAGCTCAATGCATGGTGACATTTTTTAGATGGGCGATAAATGCGTAAAGTCTTGTCAATTCGATAGTTTAAAGCTGTGAAAAAGTCCGAAAGATCTTGCATTTTCGTGTATCCATTATCGTTATTTTGCAATCTAACTACTGCGTGACATTGGCTTGCTCCATTGGAAGTCACTGAACTGTTCATTTGGATTTTCGCAGATGCGTTATTGTTATTGCACTCATGTTTATATCTAGCTGTTGCCGTTCGCAGCGTGGAAATATCGTCGATTTTGGTACCGCATACGTTAGCGAACTGTATAAGATATTTAAAGTTAAAAATTAATTATTGAGGAAAAATATGTATTCACAAATTTTTAAAGATATATTTATTTGACTTTTAACTGAATGAGAATCAAAAAGCAAATTATGTTTGATTTTCGGTAACCAATTTTGAGTTCATTCCCATCTGGACTCATTAAGAATTTTAAAAACCAAAGTACCAAGCTTAGAAGAATGCAGTTTCAGCAGCAGCTGATTGAAAATGTACAAATGTACTACATTAATTTTCATGAAGGCGTTCCAAAAATTTATGACAAAAAAGGCCTTTTGAACTTTTTTGTCATAAATTTTTCAAAAAAAAAAGGCTGTGCCGCACAGCCAGCTGTCGTCAAAAAAGGGTCTCTAGATGTGTGGCACGCGATGAACGTTTCGATCGTCCGCCATCTTGCTGGTAGTTAAGTCGAGCGATGGAACGGCTGCCCTTTTTTCAGCATTGGGCAATCTGTCCAGCTGTTCTCGCATTCTTCCATTTTTCAGCAGATGTCAGTGCTGTTAAAAATAATCGTGAGAATTTTTTTGAGTCTTGCTTAAAAAGTAAAGGATTCTCGTGGAGCTATGTCACTCGCAACTATTTTTATAGAAATCAAATCTATTCTTCCCCAGCAAACACACACAGGTTCTCTGAACGTTAATAGACGTTCAGAGAACCTTGTGTTTGCTGGGTCGTGACTGGCAACAGTCAAAACGTCAGAGTTTGGTGTTCCCAGAGTGGGAACACCAAACTGAACTCAGTTTTGGATGGCTTGGATGGGACTTGGATACTTGACAGGGAATGATTGATGCTCTTTCCTGGCGCACAGGTGTAACTAGTTTTAAAGAAAACCTGAATTTTTATCACCAGGTGGACGTGAGGTGTGGTCAAGTGGTTTGAGGCAACGTCCGGCGTTAGAACACCAGGCTTCGATTTGATGCAGAATTCTCCGGTTCGAATCCGTGTAGGATGGTATTTGCAAATCATCTTCGGAAGTTTATACCTTGATTAAAAATTGCGTTCAAGCCATCATCGGGTAAAAATTTCCATAGATGTTAGGGCGCAATCATCTGCTATATTTTTTATTTATTTATGTATTTTTAATTGTTTCATTAAGTAATTTAATTGAAAAAAGGAGAAGAGCTAATAGATACCATCTGCACCTAATTATTTTCACCATGTCTGGAATTCGTTGAAAATTAGGCGACCAATTTTAATGTGTAGGCTGTCTAATGAAATTGTCAGCGCCTCCGACCTTGACATTGGTCAAGCCTACAGTAAGCAGCTGACCCAGACATTGGATTTGTTTGTTTGTTTGTGGGATTACGGACGATTAGCTACGCGTGGGCTCTAGGCCGAAGGGTGGGGCGCCCTCCGTGGGGGTCTTTCTAAGGGATCCTAACCCGTATTTACGCTACGTTTCGGAGAAAACTACGGAAAACTCCGAACGGTTAGGTCGACGGACGCGCGATGAGACCCGACCCGGGACCTTCACACTTCGCCCGTCTACCATTTTTAGTGATATAACCACTGTGCCATGGTGAGGCCATGACATTGGAAATTGAGAGACTGGGAGACGGAAGGTGCCTGGTTCGAAACCAGGTCGCGTCCGCCGACCTAGCCGTTCGGACTAGCCGTTAAAACCAATCGTTCGGAGTTTTCCGTGGTTTTCGCCGAAACTTTGCGTAAATACGGGTTAGGATCCCTTAGAAAGACCCCCACGGAGGAAAATCCCAAAACCGGCCTAGATCCCTAGAGTAGATAATTGGCCGTTACCCACATTTCCATTTCCATATTAACAATGCAAATGAAAATTAAGATCGTTCCTAGGTGGCGTAACCAACTTTTGTTTTGCCGAATTTAACGTTTAATTTTACGCTTGTTGATATATTTTTCAAATACGCTTGTTGATATACTTGGAAGAAAACAAAATTAGATAATGAGAAATAATTTTTATTGGCGTTTATTTTAACAATTATTTTAAAGACTAAATAGCCGTTTCACATGAAACATTGAAGAACAGTACGCCTTACGTGATGATCGTAAAAAGACAAAATTGTTAAAAGTATCAGTCTGAAAAATAAAATCTACTTCATGATTTTCAGTGGCATGTAAAGTGCATGTTAATTTAAACAAAGAAAATAACAGCCTTTACCATAGTTTAATGGCGAGAAAGTTACACCTTTGAAATGCAAGCGCATCTCTGAAAAATTTCAGCCGTTAACATTGATCCATTTAACTACCAACAACATGGCGGTCGATGGAATTGCCCATCTGGCGTCACAGAACTGAAGAAATATTCGGACACAGTTGGCCGTGCATCCGCGCATGCCATGGTGGGGATGGGATGTAGTTTGCAAAACCGCCACCACCATTGCACCCCGCCACCAACATGGCATGCGCCGCCGTACAGCTAGCTATGTCCTTAAACTTTAGCTCCGTGGCGCCAGATGGATGATTCGATTCACCGCCATGTAGTTGGTAGTTAAATAGATCGATGGCAATGACTGCACTTTTTCAGCGTTGGGACTGTTTAACCACATTTCCCCCCTACTAGCTGTGGAAGCGCTAAAATAGGGTGGGTTCGCTGCTCAGCCACCGCGCTTCGAAGGGTTAACCGTTTAACGCGCAGTGTTCCCGCTCTGGGAACACCAAATTCTGACGTTTTGACAGTTGCCAGTCACGAAGAATAGATTTGATTTCTATAAAAATAGTTGCGGGTAACACAGCTCCACGAGAATCCTTTACTTTTTAGCACGTCATTTCCCGTAAAAAAATGGTCACGATTATTTTTAACAGCACTGACATCTGCTGAAAAATGGAAGAATGCGAGAACAGCTGGATAGATTGGCCAATGCTGAAAAAATGGCAGCCGTTGCCATCGCTCGACTTAACTACCAGCAAGCATTGGAAAGGGTTGCGCCTCAAAGGTTTAACAGTGTCTCTTTTCGTCCAAACTGCAAGAAAAATAATCTGCCAGAAGTAATTATCTACTGAAAGCGTAGCATAAAACACAATAAATGACTCTTGGCTGCGCAACCATTAATGTTTAATTTTTTATATTCCAGGAAACATTACGTCAGATTAAATGCTTGTAACTTTTCATAAATAATCTCTGGTGAACCGTAGCTTGTCAATTAAATAAATTCGATATGACCCTATTCTTCTGTTATGAATTCTCCCACCGCACACACACAATCTGCGGTAGATTGATGTATCGAATTAGACAGTTTCTACTTGAACGTGCTGATGGAAAATAAATTCTGAGATAAAAAGAGAATAATTATTTTCAGTTTCATCATTAATAATATTGTTAGGGTATGGTTTTTAAGCAATTTATTTCAATAATCGTTTGAAATGTCACGCATTACTTCTTTCGAATTCGGAAATAACTATCAAAAATGTCCATTATTATGATTTTACATTCAAGTTCACAGACATTAAATCTAACAATTTAAGAATTCAAGTGCTTTGCTCAAAAACATTTTTATTTTATTTTTTCACTCTTAATGATTAACTTTTTTTTTATTTGAATAAATTTCACATTTATTATTTCACATTTAGTTATTGCAGTTGATAAGCAGCGAAAAGAAAAAAAAAATATTGTTCATTTTCAGCAGAATTAACATTTAAGGCTGTTGTAATCATTCAACTTTTGAGCATCACTTTAAGGAATCTAATTACGTTACATCATTGATTCCCAAACTTTTGGCTACTTCGATCCCAGTAAAAATATAAAACTATTTGGTTGTAATAAAGATTTTATTATCTAATAATCATACTCCTCTAAAATTGAATAAAAATTTTAAAACATAAAAATTCCATTAATCATCACACCAAGAATAATGTATTAAACTTATAAACTTCCGTTGATCTCCAAGTACTCTACGCGGACCTTGCAGAGAATCCTTACGCTGAGTAATAGAAAAATCACTAAAAATGTTTTTTTCACAAAGTGTACTATGTACTTTTATAAACACCTGTAAGATTTATAAACATTCAGGAAAAAATCTTAAACACACGATAAGCATGCAATATCTACCTAAACAAATGTTGCATTTAGAACATTTTTCTGCTTAAGATTCTTTTCTGGAAGTTGCAGAAGACATATTGGTTACTGCTATTAAAAGAAGGGGAAGTTGCGGCCCAAAATGATCCTACCGCGTAAAACGATCCATGTATGTTTCTTAGATACAGGTAGCGCTATCTATTGCAGGATGTTTGCGTCAAAAAAGGGTCTCTAAGATCTGTGGCACGCGATGAACGTTTCGATCGTCCACCATCTTGCTGGTAGTTAAGTCGAGCGATGGCAACGGCTGCCCTTTTTTCAGCATTGGAAAAGGGTTAACATCCATTTTGAATCAACCGGTATGACGTAGCTAGTATCAAACTGTAACTCATCTAAGAAAGTTTTTTATTTCCTTGCAGTTACATTACTGGAACAGTTAGACGGAATTATTTCCTCTAAAAAATACGTTAAGGTACTATTTTATCAAAAGAACGAGCAAGGTAAACAGCGCAAAGAGAATCTTCTTCTGTCAGTATAAGAGTTACAGATAACCGCAATCGTGCCGGTCTTGCAAGGGAAAGAACATAATATATTCTGAATGATTGATCACTATTGTGTTACTTCTTCTTTCTTTTTTGTAGGATCACTTACTCGAAATCTTGTGGAAAGTATTGTTTGGATTTCAATAATAATACTGTGCTTCAACATTAATCAATGATTTTTGGGTTACTTAACCATTATTATTTAGTTTTCTCTATTTCAGTAAATACTATTTCCAATTTATTCCAGAAATATGTTCTGGTGTTCCACATTTCAACAATTAAGCCTTTAACGCGCAGTGATCCCGCTCTGGGAACACCCAACTCTGACGTTTTGACTGTTGCCAGTCACGAAGAATAGATTCGATTTCTATAAAAGCAGTTGCAGGTGACGTAGCTCCACCACAATCCTTTACTTTTTAGCAGGTCATTTCCCGTAAAAAAAGGCTCACGATTATTTTTAACAGCACTGACATCTGCTGAAAAATGGAAGAATGCGAGAACAGCTGGATAGATTGCCCAATGCTGAAAAAAAGGGCAGCCGTTGCCATCGCTCGACTTAGCTTTTGTATCTGCGCAGGTTTGGCGCAAAACAAATATGCAGATAAAAGGGTACACGTCATTATTTTACGGTTTAATCGTTTCTGATATTGTTGGAGTATTTTATTTTTATGAAACTATTTTTACTAATGATAAAAGCATGCTGCATTACTTCATCAGAATGAGTATAATTATCAGAAATGTTCACTGATACATTTAAAAGTATGGTTTTAGAGATCTGGTGGTGTTTCAATTTTTTAAAAATCTTTCGCAATCAGTTTTGTAATTCAATCGTTTGTAATTCAATCTTCAATTAAGCATTTTTATTTCTTTAAATGATATAAGCTTTTATGATTTTTTCAGATAATTCAGTTGTGAAAGAGCAATGAGCTATTTTTTGAAACATAATAAGTTCGGTTATTTACAAAGCTTATAATAGATATTGATAAGAGTGTAACCAATATTTTAATTCTCTATTGTAAACTAACATTCAAAGTACATAAAGGATAACTTCTGTTTAGTGCCCAACTAATAAATAAGTTAATGTAATGATGATTTTTTTAAATTTCAAATTGGTAGTTCAAATATCTGCAGATTTGAATAGGAAATACCCGATAACAATGATTAATTTTGGTTTTCTACTCAAAGGTTCTAATAATTTTGACATAATTTTTAATTGTAAACATTAAAAATTTCTGTAAAAAGGAATAATTAATTAAATGTATAGTATACAGCTCCTTACCCATACAATATTACCTTTAAGAGTAGCCCACCAATTAAGTTAGAGGCTTTATAAATTACTCGCAAACGAAAGAATTTTATTACCCAGCTACGCCACCACTCCACCAACAAGCTAGGAAGAGCCACTAACTTACTTTTTTTTTTAATTGTTAATTTGCTTCTTTACTATTTCTTTACCATTACAATAACAGAAAGAAGGAAACAAAACTTTGATAAGGAACCAAACAAAAGAAATAATATAAGTTTTTTTTTTTTTTACAGATATATAAATAAATTTTGAAGTAGAGAAAAAATAAAACCATTTTTTTGCATTTAGATTAAATTTTGAAGATGTTGAATTTTGTTAATTTTCATCATCAGTTCCCTTATCCATAGATCAATAATGGTGAACGGCCAATCTTCATACCACCCTGGGTATTGAATGACTTCTCTCACGGCTGCATTCTACATTAGCTTCAACTAGCAGTTCAACCGACAGCTCAGTAACCATGGTGTGTTATAAAACTCGGCTGGTCAGTCCAAGCTACCGAATTCAACTTCCCCTACATTTTACATGTTGTTGTTGTCATCATGTCCAGGGATTGGCGATTGCACTATCCCTTGAAATAGGTGCCACTGCTCCCGAGGGGGTTGGACTTCTGCTTGTTGGTCCTGAATTTTGAACCAATTTCAGATGAGGGACCAACCACCATCTGAAATCGCCCCCCCCCCAGAGGTATCGTTTAACAACATGGAGGAGAATGGAGTCACGACGGATTTTACGTACGCCAGCTCCCCTTGGCGTACACGATCCCACAGCAGTCGAGCCGAGAGGGAATTGATCCTCCCAAGCACTGGCCAAGCCGGATGCTGCTTCACTTGTCGTGTTCTTATGGGAACGGAGTTTAGTGTTCAGACCACAGCCGGACTTTTCCCATAAATTACATATGTACAAAAATTGTGTTTACACAGATAAATGCAAAAAACTACATTTTAAAAAAAATTGTGATTTTCATATAAACGAATTGCGCTTAAGTGTTTTTATTTGCTTGCCGGTTTAACCTACATCCAAAGTTTCAAATCAGTCCGGGAATGCCAGTTTAAAAAAAAATACGGTTTTATCCCTTACCCCTCTCTCTTTAGAAAGATTTTTAAAATAATAATTACAGTTGTTTACTGTCTAAAAATTGCTGTGACACTTATCAGTGGTATGCTTGGCGAAAAATTTGTATATTAATTTATATCTTTTAACTTATAAACAATGATCGTCATATCGTTGCCTCTAATTAGTATGCAAAATCCCAGCTCAATTAGAAATATGAAAGTTAACAAAAACTTAATTTCATATTGCTTAATATAGCAGATTCCAAGCGGTACTAATATCGAAGACATGCTTCTCCTCTATTCAGAATTTAAATTTAGATTAATATATGAGAATCTCTCAAATACGTCTTTTACAAGTCCAGAAGCTGTAATGTATTGAAATTATTTTGTAAAACAAACTGTTCAGGTTATACACATTTTTTTCAGCATTATTATGCAGTCACTGATTCTTGACATGCATGCAAAATTTCAAGTTCACTGCAAATTTGAAAGGTAGCAAAAAACCGATTACAAGATCTGGCCAAGAACCAGACATACAGTTAAAGAGTTAAACACAAGTAACGAAGAAAACTAAATGCACGTTTACATCAGCCTTTAGAAAATGGTATTACCGCCAATGCCAGTACTTCGAAGAATAAGCTTCTGGTCCAACTCAACCACTCCTACCGTTTCTCCCGGAATTAACCACCTTATAATTTATCAGTTTTTACCCTTCGCCCAAGTAAAAATTTCGCTTTGTGGAATAGACCCCTTTTGAGCGACTTTTGAATACATACGACTTTTTGAAATGCATGCATGATTATCTTAGATATTAATAAGCACCCCTCAAACTGTTCTGAAATATTCAGTAACAATACTATTGGGCCGCAGTACACCGGTTGGGAGAGCCGTCGTTCTCATAGCCGAAAGGTTGTGGGTTCGATCCTGAGACCAATCAAAGACCGCTGTGCTCGCTAATGGCGACTGGGCCACGCTAAATACGTCGTGGTCGTAAGTTCCCATCCAAATCGATAACCCTGGGGGTGGCAAAACTAAGCCTTGGGGTCTTCTGCTTGGTATTTGCTTCAAAATTAAGAAACCCCACTAACGATCGGTACTGCTGCCATCTATCGACTCTTGAACGAGGTAGAAATGAACTCTTCGGGAGTCTGTGGTAGAAATTAACATCCTTGGACGGTACTGCTGCAATCGAACTAATCTGGATTTGGGTTATTTGTACAAAATGCTGTAAAAACAGAAGTGCGTAAGCCCTCGTAATCCATGAAAGCAAGAAATAATGAACTATACTATTGCAATTTCCCAGATAAAGTAATGAATGGACTATGTATTAAAAAAAGTGTTTTTGTAATACTGCATAGTACCAGTCACGTAGCTGCGGGGGAGTTAGGGGTTATAACCCCCCCCTCATGAGGAATTTTTTTGTCATACAAAAAGTATTTTCTTCATACACACACACGCAAGATATACATATACGTATATACGAGTTGCAGCAGCCGTATTCCCCCCTTCTCATGAAAATTTTCTCTCTATGCCACCAGCACAGTACTGTACAGTATTGCAAATGAACGAAATTTATGATCAGTAGGAAAGAGAGACATAAAGTACAGTGCTGCACGTACAGTATGCAACAATAATGATAAAGTGCAGCACTTTAATAATAATACTTTACTGTGCAGTAGTAATTTTTATTGTACTGTACTGTAATAATAATTACTGTAAAGTATGAAACAGTTCTGTAATAATAATTATGACTGTACGGTACAGAATAGCTCAGTTGGCATTTGTTGCGGGAGAGGAATTCGCGTTAGACCAATTACGTTCTAGTTCGATTCCACTGTATTAGATTTACTATCTCTAAACAATAACTTAAAACGTTGTTAACGGCCTTTATCACAGTTGCTGCTAACGAAGTAACTCATAATGTTCAAGCAAATTACATGAAAATAAATTGTTCCAACTAAGTCATAAATAATAAAACCGTAAAATTATGTTACTTCGACAAAACTGTTACATTAGGGCATTGTATTCAATTCAATACATCAATCTATTACACAGGAAAAAGAAATAATAGAAAACTAAGATTACATCGAACTGCTTTAATTAATAACTTTTGGTTCACCAGAACTTATTTCCGGAAAGTTAGGAACATTCAGTCTGACATAAATGTTTTTTTGAAATAAAGAAATTAAACATTAAAGGTTGAGCAGCTAGCGTTCATTGATTGTGTTCGAGCAAGGCATGCCGGGTAATTATTGGAGGCAGCCAATTCTTCTCACTCAGTTTGGTGGAAAGATGCGCTACTGGAAAAGAAGACCAAGATAATAACTGTTTGTTTCCCAAAGAACAAGAGTGATCGATCTTTCTGAGGAAACTTTGTTCTTTGTCTTCCAAGATCTTTGACTGACACGGTTGTGGTTATCTGTTAAACCTGTAGTATGGCTGACATCAGAGTATTCGGTTAACGGAAGACTTATATATTATTATTTTATTATTACTTTGAAATGCACTTTTCTTAGTAAAATATTATACAACATGCATCGTTCCAATGACATTCTATAAAGAATCAAATAAAAGTGTACAGTGAGACTTGACTTAAACGAGGGATGCCTTCCAAGACCCCTCTGGTATGTGAAAATTTCTCGAGGGGTGTATATACGACTTTTAGAACACACACACACACAGTTACTTTAGACACTTATAAACACCCCTTAAACCGTTTTAAACCATTCCATAACTATATATTACCATTTCCAATATAAAATAATAAATGGAGCCAGATTTAGACTGGGGCAGTTTGGGAGCTTACGCTTTCAGTGATGCTACGAGCGATGAAATACCGTTCGCTGGCTGGCTGGCTTCTTCAGTAGCAGGTCATGAAGATTAGCCCTTCACACCCTGCACTTCTAATTTGTGTTTATCACTGTTGGCGGAGAATCTCGTGGTGTGGTTGAGGAGTTCGTGTTAGCTCCGAGGTACGTTAATCGTGAAAAACTCGCATAATATCCCTCCCATTCGTGTACGATAGATAGCGTTGTACGGTGATTCCATTGCATTTAATTACTCTAGAACAGATGCAATCTATTTTATATTATTTGACAGATGAAAACAGAGGTCGATCGAATCACCAATCGCGTGTCACTAAGACAGAGAGCGTCTTCGACACAGCCGACTGTATGGCATGCGATTGGCAGTTAAAACACGCTGGTAGTTGATTCGAGTGATGGCAACGGCTGCATGCGTTCAGCGTTGAGGATTCTATCAAGCTGTTCTATATCAGTGAAAATAACTGAGTCTGTAAGGAAGGATCGATCTGACTATTGTTCTGGGGGGGGGGGGGGACGACAGGCGTCTTATTAGATTTTTTTTAATTTAAAAGAGCTTCTTTCTACCAAAGTGTATGAAGAAATTCACCACACGTTAAATAATTAAGGTAAAAGGGGGCACAATGAGGCTATACTGTGTCCCCTTTCAATAATGCAATAGATGTTTTCCTCGATTAATTGCTCAAAAATTAGAAAATTATGCCATAATCTAGGTAACCTTTATTGCAACACTGTTGAAACTAGTCACTGTCACAACATGTACGGTAACTCCAGCCATCTTTATTTCGACTATCACTTTTTTTTAAATTAATCAAGTGTTATTTTTTGGATTTGAGCTATAAATTATCAGCTCATAATCAATATAATATTATTAATTTAAAGTTTAATCTCTCTTAACCCTTTGAGGCGCAACCCTTTCCCAATGCTGAAAAAAGAGTCAGCCGTTGCCATCGCTCGACTTAACTACCAGCAAGATGGCGGACGATCGAAACCTTCATCGCGTGCTACAGATCTAGAGACCCTTTTTTGACGACAGCTGGCTGTGCCTTTTTTGACGACAGCCGGCACAGCCAGCTGTCGTCAAAAAATGGTCTCTAGATCTGTGGCACGCGATGAACGTTTCGATCGTCCGCCATCTTGCTGGTAGTTAAGCCGAGCGATGGCAACGGCTGACCTTTTTTCAGTATTGGGAAAGGGTTGCGCCTCAAAGTATTAAATGTGATTCTTCCTTATAACTATTTTGAATACTTGCCATTGGGAAATTGCTTTCGTATCTTCTGTGCTGAATATCTCTATCTGTATTTAATGATAATAATGATGATGATTTGTTTTAATATAGATGATTTTACGCGTGTCTTACTCATTATCCCACTGTACCATAATCCCTGTCCCACTGATATTTATTTTTAATTTAATGAGAAGCAATTGTTATAAAACAAGTAAAATTTGCTCCACTGTTCCCGTCTATCTCATACCAGAAATGCTTGCTATACAATCAAGCTTCTGGGTTAATGCAATGATGCGAAAGTTAACTGCTGTAGTTCAGAAACTATTTCGGAAAAAATACTTCTCAATTTTATTAACACTTTAAAACAAAGTCGAAAAGTCTCTTTGTAATTTTGACATAACTGTAACTCCGTGCTCTAACTGCCGTAAATAAAAATCGATTGTCAAAAAGTCATGTGTATTATTATTATCGACAATTTCTCACTATTGAAAATAGTGTGTATAGAACAACTAATTTTTTTACAGTAGAACCCAAACCTCTTTCAATGCATTCAGACACATGAAAAGTCTTTGTTTAAAATGAATTTCTTAGACGTTCTTCCTTTTCAAAGATAAAATTAATGCATGTTATCGAAGTTTATTAAAGAATGGTTTCCGTTAAAAATAGTATACGTAACATTTATAATTCTTTGGCACAAGACAAATTAAAAAACTGTCAAAAAATAAAGTTTAAAAGGCAGCTATTCAAATAAATACTGCATCGTCTTATTTGATTTAACTTGATAACGAATGCGATGGCAGCGATTTATCGTCTGTTGCCATCGTTGCGGCCCGGTATTATTCTTCGAATGCTCCTGCACAATTGTCATGCTGCAAAACGTGAGCACTAAATACCGGATTGCAGTAAGGGATTCGTAGACCCATTGTCGGGTAGCAACGATGGAAACAGAAGAGGAAGGGACTATCGTAGAACATGTTGCAGTGGCCAAATTGATGAAATTTAGTGCAATGCTTTACGCATGATGTAAAATTACGTCTCTTACTTAAAACGGTTCCGCAGTGGCCTAAGCGCTAAGCTGCTCACCCATAAGAATACGGAAAGTGAAGCAGCAACGGCTTGGCCAGTGCTTGGGAGGGTGAAAACCTCTCTCCGCTGGGCTGCTTTGGAACCATGTACACAAATGGGAGATGGTGCACGTAAAATAATTCCATGGCTCCAATGTCTTCCGTGTTCAAACGATCCTTTAGGGATGCCGATTTCAGGTGCTAGGTCTCTCATCTGGAATTGGTTCCAAATTAGGAGACCATTCATATCCGGCAACGTTGGTCTGCCTAATTGGAGCGGCCATAATGAAATGACCATCATCTGTTGCCTTTGTAGATGTAACGCATCCAGTAGGCCGCAGACCCGGCCATTCGAAAAACCTTAATTAAAACAAAAAGTAAAAGAATAAGTAAATGATTCTCTTTTTTACTCATTCTTTAGATCTGTAATTTTAAAAAAGAAACTTCACTTTGCTTAGTAAACATCTTGTCACTTTATTCTCCTTCCATTTGGCCAAGGCAAAAAATCACTGTCTCCATACTTCAAAACTCTAACTTTTTTAAACTCTTATGGAAAAACTGCATTTATTTACTTTCAACTACAAAAAAAAATGCTTTTTAAAAAGAAAATATTACGTTATTGAAAAAAGAATGCTATTTTGAAAAAATATTTTATTTTGTTTATCTTCCTGATAAATAAAATATTGCGATTGGGCGAATCGTCTGCTTCCAGCCGTACTCAGTAAGTGTTACAGATAACCACAACAGCAGCAATCCAATATCTTTAAGGAGAAAGAACAAACTCTATCTCGAAAGATCGATTGCCATTGTTCTTCAAGAACAATAAGGTGGTTCTTTCTTTATTATTTTATAGGACCTCTTCCCGCCAATCTGCGGGAAAAAAGAATTGTCTTCATGCAGTAATTACTGGGCATGCTTCGCTTGAATACAATCCATACCATGACCAACATACAATATAGTTTATCACCATTAATGTTTAATTTCTGTACTTAGGGTAACATTACGTCAAGTTAAATGTGTCTAATTTTTCAGAAATAGTATATAATGGACCCTAGCTTGGTTATTAAAGAAATTCGATGATCTCAGTTTTCTACCATGACCGCATGATCCTAAACGCTTTGTCAAAAAACACTTCCACAGATTGAGGGGAAAAGTCTAATCATTTTCCAGTTCAATCATTTGCTGTTTTGAGTGTTTGATTTTTAACTCTTTGCAGTCGTAAAAAAGCACTTTGCAGTCGTCGTTTCCTGGAATAAAACAATACGTCAAGTTAAATGTGTCTAATTTTCCAGAAATAGCATCTGATGGACCATAGCTTGGCTATTAAAGAAATTCGAGGATCTCAGTTTTCTACCATGACCGCATGATCCTAAACACTTTGCCAAAAAACACTTCCACAGATTGAGGGAAAAGTGTAATCATTTTCCAGTTCAATAATTTACTGTTTTGAGTGTTAGATTTTTAACTCTTTGCAGTTGTCGTTTTCCCGCAATAAAACGTTACGTCAGATTAAATGTGTTTAATTTTCAAGAAATAGTATCTAATGGACCATAGCTTGGTTATTAAAGAAGTCCGACGACATCAGTTTTGACAGCGTGATCCTAAACGCTTTTTTGTCAAAAAACACTTCCACAAATGTGGGAGGAAAGTGTAATTATTTTCCGGTTAAAACAGTTGCTGTTTTGAGTGTTTGGTCTTTAACCCTTTGCAGTCTTATTAAGTTTATGCATAACTGTCATAATGATTGGGATTAATTTTCTTTGAACAAACAATAATAAACAGCATCGAAAATTATGAAGAAAAAACAAAATTTATGCCAAATTCATTATCTCCAATTTATGGGAGCATCTCCCCAGATTGTATGGTGCTTAGCACGCCACTCTCTACGGTCAAGGGCTCAGGTTCGATTCACGTCTTGGGTTGTTAAATTGTCCGCTCTTTCATAGGAGCAACGTTGATCCACGCATTGGGTATCCCCATAATAAAACGTCCAACACTTCTGGAAGTGAGTAGTGGCCAATGCTCATGGACAACAAGTACCGCCATTCGAAAATAATAATATTAGAAGTACAGTATTAGTTCTGACCAGTTTCTTTAGTATTTTGTTTTGAAGTGTACACTGACGTATGTTAGAATATAGAATAATATAAAATTAATATAATCTGAGTTTGATTCCTTGCTGTAGTGGCTCAGAGCAGAGCAGACACACGACCTTATGGAACGATTAAAAAAAAAAGAAAATCTTTGGCGGCCGAGAGTAGACATACGACGGCAAAAAAATAACATATTCCAAGAATGTTGTTGTTGTTCTTGTTGTCTTGTCCAGGGATAGAAGATTGCACTACTCCAAGAAGATGGGGGGCCATTGCCCTCGAAGGGGTTGGACGTCTGCGTTAGTCCCTAATTTTGAACCTATTCCAGAGGAGGGACCAATCCCCATGAAATCGGCACCCCCCAAGAGGTACCGTTTAACCCTTTGAGGCGCAACCCTTTCCCAATGCTGAAAAAAGGGCAGGCGTTGCCATCGCTCGACTTAACTACCAGCAAGATGGCGGACGATCGAAGCGTTCATCGCGTGCCACAGATCTAGAGACCTTTTTTTGACGGCAGCTGGCTGTGCGCGAGCACAGGATCTCTAGACCTGTGGCACGCGATGAACGTTTCGATCGTCCGCCATCTTGCTGGTAGTTAACTCGAGCGATGGCAACGGCTGCCCTTTTTTCAGCATTGGGCAATCTATGAGTTGTAGTAGTCGTAACCCCCCCCATGAAAAATTTCTCGCTACGCCCCTGTCCATAGTAGTTTTCAACTATGCATTGGACATGATTTACCATTATGATTTACTTTGCCTGTCAAACCACTTTTACTGTCGCAACCTTTATCATGCTCAGAAACAAACTGACAGATTTTTTGTTTGCGGTGTGAGCTATCCTACAGCCAGAGCTTGCTCATTTGGCATAATTTATCGTTTTGATTTACTTGACTCTAAAACTACTTTTACTGTCGCAACCCTGATGATGCTCAGATAAAGACACTCTGTCAGATTTCTTATTTGTGATGGAAACTATTCAAAATTGGACCTTGCTTATTGCGCATGATTTACCGTTCTGGTTTACTTTGCCTGTAAAACCACTTTTACTGTCGCAACCCTGATGATGCTCACAAGCAGATTGACAGAATTCTTGGTTGGGGTGTGAACTTTTCTAGAGCCGGTGCTAGTTCATTGGACATAATTTACCGTTCTGATTTACTTTGCCCGTAAAACCTCTTTTACTGTCGAAACTTTTATGATGCTATTATTGTATCATTTTGCTTTAGTAAATGTTTTCTGTCATTCTACGGGTGCAAATATAGTGGCACAAATTGCCACTAACTTTGGCATATGGACCAGTAAGGTGACGCACCGAGGATTTTAGTTTAGGGAGGGCTGCAAATGCTGTTTAACTCTGTAATAGTAGTTTCGTTTGTAAGGGGTATATCTCGTGTAACTCAAAATAGTCTGTTTCACTCCCCTTTGAACACTAGCCCGCTATTAATGTAGCACAGTTATAGTGTCATTAAACAATTATCTGGTCTACGAATAATTAAAACATTATAAAAAAAAATACATATAAATACTACTTAGCCCTTTGAGGCGCAACCCTTTCCCAATGCTGAAAAAATGGCGCACAGCCATCTGCGTCAAAAAAGGGTCTCTAGATCTGTGGCACACGATGAAAGTTTCGATCGTCCGCCATCTTGCTGGTAGTTAACTCGAGCGATGGCAACGGCTGCCCTTTTTTCAGCACTGGGCAATCTATAGCTGTTCTCGCATTCTTCCATTTTTCAGCAGATGTCAGTGCTGTTAAAAATAGTCGTGACAATTTTTTTACGGGAAATGGCGTGCTAAAAAGTAAAGGATTCTCGTAGAGCTATGTCACCCGCAAATCAAATTTATTCTTCGTGACTGGCGACAGTCAAAACGTCAGAGTTTGGTGTTCCCAGAACGGGAACATTGCGCGTTAAAGGGTTAATACCAAACATGTGACCAGCGAAAAATATTGGTGATTATGAGCCTACTAACACCCAATTAGTAGCATAAGTTTTTTTCGATTGGAGACATGATCAATTTTTTCCCTGTTTTATTCAAAAAAGTTTTTGCGCAATTCCTTAATTTATTTTGAAAAAATGGCTTCGGGCAAAGGAATGGTTTTTACAGTGAAGGGAACAGATTTTTGTTCTTACATTGTGCGTTGAAAGAAAATTAAATAATTCCTTTCACGCTATAAATGTTCGGAGAAAAATGGTGTTACATTTTCTTCTCCTTACTTTCTATTTTTTTTAATTGTTTTATTTTTTAACTGATGTATTTTTTAATTAGTTTCTGTTTCGGAAAATAATCTTTTAGAATTAAGCCAGTTTCACTTAACTAAATATTTTTGTTTGGTTGAAAGTTATTTTGTTAATTGAGCTAAAAATTTTTATTTGTTTAATCTTTTTTTCAAAAGTACAAAAATGGTGTGCAAGTTTTTATATCGCTTTCTCCTATTCTTTTTTACGAAAACTAATGTAATTTTTAAAAATTCTGACTACGTCTAAAAATCTTATCTGTTTTTGCTGTCTGTACTATTGTCACTATACTAATTCCATACTATGTAGCCCCACCAGTGGCATAGCGCTAGCGCTTTGAAGTGAGAGACGGAAGGTACCTGGTTCGAAACCAGATCGCGTCCGAAGACCTAACCTTTCGGAGTTTTCCGTGGTTTTCTCCGAAATTTCGCGTAAATGCGGATCGGGATCCCTTAGAAAATCCCCCGATGAGGGCAATCCCTCCTCCGGCCTAGATCCCTAGCGTAGATAATTGGCCTTAACCTCCATTTCCATACTTTGTACTCCTACAATGCTGACGAAAATTCAGGTCTTGGATTCTTAGGTATTCTTGTTAAGTGTTGTATTATTTATCGACAATAAATTTATAGATTTCTCTTTTTTTCTTTGGGATCACGCGGGATATGTTAAAAGAATGTTTTGGTCCCCTACACCCAATAGGTTACAAAGTTTGGAAAATGATGTGTACGTTAGCACATATGTTAACACACATTATACAGATATGTTCAAAATCTCATGCACATGCCAAATTTTGAATCATTATTTTCAGTAGTTTGTCCTAGGCGAAATATAGCCATACGGAGAAACGGCATTACTTTCAGGGAACTCCTAATTCGGTGAACCTGACGATCCCCTAACTTTCAAATACGCAATTTGTAGTCTTTCCCCCCTTTCATTCAAAACCATTCCATTTACCATGCATCGAAAATATTATTATTCTATGTAGTCTACTTTAAAAAAAGCGTTTTATAGAAACGCTTTGAAACAATTTCATTTTTTGTTGCACGGGAAAAACCTAATAAAGGCGAGGGAATCTTTCGATGCAGTTTTCCCTATTTAGTGAAATTCCTTTTCGCCATTGGTTAAAATTACATATTTTTTCAATGAACTAAAAAAGGAATAAAAAACAAACAATATTGAACTAACAGAAGCAATGTTTTTCGTTGCAAATAAAAATAGGATTTCTTGAGGGGGGGGGGAGAACTACGGTATCAAGGGAAAAAGAAATTTTACTTTTTATCATAAGCCAAGTGACACATGCCATGTAAATAATATTAAAAACATAAAAAAGAAGGTATAAAGCGAAGAGGTATTACGTTTCTTTCCTAACATATAAAAGCTAATGCTATTTTGAGGGGATCAACATTGTAGACAAGTATAAAAACTTGAAAAAAGTTAGGGATTTTGCAGTTGGGGATTATATTTACTAAGCTCTTTTTCAATACAGTTCTTTTATGCGCAGCTAAGAATTTTGGGGATGAGGATTATGTTTACTGAAGAGTCTGGGGAAAAAATGCCCTGAGGAGGTGCTGTATAAAGTTTAGGTTTACGGTATATATGGATAGGGTAGGGTAAAATATTTTCACAAGTAATAAATCTGTGACGAGGATAAAGTTGATAACTATTGTGACAAGTTATCACAGAGTAGTTTGTCTCATAATATACTATGGTAAATTAACTTCTTTAATTCTTTTCAACAAAGTTGAAAATTTGTGATTTTGGTTTGACTGTCAGTCTGTGCTATAGATTCTGTCAGTAAGCATCAAGTGCTACGAAATTTATGCATATTGTTGATATTTATTTAGCTACGCCCTACTGAAATTAATGTGTATAGTCACACTAATATTTTTAACCCTTTGAGGCGCAGCCCTTTCCCAATGCTAAAAAAAGGGCAGCCGTTGCCATCGCTCGACTTAACTACCAGCAAGATGACGGACGATCGAAACGTTCATCGCGTGCCACAGATCTAGAGACCCTTTTTTGACGACAGCTGGCTGTGCCGGCACAGCCAGTTGTTCGGCATTGTGGCACGGGAGGGGCAATTTGTTCGACTTCCTGTTCGCGACTGTTCGTAGGTAAATCGACTGATGGAAACAGCTACACGTTTTCAGCACGTTGCTACACGGAGAAAAAAAAATACCGCTCTCCTCTAGAACAAGTAGATAGTTGTTTTCTGTGTCCCAGAGGTAGAAACAGATTGTAGAATAATGCGCGTAAGGTATACACTGAGCTGCTTTTGATGAAATGGTCAAGAATTTCTAGTCAGTATTCCAGCTAATCACAGCAGAAAGACCAGTTTGTGTAACGAAAAATATATTTCGATTTTTTATGCACTAGAATTACCGTTTGGGAGTCTAACCACTAGCGTGTGCAGCAATGTACAGATATTTTCATCCGGGTACAAGTACTAGCTTATAGAGGAGAGATCTGAAAATTGGATAAGGGGGTTCAGAAGTGTCTGGTTTTATGATCTAGTATTTATAGAGAGTCCATAGACTTATAAATTATAGTTCCACTAATTTTTGTCTAGATGCCAGTGGCATTTTTTTTTTCAGGGCAATGGAGCACTAGACTAATTTGTTCTGTATCGACAGTTTACACAACCGCCTAATTGCTTCCATCATCGAAAAGACTTGACGGCAGAGATTCTACCATTCTCTTCTGGAGCCTTACTCCCATAGTTCTGTTTGCAAGGCAGGTATGCCTGGCCCATATGATTAATAGTTCAGGACAAATAGAAAATAAAATTACAAAAAGCGCAAAAGTTGTTGAGGTTTTGTATTTCTTATGAAAACTTTTTTATTGATTATTTATTGAAAGACCCTTATATTTCATGTGCGCGGGCACAGCCAGCTGTCCTCAAAAAAAGGGTCTCTAGATCTGTGGCACGCGATGAACGTTAAGATCGTCCGCCATCTTGCTGGTAGTTAAGTCGAGCGATGGCAACAGCTGCCCATTTTTCAGCATTGGGAAAGGGTTCCGCCTCAAAGGGATAACCGAAGAGAAATTACGTCCGTCGATTCAATACGTTTCCTTTCCTAACACGACAATTTTGCAGAGTTGCAAAAAAAATTATGATTTCTGCCGAGAGGCCGATTCGATGAAATATGATTCACTTGTGACTTTCCTGGCAGATATCCGTATGATTTCCCATTTGAAGCGCTGATTCGTGACAAGCGCCGTACGAGAACGGAACTATATGGCAAGAAACGAAGATAATGCTAAAATAAGATATGTCAAAGGTAAAGTGGCTATATGGATAGAACAAAAAAAAGAAAGAGGAAATATATCACCTGGACAAGATTCTTTTCTGGAAAAGGGCATCGATTATAGCTGCGTTAAACAGAGATCGGAAAATAAGTAAGACGAACGGAATGTCAGTGTTCCGGCATTTTGCTTATCTGCTACGTTGTTCGGGGCACGATACTATTTTATTTGAAATACTCGTTCTTTGCATGGGATGAGAAGAACTTTCAGTGCTAGCAGATGTGTGTAAAAATATTAAAGTACTAGAAGTCAAATCCCAAAAACATTTGAAGAAAATATACTTAATATTCGTCCACGTAAAATAAAAAACTTCCATGTTCAATTCTTATTATATGTACTCAAATCGAATTTCATGCTCTTCTGGAAACGTGCGGAAACTTTTCGCATTCGAACGATTTCGTTTTGTGTAAACATCCCCTCTTATGACAATGCTTTATGCAGAATAATATTTTAATGAAAAAAAAAACTATTTTAAAAGAATTGTGGAATCGCGACTTTCCTTTCAAAGCCTGATGACCGTGACTTCAATATGATGTCATGTCAATTGCGACTGCTAATTTTGTCACTCAAAGGATTCACATTTTTTACTCTCGGTAATAAAATAGAGCTGAAAATAGCAAAAAAAATCGCTTTAAAATGAGGGAACGGGTGGATTTTCCGATTTTTTTAGTAGCGCTTATTGTTTTCTATATTTTTATACATAATTGTGAAATTTTTCAAGCTGATCGTACAAACGGTGTAGATGTTACGAGGATTTTTGTGGTTAACTTTCTAATCTTTTTGGAGTAATGGCGGTAAACATTTTATCCTGGAGTGGGTACCCGGAATTGTTACAGAATCGATGAGTCAGTGCGTCAGGGATCAGCGTAATTATGTAGTAGGGTTGTTTAGAAAGTGTTATTTTTATACTTACATTAACCCTTTGAAGCGCAACCATTTCCCACTGCTGAAAAAAGGGCGTCCGTTGCCATCGCTGAACCGCCATCTTGCTGGTAGTTAAACCGAGCAAGCTTCTGTTCTCAGGCATCCTATATGTAGGAGTTGTTGGATGAAGACACATCAAAAGCACTAACTGTTGCAAACTGCCGAATAACAAATCGTAAGATCGCTGAGAGATTAAATTTATAGAATTCGACTTTTCCCGGTCTTTTGAAACGCCTGGGTTCAATCTCAAAGCTCGACACATGGGTTCGTCGGGCTCTTAAAAAACGAAATTATTTTCCGAACAATGCATGGATTTTTATCGGTACGTTACTCAGTGAAATACTAGTTAAAGCACCAGCTTCTACAAGGGGAGGAGGTTAGTTTTTAATACTAACAGAAATGCATGCATATTCAAATATTCTTTACTACTAAACGAAGACTTAATAATTTCATTTCTGATGCAACATCATCATTTCGTATTCGACCACAAAATATGAAACAAACTAGTCAACAAAGCAGGTTGTTAGCAATCTTATGTAAAATCTTTAGTTTGCGAATTTTGAAACACTTTTTGATGTTGCAATATTTAATCGCTGTTGATTCTCGTCTGTTTTCCTTTCCGAGGCCTTTCAATAATCTCCTGAAGTTTTCGATTCGTATGCTGATTAGTGTTCAATTTGCGCCATTTAGTTCGAAGCATATATGAATCATAAACTCTATGTTTTGAATTGGGTTGTAGATTTTCATTGGCGCACTTTCGAATTCTAAACATCCTTGTACTCAAACGAGTTAAAGCACTTTTTTTTTTAATTTAAGGACATTTGTAAGTTTTAGACTATGTCAAAGTTCTGTTTGATTTACACACAAATGTAAATAATTATTTAACAGAATAGTTAAAATAAAGTGAAAAGTAATATTTCAAATATATGACACAAATCAGCATAATTCTTTTGGGCGTGCCAATCCAAGTGATAGGTCTTTCATCTGGAATTGATTCAAAATTAAGAGGACAAAAAACATTCGACACTGCTGAGTCCCAAAATGTTAGCCATTTTATTATGGGGACACCTAGTAGGTAGTAATGTTATTCCCTATGAAAGAACGGGTGATTTGATTTCCAAGCAAAAGACGGGAGTCGAACCTCCGAAATAATCGTAGAGAGTGACGCGCTAACCCCCCTACAAGTTTAGGTTGAACACATCAAGACTAAATAAGCTAGAAGGTTGGATACCACTTGAATTTTCCGTGTAGAAGTAATACAAAAATTAATAAAAATGCAGAACACTTCCATTCTTGCAAGTGATACATTAACGAGGATGAACAAAATCAAAAAATCCTTTTCTTCTCATGGCCGAAAGTATTTCTCCGTACTGTCCCTCTTTTATTGCCTTTTAAAAAGAGATTAAAGATCAATAAAACCTACCCCTTTGCTTTTGTCATTGAACCTGAAGGACGAAAAAAAGGAAAAATCTAGAACCTAGTGCGACAGCTATCTTTTTTGCAATATATCCTTTCCACCAAATAATGGAACAAACTTTTCATCAAATCATGATTCAAACTTTCCACCAAATGATGGTACAATCTTTTTACCAAACCATTGTTCAATTTTTTCACCACATATGGTTCAACCTTTTTACTAAATCATGGTTCAACCTTCTATCTAATCATGGTTTTGGATAAAGTACCAAGTAATGGAATAATGTTTCTCCTTGGGAAGGATGCAGCTAATTCAGTACCATATTGTGGTGAAACGTTGAACCACTTGTTTTAACAGTGTAGCTTGATAGAGTTTAAGCTTAACGTAAATTTTGGAAAAAAAAAAACAGCGTTCCCCTCTCACTCAAGCCAGCGAAACTACTTGATTGTTTCAGCAAAATAAAAATAAAAAAATAAAATAAAATAAAATATTCTATAGAAATTTATCAAATACAGCCAAATCTCATTTTTCGGGGACACTAGAAAATGACTTATTAAGCGATGTGACTTTTTATGCGGGAGTTGATATTATATACTAAACAAAATTCTAAATGTCTATACAATAAGTGTGCCTATAATTAACCGACATTATCATTTTTATAAATTAATAGAATAGGAATTTAAATTAATGAAATGGGCGAAAAATGAAGAAATTATAAACAAAGACGGTACATAGTATTAATAATTTATCAGTACAATCAGTCATATTTATTCTTGCCATAGTACGTAAGTCGAAACGAAGACCAGCCCTGCATGAATCCCTAAAATTTGTTGATAAGGCAACAATCTTTGCGAGGAAAAATAGTGAGAGTCGTGCTCAACAAAAATTAAGTGCTTTTGGTAGAGAAACTTGACAAAGAAATGGGACCGAGTTTATATATTGCACTCTTGAAAGTGACTTCTAAACCCTTTAACACGCAGTGTTCCCGCTCTGGGAACACCAAACTCTGACGTTTTGACTGTTGCCAGTCACGAAGAATAGATTTGATTTCTGTAAAAATAGTTGCGGGTGACATAGCTCCCACGAGAATCCTTTACTTTTTAGCACGTCATTTCCCGTAAAAAAATGGTCACGACTATTTTTAACAGCACTGACATCTGCTGAAAAATGGAAGAATGCGAGAACACCTGGATTGATTGCCCAATGCGCGAAAAAAAGGGCAGCTGTTGCCATCGCTCGACTTAACTACCAGCAATATGGCGGACGATCGAAACGTTCATCGCGTGCCACAGATCCAGAGACCCTTTTTTGACGCAGCTGGCTGTGCGGCGCAGGCAGCTGCGTCGATGGCAACGGCTGCCCTTTTTTCAGCATTGGGAAAGGGTTGTGCCTCAAAGGGTTAAGCGGACAATTCGAAAAAGTAGCGACGTAATAAGCGAAGTACAATATGTGAAAAGGCGTATTTAAAAGGTCGGGACTTCTGAAAGATGATGTAATATGCAGAGTGACGTCTTATCCAGATAACTTACTAAGGAGATTTGACTGTACGAACAAAATATTCTATGACTATTTAAATTAAACTTTCAGCAGAACAGACGATTCCAAACTAGCCGAGATAAAATCTTCGGCTAGCGAAACTTTGAATCTCTATTTGGTCTTGTGAATTTTAATTACAGTAAATTCCTGTAAATTTTCGTTTTCATTACCCTGGGGGATCAAAGTTTCGGATATTCTGCGCTAATTAGTACCCTCAGGTTTAATTTTCGAGAATCAATTCGGAGCATATAAGATTCATGAACTCCTGGCTTCGAAAACGCGTTTTAAATTTTCATTAACGCTCTCCCGAATTTTCAACATTGTGCTATTAATACGAGTTAATGAACATTTTTAAAAAATTAATGATGCGTTTAAGCCTTAATGCATGTCATGTTTCTATTCGGTTACAAATGTCATTTATAGCTGCAATGTATTTTATGAAAAATGTTTATTTAATCATGCTTAATATTATCACACAGAACTGATTCCGGAAATCTGATTGAATGTTTATTTTAATCAAGTTTAAATTAGACAAGCACTATAAATTCACGACTTACTAAAAATACTCAGTGGAGGTAGACAAGTAAAGAAATAGAAATGGAAAAGACATCGTGGCATCATAATGACGAATATCAGATATACAGGGGTTCCCATAATCATTAGGACCTAATAACCGTAAAAAGCGGCTCGCTAACCACCCTACAAGTTTGTGGGTACAAATAAAAAAAAATTAGCTTGAAGGTTGGATAAAACTTGAATTTTCTGTGCAGAGGTAATAAAAATGCAGAACATTCCATTTCCATTCTGGCAAATTATACCTTTCCCAATGCTGAAAAAAGGGCAGCCGTTGCTGTCGCTCGACTTAACTACCAACAAGATGGCGGACGATCGAAACGTTCATCGCGTGCCACAGATCTAGAGACCCTTTTTTTGACGACAGCTGGCTGTGCGGCACAGTCAGCTGCGTCAAAAGAGGGTCTCTAGATCTGTGGCACGCGATGACTGTTTCGATCGTCCGCCATCTTGCTGGTAGTTAAGTCGAGCGATGGCAACGGCTGCCCTTTTTTCAGCATTGGGCAATATATCCAGCTGTTCTTGCATTCTTCCATTTTTTCAGCAGATGTCAGTGCTGTTGAAAATAATCGTGACATTTTTTTTACGGGAAATGACGTGCTAAAAAGTAAAGGATTCTCGTGGAGCTATGTCACCGCAACTATTTTTATAGAAATCCAATCTCTTCTTCGTGACTGGCAACAGTCAAAATATCAGATTTTGGTGTTCCCAGAGCGGGAACACTGCGCGTTAAAGGGTTAACGAGAGTGACCAAAATCAAACCCCTCTTCCTTTCATGACTGAACGCATTTCTCTGTACTGCCCCTGTTATACTGCCTTTCTGCCTTTTAAAAAGTTATCAAAGACCATTAAAACCACCTTTTCGCTTTTTGTATTCACTCTTGAATGCGAAAAAAATAAAAATCAAGAACCTACTGGGACAGATTATCTTTTTTTTTTTTGGGAGGGGGGGGGGGGAAACTTGACGGAGTTTAACTTTTTCTATCTCAACAACTTAATTTTTTTTTTATTTTTACTGCAATGTGCAGAAATAGATTATAAACAGACTGAACGTTTCTATTTTCCAGTTTTGTAATTCATGTAGAATTTACTGACCAAAATGTTTTTGTTTAGAATTCAATGAAACGGTTGTTTTTATTTTTGCATTGCTTGAAAATATATCTGTACCAGGGTGTTACTGAAGTGTTACTGAACAGTTTAAACTGAGAGCTTTTTCAAAAACCCTTAACATTTTTGCAATGTTGACCTACGAAGAAAACACTGTAAGTACTACAATAACCAACAGTGTGACTGCTGCAGGATATACATCGCAAAAAAAAAAAGTCTGTTAAACTGACAGCAAAAAAAAACTGTGAACCAGGACGCAAGTTTATTTCTGTATATTTTACAGAAGTTTTCCGTAATTTTTTCCTTATGCGGAAGATTTCTGTAAAATAAACTGTGTAAAATTTATGGAAGACTTCTGTAAAAAAAAAAAAAAAAAAAAAAAAAAAAAGGCGGAAATAAACTGCCGTCCTGGCTGACCGCTTTTCCCTGTAAATTTGACAGACATTTTTTTTGTGGTGTAGTTTCGTGGTACAATATTAATTAAATAACCCAAACTTTTCAATTTTTTTAAATATTTTATGCTCACGTTATTCAAGAAAACAATCATTTAAATATTTTTCACACATTGAGGAAAACTATTTGATTGTTTCAACAAAAACAAAAATTGTTCTCTAGAAACCTAATAAATATGAAACAAAACGTTCTATGAGCATTGGAATTAAATTTTCAGCAATATAGACGATTGCAGTCTAGCCGAGATAAAATTTTCGTCTATCAAACGTTGAGTCGGCATTTGGTCTTAGGAATTTTAATCACAGTAAATTCCTGTCAGTTTTCGTTTTCATTAACCTGGGGAATCAAAGTTTCGGATATTTGCGCTAATTAGAACCCTTAAGTTTAATTTGCGAGAATCAGTTCGGAGCATATAAAATTCATGAACTCCAGACTTCGAAATTGCGTTTTAAATTTTCATTAACGTGCTCCCGAATTTTCAACATCGTGCCATTAATACGAGTTAATGAACACTTTAAAAAAAATTAATGATGCTTGTAAGCCTTAATACATGTCATGTTTCTGTTCGGTTACAAATGTCATTTATAGCTGCGATGTGTTTTATGAAAGAAATCTTGATTTAATCATGCTTCATAAATACTGTCCTGTAAAACTGACTCAGAAATCCAATTAAATGTTTATTTTAATCAAGTTTAAATTAGAGAAGTACTTCAAATATACGACTTTCTGAAAATTTTCGGCGGAGATAGACAACTAAAGAAGGGGAAAAAATGGGCATGGTAATGGCAAATACCAGGTATACAGGGTGTCCCATTATGGTTAGGGCAAACTTTAACTACCTCGTTCCAGAGGTCCACATAAGTGGATATTCGCATTTCCGCTATTAAAACAATCCTTTACTATTTTTTTGTAGCTCGGAACTGCCGTACAGATGCGTGGATACTTTAATTTTTATAAAATAATTTTAACTCTTGTGAATGTGTAAATTCTGCGCACACAGACACATATATTTTATTCTTGTTTGCCGTTGCACAAAAGAATATTTGAATGTTATTGAAATTTTGATTTTGTGATTTTTTTTTCGAAATTCATATAGCTAAAAAGAACTTGAAGGACATCATTTACTTTTAACCCTTTAACGCACAGTGTTCCCGCTCTGGGAACACCAAACTCTGACGTTTTGACTGTTGCCAGTCAAGAAGACTAGATTCTATTCTACACACACACAGGTACATGCAATAAAAGTAACCCAGGTTAAGATTCCCCAGGATCAGAATGTTCCCAGGAACCCTCAGACCCCTTCTTTTTTTTCTTTCATGGACTTTAGTTCTTGAGAATCCACTTTTGCACTCAGTGTTCTTTATTATTTTTGTTTTCTTTGAGAAACCGATTTGTGGGGTGCGCGAATTTCTCGCAGTAATAATTTTTTAACGCGAGAAAAAGAAAAAAAAAATGCGAGATTCTCGTGTTCTCGCACTCTAGTGAAAACACTGTTTAAGTGTAACAATAACTGTAAAAACAGCTCAAACTGGAACATCGTACTTCGGCACCAACACATCATAAACATTGCACATTCAACCATCGCAAACGGAAAAACCCGTTCATACTCTTAAAAACCACCGGAGATAAATATTCCAGCTCTGGTGATAATGAACAATCTATCTTGTAGCAGGAGCTCCCAAATTTTGAAACACTCCTTGGTCGCGTAACACTTATCGCGCTCAATCCTCATTAGTTTTCGCTTCTCCCAGCCTCCGTTGCTCTCGGGAATCAAAGTTTTGGATATCCGCGCTAATGAGTGCCCTTAATTTGGAAGAGACTCGCCGTTCGGCGCATGCACACGACTGCCTTGCCGAATGGGTTCTAAATCCTTATTAAAGCGTGTTTGGATTCTCTCTGCATGGATGCGTTTAATACGTGTAAGAGTATGTTTTATTTTTCATTTAGCCCTTTGAGGCGCAACCCTTTCCCAATGCTGAAAAAAGGGCAGCCGTTGCCATCGCTCGACTTAACTACCAGCAAAATGGCGGACGATCGAAACGTTCATCGCGTGCCACACATCTAGAGACCCTTTTTTTGACGACAGCTGGCTCTGCGTGGGGCTGCGTCAAAAAAGGGTCTCTAGATCTGTGGCACGCGATGAACGTTTCGATCGTACGCCCTCTTGCTGGTAGTTAAGTCGAGCGATGGCAACGGCTGCCCTTTTTTCAGCATTGGGCAATCTATACAGCTGTTCTCGCATTCTTCCATTTTTCGGCAGATGTCAGCGCTGTTAAAAATAATCGTGACCATTTTTTTACGGGAAATGACGTGCTAAAAAGTAAAGGATTCTGGTGGAGCTATGTCACCCGCAACTATTTTTATAGAAATCAAATATATTCTTCGTGACTGGCAACAATCAAAACGAACAGTTTCAGGTTTTTAGCAACAGTCAAAACGTCAGAGTTTGGTGTTCCCAGAACGAGAACACTGCGCGTTAAAGGGTTAAGGAGATGAGGGACTCAATAAAATTGAAAACTGTCATTTCTTAATTTTTAATCTCAAAGTATAAGTTAAGTTGTTTAAAACAAAGGTTTACATTTACATTATTACTGGAAATAAAAAATTAAATCTTTTTAAAATATATATTAATATCTGAGAAAAAAATGCACATTGAATATTTTTTTTTTCAAAATATATCCCATGCGCATTCCAAATTAATAAAAAACAGTATTTTTTTATAGCACACTTGTAATGCATGTATGAACATAATTGTGCATTAAATTTTCAAACAAAGGTTCATTTAGTAGAGATATGGGAATTTAAATGTAACAATTGGATGGAAATTTGAAAAAAAAAAAAAAAAGCTACATCTCACATGAATTTATTTTTTCTATAAAGCTTACGCTTGTCACACATAAAAACGAATGCACAGATATGTTCATACATATATTTCAAGTGCACATTTAAAAAATTATAGCTTTTTGTTAACTTGGAATGCGCATGGGATTTTTAATAAAAATAGAAGGCGTATTTTTTTCAAAAAAATATCAAATTTTCATTTTTTTTTTTAATTTTTAGTTTCAATATGGATGAAAACTATTATGCTAGACATCTATGATTTTGTGTTAAACAACTTGTGTTAATCATAATTGTGCATTAAATTTTCAAACAAAGGTTCATTTAGTAGAGATATGGGAATTTAAATGTAACAATAGGATGGAAATTTGAAAAAAAAAAAAAAAAAGCTACATCTCACATGAATTTATTTTTTCTATAAAGCTTACGCTTGTCACACATAAAAACGAATGCACAGATATGTTCATACATATATTTCAAGTGCACATTTAAAAAATTATAGCTTTTTGTTAACTTGGAATGCGCATGGGATTTTTAATAAAAATAGAAGGCGTATTTTTTTCAAAAAAATATCAAATTTTCATTTTTTTTTTTTAATTTTTAGTTTCAATATGGATGAAAACTATTATGCTAGACATCTATGATTTTGTGTTAAACAACTTTACATATGATTACAAGTAAAAATGCAAAATTGAAAATTTTGAATATTTAACGCCCCTTGTCTCCTTAATGATTAGCTGCATAAACGCCCTCTTGCTACGCATGGTGACGAATCATGATGTAATCTACAACTGACGCACGCACGCACACAACATAATGATTTCAATTCACAGCGCCATCTTACAGACGAATTTCGTTGAGCTCTTTTAGAACATATCGATGGTCGTCCAATATCCGAGTCTGTGATTATGATTAAGTGTTCGAAAAGTCGAGTGAAGCCATTCCAGAATTTTAATTTTACTTCGAGATAGTTTGCAGAGTAAAGCTCTGGGGAATAAATACGAGCACGCCCTTTCAAGAACTTGGTGATAGTTCGATGAGAGGAATTTTTAAAATAAAATGTGTCGTGTTAATCTGGTTAAATCAATAAGGGATGATCAAGGAATGTCGAAATTTTACTCCAGCGTAAGAATGTTTCCTGATTCGAGAACCGATACTTGAAGTTTTGTCAAGAACGACGAAAGCCTCAGGCGAAAATTATTTATGCTGGCAAATTAACGCTTCCGGTTAACTTTCGAAAACGGAGACAAATTAACTACTTAAAAAGACTTAAAAAGACTAAAATTCATTTTTGTTCTTTAATAGGAATTTTTTTTACTGTAAAGCAGTATCATAATAAAGCGAGGATTGAAGTATTGGGGATATCTTATGCTAAATTTAAAGATATTTTTGATTTTAATGAATTAGTTAACCCGAAAATGCTATTAAAACAAATATTCTAGTTCTCATTCCACTTCAGTTCGGTGACTTTATATTTTGAGACAGATGTTTCAAATCGGCGTATAATTAGTCTGCTACTGGAGGAACATTGTGAGTATCGGCATAATAAGGCTTCAAGATAATTTTTGTGAAGAGAAAAAAAAAAGGAAGGAGGGGAAATCTTGGAATTTTGGAAAAGGGAGTTTCTCTGGAAAGCTTGGATTTGTTCAGTGGGAAATTTATCCGGCAAATGCAAAGCATAATAGAGTTGAGGTTCACATACCGAATATGTTTAGCCCTTTAACGCGTAGTGTTCCCGCTGTCGGAACACCGAACTCTGACGTTTTGGCTGTTGCCAGTCATGAAGAATAGATTTGATTTCTAGAAAAATAGTTGCGGGTGACATAGCTCCACGAGAATCTTTACTTTTAGCACGTCATTGCCCGTAAAAAATTGTCAGGAATATTTTTAACAGCACTGACATCTGCTGAAAAATGGAAGAATACGAGAACAGCTGGATAGATTGCCCAATGCTGAAAAAAGGGCAGCCGTTGCCATCGCTCGACTTGACTACCAGCAAGATGACGGACGATCGAAACGTTGATTGCTTCGATTGCTTTCTTGATTGCTTTCGATTGCTCCGTTGATTGCTTTCGATTGATCGAAACGTTGAAACGCTGGCTGTGCCGCACAGCTAGCGGTCGTCAAAAAAGGGTCTCTAGATCTGTGGCACGTGATGAACGTTTCGATTGTCCGTCATCTTGCTGGTAGTTAAGTCGAGCGATGGCAACGGCTGCCCTTTTTTCAGCATTGGGAAAGGGTTGCGCCTGAAAGGGTTAACTCTTTTGACCTTATTCACCAAACAAATAGCGCAACTCATTATGCAGAAGTAGATCAACTATCCAGTATTGAAAATGCCTTATATTCTAGGATAAAATATTTTATTGACAAATTTCCTGTTCTTTTAAGGAGTAGAGCAACTCATGAAATGATTGATACTTTGCAAATAGAATTCAGCAAACTTCAAGTTTCGGATATTCCTGAAAGCTCAAGCACAGCAAAGAGCGTATTAATGCACAGTAGTTTGCAGTAGGTGAATTGAAAGTTGTAACCAACACTTCGAATGTCATGTTAACAATTTTGACTGTTCCATACAGCTACGCAGAATGTCAGAAAATATTTAGCCAATAAAAAAAATTTTAAAAAAAGATTTCAGATCTTCTAAGTCTATGCCAACTTACACTTTAAAAAACTTATTAATATTAAAATGTATACAAAATGCTTAAACACTATGCGAACAGGTTTTTGATAGCAATTTTCTAAAAACAGCAAAATCATGTTCAAGAGCATTTGTTAAAACAAACTAATATGAAAATAAGCAGGGTGTGTCGAAATTCCCTCTCGGGTTTGGAAGGCTTACAAATATATATATATATATATTAGCAATGCAGCAACAAAGTTGACTTTATTGGAGAAAGAAATGTTACAAGTTTTATTTCACAAAAGTCCAATATGCGAACTTTTCGTGTCAGCGACGTATTAATGTAATTTTGTCGGGGGTGGAATTGCGGAAGGTCATTTAGTTTATCGGGGGGGGTTAGTTAAAAGACTGACATATACATCCATTTTATAGAAGTAAAATAGGATCTTTTACATTAAATTTTTTTCTCAATTGGGACGGTAGCCCCTCCACCCCTCCTATAATCCTTCCTTGTTTCATGATGTGCTAGATATCAAGTCTAAAGTCAAATTCTTCCTACATTCACACACTCGTTTTAACATGGTATCAAATGCTGTTGTGATCCTTTGGCGTAAATTTTGTCTTTGGCACTAACAGACGATTTTTTTATGTAACCCCTTACAAAAATCGTCTAGAATTAGATACGGAAAGCGAGGTGGCCACGGAAGAAGGCGATTACCGTCGGCAGAACCTCGTCCAATCCAACGACGAGGAAGCCCGTTATTTGTGAAACAAAACTTTCAATGTTTATTGGAGAAGACTTTACTGGAGAAAGAAACACTGCAAGTTTTGTCCTTTCTTGGAGAACAAACTAACTGCCCTCCCACCAACCCCCACTCCAGAGAAAATTGCATTAATCCGTTGCTGTCACAAAAGGTTCACATATTGGGTTTTTGTAAAAAAAAAAAGAACTTGTAACATTTCTTTTTCCAATAAGTCAACTTTGTTGCTGTATTGGTGATATATATTTTTAATGACTCTGTCATTTTATCTCCCTCCGCCTTTATTGAAAATGGTCCGAAAATGTGTCCCAAAAATGCGACATAAAAGTATGCGACATAATTTTACATATATTTAAATACTATTAGTTCACAACAGCTTTAATCTATTGTTACAATATTTCGAAAGCTGTAGAATATACATCACATGTATTTTTCTATAAATAGGTTACAATCATAAAAATTTCAACATAGGGTTACCAGGCGAAATACAGCAATCCTACTCTTCGAAAACTCTCTAAACAATACCAAATAACGAAAAGCAAAATTTTTGGTGTGTTAAGATCGATACTAAAAAATATATAAGTTACTTCAGTTATCATCGACCCACGTTTGCAATTGCAAGGAAAGATCAGGAAACTCTCCTACTTCCAGTCGATGAAATAAATGTAAAGGAAGAATAAAAGAAAAAGGGGTGAGAGATAAAATGACATAGTCAATTAATATCGTTTTAATAAGGCAATAATGAAACTAAAAAATTAGGGGGTGTTCAGGGTTCTCCCCCTGATGAGGCTCGAATAGCCGAGTTTTTTTATAAGTCTTCCAAACCCGGGAGGGAATTCTGACACGCCATGTATTTATTGATATAAACTAATAATAATTTCATTGTTAATCTCACATTATTTCTTTTTAATACTATGAATATTTATTTTCACCGTGTATGTTATCTATAGCATTGAAAATAGTGTGATATGGCTTAGGACAACACATTTTTAACCGTAGCAAATCGGCAAACTATGGGACCATTATAGAGAAACGCAATCCTTATTTAAACTCTAAAAGCGTTTCAAAAGATGTATCTAATCTAACTATATTGACATCATTATTTGGCATCTTGAATTACCTTTTTCAATCAGGGTGTACACGATATGGTAAATATTCCAATAGGAAGGGTTTAGTCGCAGTTTTTTTTTTTTTCCGTGCTCCGATGCTCTCAACGGACCATTGACCGCGCATTCAAAATTCAGTAATTTAAGAGATTAATATACCATAGCAGACATTTTTTTCCGTTTCGTGATATTTATTGATATGACCTTTTTATTGTGAGTCATTTTCAATTAGCGTTATGGATGAAAACTAAGCTTTGGAGCCATTTAAAGTTTCAGGCGAAATGACATTAATTTTTATGATATTTGGATATCACGATGGAATTTTAAATGACATATATATATCTATCTCATGAGAAGTCAAAGCCCGTTGCGGAGGCAATTACAACGGGCGCTAGAAAAAATATTCGAGGTAAAAACGTCGACCCTCAATATATTTAATCTTCGTCCGCCTACAATAAATAACCCCATATTTTATTATATACCCAAATCGAATTTCAGGCTCCTCTAGAACCGTGCGGAAACTTTTCGCTTTCGAAATATTTCGTTTTGTGTACACCGCCATTCTTCAATCCATGCAGATGATTTATTTGTGAAAAAAAAAAATAAAATTTGTAATCTGTAAAAAATATTTTAAATGAATTCGAATCCCATCATTTGAAACAGCTCGTTTTGTCACGCAAATGATTTACTTTTTTGACTCTCGGAATTAAAATGGAGCTGAAAAGAACTAAAAATCACTTAAAAATGAGGGAACGGGTGGATTTTCAGATTCCCGCGCCGCGGGAGAGAGGAGAAACCCGATGGAAACGCTTTACTTTACCTACTCGGTGTGACGTCACAAGTAAGCGCCGCGGCATTCCTCTCTAGGGGGCGTTGGTTTTATGGAGATACTGTAGACGCACATACACCCACAGTGACGTACGCAGACTTCCTCCAAGTGGAAGTGGGGCGTATGGACAAAATCTTTATGCTAAAAAGCGTAATCTTTGTATATTCATTAAAAATATATGGAATTTGTGTTTCAATTTTTTTAAATGGGGGAGGATTCGATCGCTCAAATCCCCCCATCTTGCATAAGCCAATGCGCGCACACAAACACAAGTATATTTATATATATATATATATAAATCGTATCCGAAATTTTCAATTCCTTTGCTGTATTCATGTAAAAAATAAGCGACTTAATTAATACAATTTAATTTTAATATTTCAATAAAACGTATTCAAAAATATTAAATTGTATGAGTGATACATGTAAAGAATAAACAAATGAAATATTTTATTACAATTTAATTTTAATAAAACGTATTCAAAAACTTCAAAATACATGCCCGATAAATGTATAGCAAAATAAGAATGGAATGTAAATTAATTTTACAGGGTATAGATTAATGAATTTTTTTTTATTGTTGTTTTTAATTCATAAAATATAGCTTTTACTAAATAACTAATGCTCTTTTTTCATTTTTAAGCATATGTTATATATATATATATATATATATATATATATATATATATATATATATATATTTGTTATATATATTTTGCATATGTTATATATATTTGTTATATATAAATTAAGGCAGGAGCCGGGTAGGGTAATCAAGAAATGATTTGAAAATAAAATAATACAATTGCTTTATTGATTATTTTAGTAAAACATTGAAAGTTTTAATTGTGGTAAAATTAAAATTCTGTAAAAAAAAAAAAAAATGTTAAATAACCATATACAGTATACTCTTGACTTACACAAACCTTCGCTAAGTGAAGATTTCGTGTTGTGAAATTGGGTATATATTTACGACATTCTTAAACACATACACAGTATTTTAGACACCTATAAACACCCTTTAAATAGTTTTAAATCATTCCCTAACTATGCATTACTATCTTCCACATAAAGTAATGGATAAACGCACTTTGGCGCTTCTTACTGTTGGCGGAGAACGTTCTCGTGAAAAGTCACGTAAAATCCGATCCGCGTAAGTCAAATCGCGTTATAGCGCGAATCCACTGTATGTTAAAGGAATTCGGAAAGTAAATTCCGTTTTTAAAAAAAAATTAGTAAAAAAACCTTTTTGAAGCCAATTTTATTTGTACATAAAAGAGCATTGCTTGAACTATTTTTCTACATAGTTTCCGCCAATGTTCAAGCACTTTTCGTTGCGGGTTACCAGTTTCTCTGTACCTTCTTCATAGAAAGTTCCCGTCAATGAATTCAAAACAAGCGTAGAGAATTCTCAGTAAAGGAATTGTGTTGCTCCATGACAATGCTCGGCCTCTTACTGCTGGTGACACTCAAAAAATGATTCGACAGTTTCGTTGGGAGCAGTTCGATCACCCGCCGTACACCCTAAACTTGGTGCTTTCCGACTATCCCTAACTCCTGGACATGAAGCACGAGCTAGGTGGCAGCTCTTTGAATACGACGATGAAATGAAAAATTCTCTAGAGTCGTGATTATCGTCATTGGCGGGAAGTTTCTAAGTAGAAAAGCAGGAAGAAGGTAGAAAAGCTGGTAACCCGCTACAACAAGTGTTTGAACATTGGCGGAAACTATGTAGAAAAATAGTTTAAGGTATGCGGCTCTTAAGATACTTTAGTTGATTGTCAGCTTTTTTTTTTTCCCTCCTGGAAAGAGCATACCTACCTTACATGCAGCAAGCAAAACTACGAAATTTTGTTTAAAACGACATAATTAATATGATTTCTTTTCTGATCCCCACCTTGAAGAGAAAATACATTTTTAGGAAGGCGCCGAGTAGGGTAATCAAGAAAAAAATGAAAATATAGTATAATTATTTCTTTATTATTATTATTATTATTATTATTATTATTATTTTAGTCAAACATTAGATCTTGAATTGGGGCAAAATTAAAATTCTGTGGGAAAAAAAAAAACATTGTTGAATTTAGTGTAACAAATATAGAATAATAAATTTCTTTTTAAAAATATATGTCTTTATATTTGTGTTAAAATTGAGAAAAAATCTAATGCCTGATAATACTTTACAAAATTACTTGAAAGCCATCTTGCCATCTTGCAATGATATCAGAGTTTCAGGCATTAGGTCTCATGTAATCTGCATAGCACTGTTTCATTTTCGCATACCATGTTGCGAAAATACTTTTACAACATAAAAATTGACTGTAAAATTTCCTGCTACTTTCGTCTATGGGTAATTCATAAATTTTTTTACAGATATAATTATTTAATCTATTTCGTTTACAAATCCTTAATTTTCTCGAGCCTATATTGCCGAACTACACTGATTGTGTACCAATAAAATACTACACAATATTGCAGTTACGCTGCAGTAGTAGTTCACTGTTCTAGAATAATTCCCTAATTAAAATAAAGGAACGAATGGAAATAAACTGGAACGTTTTCAAAATTTCTCTATTAATATTTCCTTCTATAAACATTAATACTAAATCTCAATGATCTACATCAAAAGATGAAGCTAAGCAAGAGATTAGTTCCCTGCCGAACCAAATTACTCTCTAACTACATTTAATTCCCATCTTCGGCTATCTCGTTCAATCAGCCAAGTAGTTCGGAATAGTAAGTATTTCCAGGTAATCACCCAACATGTTATGATGATTGTCTGGTAGCAATGTTTGTTGCCTTCAACGGTCCATTGACTGCGGACTCCTAACCCAGTGATTACCAGATTAATATTCCGTAACAGATATTTTTATCCGGTTCGTGATATTTATTGATAAGATGTTTTTATTGTCAACCATTTAAATCTGCCACTGTCATTTGTAATGGGAAGAGACCGAAATTTGGGGAAACATTTTAGATTCTGGGAAAGGAAAATGTATTTATCTTTTATTTCATAACCGTAGTTGTGGTGTTTTAATTTTAATTTATAGGGTACAGCTTATTACACCAGTCAATACGATTTTTGGGTCTGACTTCTACATGTTAAATTTTAATTTCTCCTACGCCAAAACTAAAAATAACTTTTTTTTAATGAAAGTTTCCTTTTGTAGAAATTAAAGCAATTTTTCATTGGCAAAAATCACTGATTCTTATATTTTTTTTATAATTCCACTCTAAATTATGATCAGAAAAGTTTTTGCTGGTCTAAGTCTTTTTTTATTCAAGATTTGTGATAAACAATAACATATAAATGTAAAATAATTAGTTTATTGAGTATTCTTGTTACATAAATCATCATTTTTTCAGATGCAATCAATTACAGTTTTTAGTATATTACTTTGCATCATTGTGTTGATAAAATAAAAATATTACATACTAAATATTACATACAATATTATTATTATAATAATACAGTTTACTTTCGGGTTAATCAAAGTGCTGCCATCTTCCGTTTATGAAATAATTTAAAATATATTTATCGACGTAAATCAGACAAAAGCAAAGTTTAAGAACTAAAAGTGAAAATGTAAGTGTTTTTCAATGTCTAGAATCAGAATTTAAGCATAAGAACAGAACGCCCCCCCCCCCATTTTTTTTTTTTTTTTTTTTTTTTTTTTTTTTTTTACCCGGTGTTATTATTAATGTGTTGGCTGAAGTCAGGAGCGTAGACTAAAAATTACTTTTTGGAGGGAGGGAAATGAAATCAGTCGGAATTCTGCAAGTCATAAAGTTTATGCTATATCTGAAAATTTCTCGGGGAAAAGGGAAGGTATATATCCCGATATCTTCGTACGGGAACAAGGATTTTTCTTACTATTAATACGGTTGCCATTTTTGCTTTAAATTTTAATAGCACTATTTAAAGAATTAGTTTTAGACTATCTTAATGTAAGTTTACCTGTTCGAATATCTTATATTGGAAAAAATAAAACAAAAGAAAAGAAAGCAATCAAACAAGCAAAGAGACATAAAAAAAAAAAAATCTTGATGTTGTATACAGTAATACCTCGAGCTGTAACGGCGTAAGTCGAATTCGCTTAAATTGGTTTATAATTTTGCATATAAATATGTACTTATAACATATAAATCTAAATACATTCTCAAAATTCAAATATTCTATTAACTCCCTTCAAAATCCCTTAGGGACGTAGCAAAGAAATTATTTATCTTGGGATCTAAATTTAATAAAAAGACATTTGATACATTCCCCCTCGTTTTCTCGTTTCACAATCACCACAGCTCCCAAAAATTTCCAGGGACTATGAGATCTGGGCATTCTTATAGCCAATAAATGCACCTTTTTTTGGAACATGTGATAAACTTATAAATCGTGTGACTCTCGGTAATAAAAGTGCAAAATCCGTTTAAAGAACGTCTTTTTCGTGACTTCTGCGGCCATGTAAATCTGGGAGAAATGTTTTTCAAATAAAATATGTTTAAACCACGAGTATTTATTTTAATACGTCGACAGCCACAACTACGAGGGCTGGGTCTGCCCCTGCGTCCCGCAGGTTATCAATGAACAGCGACTGACGACAGCTCCAGCAAACGGTGACCGGTCAGTTTTTAACGAGCCCAGCTCAGGGCTCGTTAAAAACTGACGTTAAAAACTCCGTTAAAAACTGTTAAAAACTGGCGTTAAAGCTCGTTAAAAACTCCAAAGCGAGTGTCCAGCCCGCTTGTTTATTACATACGTACAAATTCGTTTTAATTGAGAACAGAGACTAAAGAAAATAATAATTTCTAAAAAAAACGTTTAGTAAAATCTTAAGTAATACTAATGCATATGCATGGAAAACTGTATTATTAAAATCGTAACCGGAGTTATTTTGGAAGTAAACAAACGATGAGTCGGCCAAATTTGAAAATCGTGGTCACTCCGGGTCCACGTAAGTCGAGGTATTAATATCCTACCAAAAATAAAGTTTTCAAAAGTATTTTCTTGTACAGACCTACAAGGAAGTCATGTGGTGTCCACATACATCAAAGTTATATTGGAAACTTGTTTCATATTATATGTGCCAGCGCCATATATCGGTAACATTTTGAACTACAACATTTTTGTCTTTAAAAAAAAAACGAACTTTTTATTCTATTTGTGAAAATCGCATTCTTTTATCTTTTTTTCATTAATTATTAAAATTTATATGCACTTTTGGTGCACCCGGTATGTAAATTGAAACGACAATAGATATTTTTTTTTATAACAGACACAAACACAAACCAAAATTATATTTCTTCTTTGTGGAAAAATGTTAAAAATGTCTCAATGATAAATAAATTAAACATTTACAGCAAAAAAAATAAATAAATGTTTGAAAACTTATAAACAGTTGTACAAAACTATACTGCCGTTATTTTTTCAAGACTTTTAAACGAAATATTTACCTGTTAAAAACATGCCAGGGTTTCTGCCTTGCACATTCATCTAATTTCCACTCATTTTTATTTTATTTTATTTTTATCGTTATAAAGTCTTGAGTGACAGGAATGTTCACATTTGTACTTAATAATCACAAAAAGAACTCCATAGAAAATGTTGCAGCCTAAAATGATGGCATCGCGTGACTTAAAACTTCGAAAAACGTACAAAGCCGTAAAACTCTTTTGAATAGCAAAACAGACTTAAAAATAAAAAAGAACCACTTTTAATTCAAAATATCGACCGTTGTAAATGTAGCAGTGCCGCGAAATGTTTTTTTAAGATTTTTAAATGTCATATAAGAAATGAAATTTTTATTTTATATCACGTCTTTTGAAGCAAGTCTTCATCGCCAGGTAATCCATAATATTTTTTAAGATAATGGTAACCGGAAATTTATACTTTTATCATCCTTTTTAATTCATACGAGTAAGGTATTTTCTTTTTATTAAAAAATAGAATTTCTTATGCAAACTTAACTTTTGTAGATTTCGTTTTAAATGCATTTAGAAATTTGAATATAAAATCCATTTTTATGAACCATTTCCAAGAATCATTATATTATATATAAGATTAAAATCTTAATCACAAACACGTGAGCTTCTAAAGTTATAAAATATTAGATACCCTGTTAATTATTTGAACTTTTATGTTTTTTAACCCTTTAACGCGCAGTGTTCCCGTTCTGCCACCACCAAACTCTAACGTTTTGACAGTTGCCAGTCACGAAAAATAGATTTGATTTTTATAAAAATAGTTGCGGGTTAAACAGCTCCACGAGAATCCTTTACTTTTTAGCACGTCTTTTCCCGTCAAAAAATGGTCAAGATTATTTTTAACAGCACTGTTATCTGCTGAAAAATGGAACAATGCGAGAACAGCTGGATAGATTGCCCAATGCTGAAAAAAGGGCAGCCGTTGCCATCGCTCGACTTAACTACAGGCTTATCGGCTGTGCCGTATAGCCAGCTGCGTCAAAAAAAGGGTCTCTAGATGTGTGGCACGCGATGAACGTTTCGATCGTCCGCCATCTTGCTGGTAGTTAAGTCGAGCAATGGCAACGGCTGCCCTTTTTTCAGCATTGGGAAAGGGTTGCGCCTCAAAGGGTTATAAAATATTAGACACCCTGTTAATTATTTGAACTTTTTTGTTTTTTTAACACCTGACTGATAATTATTGATATTTTATCAATTATCCCCGCTAATTTTTGCGCGTTCGTAGGCACGTTGTTACTGCGTATTTCGAAAGCAATCGTGTGATTTTGGTGCATAAATACAAGAAAACTAATTACGTCAAAAGCTTGAAAATCTTTAGAATCTCCCTTCACAAGCTGTACTGTAATCTGTAGCAAACGATAAATACATATTCATTAAGGAACTTTTAGCAAATATTCTTAAAAATAGAAAATTTCTCAGAATGTGTTACTCTACGAAGGGTTTTGTTATGCACTTCCATGTTTATGCATTCTTTCTGAAATTTTCATAGAAAACATTGTTTTAGATTTATTTCAGTGTGCAGCGCAACTTGACTCTGATGCAATTAGTTTATCTGATCAGTGGACCAAGAGCGTGAGGCATATTTTGCTTCTTCAACATACACCCTAAATTCAAGAAATTCTTATGGTATCTTTGTTGACACCCACCCAAGGTATCAAGTCGTGGGTAGCAGCTAGTAGCTTTATATAATTATAACAAAAGTTGGTATCCAATTTTTATTTATATTCAGTTGATAGTAAAGATAAATTATTGCTGTAAACATATGTGATTTACAGCAAAATCTTATAAATAAAAATGAAATTCTGTTTGTTTGTTTGTTTGTTTGTTTGTTTGTGGATTTGAGTTGTATACAAATCCACAAAAATGGACCTATCAGCCTGAAATTTTGCACAGATATGTAAAATAATATAGAATAAATCATAGTCCACTTTAAAACTTTGAAAGTCCACCCGTTCCCGGAATTTAAGAGATTTTTTATGTTCTCCATGCAAAAACCTTTCCGTAATTGTAACCCCTGTAGTGAAAAAAGTGTGAAATAAGGATCGTGGTTGCCATGTGTGGCGATTTTGCCGAATAAGATGTTTTAAATTCTCAAAGTAAAAATAAAAGAATAATAATGATTTTTTTTTTGTTAGTTTATATTTGTAAGATTATTAATTTTTTATTATAATATCGTGTGCATGGGAAATCGGAGCAGGAATGAAATGTTTTATACGCAAAACAATAAGAATTGAAGATTTCCGAGGCTAATATGTAATTTTTTTTTAGTTTGGCGAAAAAATAAAATGGCTCAAATGCTGATTTTGAGAAAGTGAGTTCTAGCGGTTTGCACAGTTTTCGGCTTGGCGCAATTTATTGAGAGCTTAAGGAAATAGATTTTTGAAAGCAAGTGCAAAGGTTTTATTAGAATACAGCGTTAAATTTTAATGATCCGTGGAGAAATAATGCAGTTATTAAGAGATTTCAAGCGATCTATCTTCAGAATTCTCGCCAATTGAGTACATTGATTTAAGTTGGGGGAATTCCGCCAAATTTCAGAAAATTGAAATCTTCTCATTTAGTACATCGGAGTAACGATGAATAAAACACGTTATAGTTGATAATTTAAAAAAATTCGGTTGTATTAAGGTATTCCCCTTTTCAAATAAATGTGTGCTTTACTTTTTGGAGGCCGAACCATTTCCCATATTGATTGCTGCTAAGTCAATGCTTCGAATGATTTCCTGAAAAAACTCTTGCAAAATGGCGTATGTTGGCACTTTGGCGAGGCTTAGATTTGAAACTGGATTTTATTTGAGACTGGGATATATAATGATACTGGTTATAGATAAAAATGAATGTTGGTATGTGTGTATGAGGTTGAAAAACTCCAGCACCGTTGCACCATGAAATTTGGTTCACCTAAGTCTTTTATCATTGAGAAGCTTTTTATGCTATCCGTTTTCCTCTAACTTGCCACTAGGTGGCGCAGCAGAACGTCGAATTCTATTCCGTTTAGCCGTTTACTATGCGAATATCGTCCAACCGATTTCGATGAAATTTGGTACACGCGGATATTAGAACACGGAGAATATTTTTCAGTATCCATTTTGCTGTAACTTGCCGCTAAATGGCGCTGCAACACATCAACTTCTATACCGTTCGACTGATCGGCATAAAATTTCTTATACTTACACATTTCAGCACGAAGAATATATTCTAACTGTGTTCCTTTTGATGTTACTCACCACTAGATGGCACTGCAATGCATTATTATTTTAACTCGCCACTAGATGACGCTGCAGCAGGCCAAATTCTTGACCATTCAAACGGTCGCTATGAAAATCAGTATACATAGCTATTTGAACAATGAGAATATTTTGGCGTTATCCATTTTGCTATAACTCGCCACTTGACGGCACTGTAGCAAATCATTACTTTAATTAACCACTAGATCGCGCTGCAGTGTATCACTTCTTGACTGTGCAACTGATCGCTATGAAAATAGGTATACATAGATATTTGAACACGGGGAAGAGTTTGGCGCTATCCATTTTCCTATATAATTTGCCACTAGATGTCGCGTCGTCAGGGCTGTCCAGCCGATCGTCCTGAAATTTCGTATTCATCGATATCTGAATGCGAAGAATATTTCCGCCGTATCCGTTTTGCTAAAACTCTCCACTAGATTGCGCTACGCCGCATGGCCTTCTGCACCGTACAAACGATTGCCTTGAAATTCGGTATGCATGGTTATTGAACACAATATAAAGCGATATCCATTTTGCTATATCTCTTTATTACAATAAATAGTAATCCCCACAAATCGTAATATCAAAAAGTCCATTCATTCCCGTGCGAAGAACGGGTACTTCAGCTAGTTTCAAATAAAACAAATAAACAAATTTCAACTAGGGTAGGTGCACCAGTAATTGACACTAAGTTTAAAATCTCATTTTTTTTTATATCCAGAGACCCCTGGAGGTGAAAAATGTTTCATGAAATTGAAGATAAATGTTTCAATTGGTACTTGATAGCATTATTTGATAAAAGTTCTGAAATAAAAGCTTATAATAAGTCATCTGGCAAAGTGTCAGTTACTGGTTCACCTACGCTTATGAATGCGCGTATAGCTTCATAAAAAAAAAAAGAATTCGAATTGATTATTGCTTCAGAGAATCAAAATTATATATACATAATTATATATTATATTACAAAAATAATGGGAAAGTGTTGTACCCCTTACACATCAAAAGGATATTAGACTTCACAAGATTTTTTAAAATCTGAGACCTATACTAAAAATCATGTCGCAAGACAACAAAAAAAAAGAACTGAAACACTTTCATATTTTAAATGCCCACTAAAGTGATATATATTAAAACCGCGTCATAATCCATGCGTCATATTCATTTTTCTTCCTTATTCCGTGAAGTGGGAAAGTGTATCATTATACATGAGTGTGCCGTATTTTTCTTCTTCGTTCCGGAAAACACTTCTTTGAATTCGAAATCCATATTTAATTAGCATTCAAAAACTGCTTCACAATCTTCACCAAGCATTTTCTAACTATACAGTTTGGAATAGGCATCATAATCCATGAGTGTGCCGTGTTTATCTCTCTTGTCCCATGAAACACTTTCCAGAATTGAAATCTATATTAAAATCGCCTATTAAGACTGTTTAACAATCTTCGTCAAGCAAATTCTAACTATACTTCACCTTTATCAATACTGTTGGAAAGTGTATCATAATCCTTGAGTATGCCGTGTCAGTCTTCCTTGTTCCATAAAGCACTTCTTTGGAATTGAAATGTGTATTAAAATCCCCTATTAAAACTGTTTTCTAATTTTCGTCAGCCGTATTCTAACTATACGTGTCCTTTGTAATAAGCTGTAGCGTTTGCCAGTTTTTAGCCAAATATGGAAAGTATTTACAAGCTAGGTTCAGTTTTGGGGGACTAATGTTTTAGCGCCAAACTTGGCGATAAATCACCAAAAATTGCCGAACTTGGTGACTTTCAAGATTTTTTCTCCCCTCTTCCTCCCGCGGTATGTGGTATCCCTATTTAAAAATGGAACGAAAATATGTCGACAGAAACATCCGGAGAGCAGCACTCTAGTGTTAATAAAAGAAATTCTCAGAAATTTTCTAGTCCTTTTTGTTGTTGCATTGTACTCAATATCTCAAGTTGAAATGTTTCTCTTTTTTACGGCTTTGATAGCTTTTCGAAGAACTTAGTCACGCCATGTCATCGCTTTTGCACTTACTGTGGTTTTTTTTTTTTTTTTCTGTTAAGCGCAAATGTGAACATCCTTGTGACAAAAGTGTCGATGTACTGATAATAATAGTAGCAGTGAAACACATATCCTTTTTAATCGGAAAAAATGTTTCATTTAAAATCATTTTCATGTTCACACGGCTATCGATGTCATGCATTTCGTTTAACCCATTTGAGGCGCAACCCTTTCCCAATGCTGAAAAAAGGGCAGCCGTTGCCATCGCTCGACTTAACTACCAGCAAGATGGCGGACGATCGAAACGTTCATCGCGTGCCACAGATCTAGAGACCCTTTTTTGACGACAGCTGGCTGTGCCGCACAGCCAGAGTTGCTGGTAGTTAAGTCGAGCGATGACAACGGCTGCCCTTTTTTCAGCATGGGGCAATCTATCCAGTTGTTCTCGCATTCTTCCATTTTTCAGCAGATGTTACTGCTGTTAAAAATAGTCGTGACAATTTCTTTACGGGAAATGACGTGCTAAAAAGTAAAGGATTCTCGTGGAGCTGTGTCACCCGCAACTATTTTTATAGAAATCAAATCTATTCTTCGTGACTGGCAACAGTCAAAACGTCAGAGTTGGGTGTTCCCGGAGCTGGACACTGCTCGTTAAAGGGTTAAAGTGCAGTTTTGCAGACGTTTATCTGTTTTAAACAAAACAAAATTAATATGTAAATAAAAACCTAGAGGTGTAACAATTCCGGATTGTATCACTTCAAAACAAAACTTTTATTGTCATTACTCCAATAAAATACAAAAAGTTAGGATCGAAAAACGTAATAAAACCAGCACTTTTTAGTACGATCGGCTTGGAAATTTTCATAATTATGTGAAGAAATACAGAAAAGAATCTTGACTACTTTAAATATCTCCATCTAGCCTTTCCATGATTTTTAGCAACCATTATTTGTCATTTTTAACTTCAAAAATTTGCTTTATTTGGGTAGAAAAATTGAAAACTGTTACATCTACATTGCTGTTTTATTTTTACGCCTACTTATTTGCATTTTTTGCGATTTGTGAAAAAATCTAAGTTATCCCGAAATGTAATAAAATTTATACCGTTTTGCCGATTGCATACCGAATGCTTATTTGCAGAGATACGCTAAAAAAGATAGGTGGAAACGCACTATTAAAAAAAAAAAAAAAATCCATCCATTGAGATGGTACATGCAGTACCAAGTGAGAGGTTGGTTTTAGATTTCAAGAATTAAAGTTGCATATATTACAATAAAGAAATGTCGGGAAAAAGTTCGACTTTTTGTTGCAATTCACCAGTAAAAATTTCCTGAAGCTAAAATTACCGTTTCAAGCCAAAACTCCCGGATGGAAAGCATATCCTACTATATGGTTACGCTGATCCCTGATTCACTGACTTACTCTATAACAATTCCAGGCATCCACTTCAAGATAAAACTTTTACCACCAAGAAGATTAAAAAGTTCAAAAAAATTAAAAAGCACAAAAAACGTAGTAGCATCTACATCGTTTTTACGATACGCTTGAAAATTTTTATAATTATGTATAAAAATATAGAAATCAATCTGTTCCACTTTAAAAATCTGAAAATCCACTCCTTCCCTCATTTTTAAGGGATTTTTTTTTGTCTTTTCAGCTACATTTTATCTCCCAGAGTAAAAAAAGTTAATCATTTGCGTGACAAAATTAGGCTCTGCAAGTAACAATTGAGTCATACTGATGTGTCACGGTTATTAGGCTTTGAAGGGAAAAGTGCGATTCCAATTCGTTTAAAATAGTTTTTTTAATTGTTTCCAGTTTAATTTTTTTTCACAAATAAAAGGATTTCCTCTGCTTAAAACATTGATATAAGAGTTCATGTTCCCAGCGAAACGAAATCTTTCGAATCCAAAAATTTTCGAACGTTTTCAGAAGAAAATGCTATTTTGATTTCGGTATACAATAAAAATTGAATATGAAATTATTTATTTTAAGCGGATAAAGCTTAAATATATATATATATATATATATATATATATAATGTATAAAAAGGTAATTTGGGTTTTACTAGTTTGGGTATTGTTCAAGCGGGTACTTTCACTGTAAGTTTTGCTTTCCTGTCATACTTGCCACGCGCGCTCTGGAGCTATGTTTTATTTATTTTGTTATTTGTCAGTAATCAGGCCGTCGATTCTGAGTTCTTTAGAGTGTACACGTGTCCCCACGCCTTTGTAGCCCCAGATGCGGGTCATGTTGGTAAATGTGTGTGGTTCGATCAGAGATAAGAGAGAGGCGGAGCTATGTCTTCGCAAACCACGTGGTGTGGTAAGCGTAAATACTCCCGCACATCGAAAATCGAGAGACTTCTGTCACTGGAACTGCTTAATTACTCCACGCCGATTTTTGTACCCGTCTCCCCTCCCCTCATTCCCCTTCTCATTCTATATTGTAACTTAAATGTAATGTTCAATGAACCATATTACCTGCCTTAACTCTGGAACTTTACTGAAATACCTAACGTCTCATATATATATATATATATATATATATATATATATATATAATTATATATATATATATATATATAATTATATATATATAAATATATATAAATATATATATATATATATATATATATGTATATATATATATAAATAAATATATATATATATATAAATATATATAAATATATATATAAGAGAGAGAGAGAGAGTAGACATATTTTTTCGTATGTTTTTTCTAGCACCAGTATTAACCCTTTAATGCGCAGTGTTCCCACTCTGGGACCACCAAACTCTGAAGTTTTGACTGTTGCCAGTCACGAAGAATAGATTTGGTTTCTATAAAAATAGTTGCGGGTGACATAGCTCCACGAGAATCCTTTACTTTTTAGCATGTCATTTACCGTAAAAAAATTGTCACCACGATTATTTTTAACAGCACTGACATCTGCCGACAAATGGAAGAATGCGTGAACAGCTGGATAGATTGCCCAATGCTGAAAAAAGGGCAGCCGTTGCCATCGCTCGACTTAACTACCAGCAAGATGGCGGACGATCGAAACGTTCACCGCGTGCCACAGATCTAGAGACCCTTTTTTGACGATAGCTGGCTGTGCCCTGTCGTCAAAAAAGGGTCTCTAGATCTGTCGCACGCGATGAACGTTCCGATCGTCCGCCATCTTGCTGGTAGTTAAGTCGAGCGATGGCAACGGCTGCCCTTTTTTCAGCATTGGGAAAGGGTTGCGCCTCAAAGGGTTAATTGCCTCCACAAGGAGCTTTAACTTCTAGTTGATACATATTTACGGCAGTCAGAGCATGGACAGACAAACGGAAATCATAAACACAAATCCGCATCGTCGAAAACTGTGCTAATAAAAATTTATATTATTCCCCGTACGAAATATTTCGCACGTTCGCATTCTAATTCCTCAATAAAACTTCATCAGCAAGCTGTTACACGGGACCTGGACATGCACAGCGCCCGAATCGCTTCAACAAGAGTTGAGGAGTAGTAATTAATTTCCGAGATGTCAACGGATACTTCCTGCACAGATATTTTCGTGCGAGCTAAATTACTTTTCTGTTTCCTGATGGCAACAGACTTATCGCCATTTTCATTAAAATTTCGTGTTTCCATTTCGAATATGTGATTTTTAAAAGCCGACGCCTTACTATGCTAGTGTATTAGAGGCAATAGTTGTCAAATGTTATTAATCGATGTACTGTTAAACACCACATATGATTGATGGATGGTGTTATTAGAATATGACGAATGACTTGATTTTTTTTTTCTGAGGGAATAAAAAAAAAAAACGTAGATTTTGATAGCATGTGTTTGTTACATCAGGGCTGCCGTCATGTCACCATGTTATTAGCCGGATGCAATGGATAAGAATGTAACAAACTAAGACTACGTAATTGATTCAAATAAAATTTTTTGACTAGGGTGGTGTCCCAAGTTAAAGCCACCTTAAGCATTTTTAAAGGCTGGAGAATTTTTTTCAGTATTAAAAATTATCGGAAGACTGAAAATAATATACATGTGCAAAGTAATTGTGCAACCAAAATTATTTTTAAGAGCATACTTTATTTTATATAATTTATTAAATATTTTTCTGGCACTATCCCCACTTATGTACACTTTTCCCCATTTATAGATACATCTATTTCTTAGTTATGGCCATTTAAAAAATATGCAAATAAGTGAAAAAAATTAAAGAATTTATGAAAACACAAATATACTGTTTCATTTTGATAAATTTAAATTTAAATTTTCGAAGACATCAACAGTGGCAGGAAACATGTTCTGCAGAACATATCCTTTTAGAATGGGTTAAGATTCAGGTAGTTTTCCATTAACATCAAATATGTACGTTACTTTTGATGTAAGTGAAACAAGGTTTGCTTTTATAAAATTTACACTCTTTAAAGTGTTATAGGGAAAATATCACAGTTTTTCTGTTGTTTCATAGGAATCCGTCTTATATGAACAGGGGAGGTCTACTGTATCGCTTATTTGTTCATTTTTTATTTTTTTATTATTTTACCCATGTAGCTTAAACAATCAAATCAAATATGAAGGTGAATTTCGTGAGAAATCGAATGTGCAAATAAAAGGTGAAAATTTGAATATGTTATTGATAAATGTAAACTAAATGTAGAATATTCAGAGTCTATGATTTTTTTTTATATATAGTTCTTTCTTATTCAGAAGTATCTCTACATTGTTTTTGAACAGCACAAAAAACATTTTAGCATAATGCTTATTTTTAAGAAATATATATATATATTATTTTCTTTTCTGATTAAAAAATAAATAAAAAATAAAACATCAGAAAATTTTGAATTATGAGGAGTGTGAAAAATTTTAAGCATTTGGTAGAATATTATTAATTATCTTTTAATAGATTTTTTTTATAAAAATTTCTTTCTATAACGAAGTAATTTTGTCAAGCAAAAATACAGCGGTATGGGGAAAAAAAGGGGAAAAAAGTAAAGAAATAAAGAAAATCATCGTTAACACAAAAATGTTTCATGCTTTTTTTTTAAATGTATATTTCTTTTAGTTTTTTACCTCTTTTTCCTGCATCAAAATGTAACCAAAGAACATTATTTATTGTTAGTAAGCATACTAATATGCGATGAACAATAGAAGTTATTTTGATAAAACATCACGTTTATTTTTTTTCTTTGTGTGTTGTTTAATGCAGTTTCTGGACACAATTCTCTATAATTTGCTGAAAAATGTCATTAGGCAAGCATTATTATTTTTATTTTTTAACTTGAAAAATCTCGTTGCTTTTGTAGCAGTTTGAGGGTTAATTAAAATAATATTTCATCACTATGTATGGGAAAGAAAGGAAAGTAGAACTTTTTTTTTTTCAAGTTAAATCCCCATATTTTACCCCTCGCTTTATTCTTTTTTCTTTTGTTGCTTTCTTTTTGCTGCCCCCAAAAACTGGACTTTACTTTTAAACTTTACATTAGCATGTGAATTGAGGGTGTTTTTTTTCTTTTGTGTGTGTGTGTGTGTTCTAAGAATTTAGTAAATGCATTCACAAAGAAAACTTACACTAGTTGATTGTTGAGCTGTTATTTTTTTTTCCAGCTACACTCAGATTAAAAAATAAAATTATTCTTAGTAAAGGTTTAAAAAAAAAAAGGAAAATGAAACTCAAGGACCACCACACTTGATATTTTTTTCTATAAACGGTTCCTGTTTTGAGGTGAATGCTGATAACTTAGAATTGAACATCTACTTATCTTTAATTACTACGATGATGCTTCAAAAAGTAAAGGAACACAGTAAGGGAAAAGACATTCTTTAAATTAATATTTTAGGGTGTTGGTATAATGGGGACGGGAAAGTCATTTCTTGTTTTACATTAAATTCAAGCAAATAAATTTTCAACAAGTTTGGAGTGACAAACGAACAGTACATAAATATAGAATTCGTATTTGATACATTTTATAAAGTAAGAATTTCTCATGTTTTTTTTTTTTTTTTCCTTTCAAGAAAGATAACTACGCTTCCCCATTTTTCACGTTTACCTTCCTTCAGGAAGAATTTCAGAATGTCCTGAAATTGATTTCTAAGTATTCTTGAGAATTCTATTTTTTGGCAAGAATTTTACGTAATACTCTTTCTTTCTTTTGGATCAAGCAGGATATGTTTTAACCCTCTACCCACTCCTACAGGCTACGAGTTTTGAAAAAATGCTGTCTAATCTATCTAGCACACTAAGTTAAAATCTCAGATACATGCCAGATTTCGTATTACTGGCATCAGTAGTTTTGACTAGAAAATATTGACTTACAAATAAAGCAACATTATACTTTTCGATCTCCCCATTATTATGCGTAATTTTTAAAGTTACACAAAGCAGAAAGTGTTTTCATAAATAAAACTAGCTCTTTGTTATCATCGTGTACTGGAGTCTTTCTAACAGAAATTCAAAATTTCATTAAATTATAGTTAACCTATTAACATGCAATAAAATTCAAAATTTTGTTTGAAACCTGAAGCGTAGAATACGAATTTTAATTTATATGTAATATACGAATTTTAATTAAAGAGCTTAATCTCGAAGAGCTATCTAGAACGGCACAAATTGCGAAATTACTTAAATTCTGTGTCAGAGTTTACAAATCTCACTAGATTTTTAATGCATGACGTCACGGTTTTCACTTCCCTGTGGTTCACCGCTACGACGATATTGAAAAAAATTAAATATTTTTCTTTTTTCCGTCCAATGGGCGGACACTTGCTCATCAAGCATTTTTGCAACTACTAAGGCCCGAATTACTGATATTATTTATGGGAAAACCCAGCGGGTGGCCAGCGTTAACCCCTCTGAAGGGACAGACAAGTAAACATCCAAGCCCAAGCCGAGAATCGAACCCGTGATAGAATGGTTTGTTTGTTTGTTTGTGGAACATGTATTTCGGATTTGTGTGCTTGGTCCGAAAGCCGCTTATAAATCCACGTCAGAAGGACAGCACAAGGGGGGAATGCCCTCCCCCCGGTCCTTCTGGGGTCTTTCTAACGTGGGGGTCTTTCTAAGGGGTCCCAAACCGTACTCACGCTAGTTTCGGAGAAAACCACGGAAAACTCCGAACGGTTAGGTCGAAAGCCGCGCGATGGGACCCGAACCCGGGACCTTCACACTTCGGCTGTCCACCATTTTCAGTGCCATAACTACTGTGCCATGGTAAAGCTTTGATAGAATGGTTCTTATGGCCACTACACCACCTGGGCGGCAAATATTTTTCGTTTCATTGGACTGTTACGGAGTAACATAATCCTACATTTTAAAAATAACTTTTTCCAGAACTCATTGCTTCGATCCAAACAGCGGGGTTTACACACTGGTTTATAATAATGTCGTTGCTACAGCTACATTTTTCGGGTAGAGCAGAAAAATGCATATAATGACTTTTAATAAAGCAAAGAAACATTTCGTCGCTTATTAAAATTAAGGGTGCCTATGTACCAGTAGCGTATATAGGTTTCCGTCTCGGGGGGGGGGGATCTGATCTATTAAACCTTATCGTAGCGATAAGTAGAATTAATATAAATGTTTTAAAATGACTGTTCTTCAATAAATGCTTTACATTTTTGGGGATCGAGCCCCCTCTCTCTTAAATATGCCACTGCAATGTACTATGTTGAGCAACATTCCAATGAATTGGAACACGAATTAATTGCCTGTCGTTCCGCGCAGGCTCGAAAATTACGCACGGTAAATGGCTGTGAAGAGAGCCAGTTCAAATTACAGCTTAGTACTTAGGTTCAAGTACGATTCCGATAAATGTTTTTTGCGTCGAGACTTTTTTTCGGATCAGACCAATAAAGTAGATATTTTTGGCGCCATTCCATACCAAACTATCAACTGTTTAATCAAATTGAAAGCTTCGAACACTTTCTGGGGTCGTTAGGGTGCCCACAAATCTGCTTCTCTTGTGTATTAGGTTTTCAGTAACGTAAATATAACGCCTCCTGATAACCACTTTATCATATTAAAGTAAGATTTACTGTTTACATAATAATTTAATTGACAATTCTTTTTTACGTAAGATTGCGTTCCTCCATAACCTTTCTATAGGCGTAGGACTTTTGTTGGCCCCCATAAGACCATACCTTAACAAAAACAACAAAAAAGCACTCTAAAAGAACTTGTGTTTAAGAGATGAAATAATTAAAACTTAGTAAAATAACGCGCAATAAAGGTATACTTATCAATGTGTCTGTAGGTTATTTTATCTGTATGTCTGTTATCATTGAGTGTATTATTTTACAAGGTTTTAATTACGATCAACCTTGTCGACACTTTCAGTCACAGGGTACAAACATTTGTTCGCAGTGACTTACGCAAGGGTGGGACAGAGACGTAGCCAAGTTGAGGGTGCCATGGGGGCCTGAGCACCCCTGATAGTTTGGCTTTTTGTTAACTGTATGTCAATAAATCAAACATTTTTGTGAGAAGTTCTACATTCACCTTTTGGGCCCTCCCGAATTTTTTTTTTTTTTCGTTACTTTCCTGTGGTGGGGAGTACAGTCCTCTTGTCTAAAAATCATTAAGTTAATACATTTTTAATCTATAATGCGCAGGCATTATTCTTTAAATGACGTCACATCGATAAATGATCTTAAGGGAATGCTTTGCACCTTAACATAATGTTTATTCTGTCCCTGAGTAAAGTGTAAATAAACACTTGATGTAACTGCACGACGGTATGCGTTGCAAAAGTGCATAACACATTATATATTGTCATAACCGTTTTTATGCTAATGTTTTTTAAGAATAAAACTAAATTATTTTAATCATTTTGGGAACTTTAGACTGCTCCTTTGTTGACCTGTGCAGTAATCAGGCCCCTGGAAACGCCTGCAAATCGACGAGGCAAGTTAAGAAGATTTTTGTTAACAAATGTGATACGTGAATTTCATTTCTCTCGCTAACCATTTCCTTCGCGTTTTGAGTGGATAGGAGGGAGTCATATTCGGATTCAGTAGGTCATTTTACATAAAAATTAGCAGGAATGATGGTGAGGCTCAGTTTTTTAATGTTTATTTGTTTATTTCTTAAAGAAGAGGAATCAAACCCAACAACATACGCAAAGGCAATTAACGGAGAACAGGATAACGCGTCCAAGCTCTTGGCTTCTGGTACCTCGGTACAGTTTGGAGGGACGAGAGAGCGGCGAGATCTAGTTTTGATTCCGTGAATTCGACGTGGTAGATGAAGACGCTATCAAAACCGGCGAAGCATACCCACTTTCCCGGCCTTCAATTGCCGAGCTGTATAGTGCGCAGAGGCGATCTTGCGCCACCACGATACTCCCTTCCTGGATAGTACGTCGGGTGTTAGCGAACGATGTTCAAAGCGTTATGGAATTTGCCACGCGTTGTGGACTTTGAGAGGTTGATGCCGCCATCGCGGACTTTGAAAGAGCGAGAGATGAATTGCGTCGATGCTGGTTTCATCTGTCGCTGAAGGCGAGAAGGAAAATGAGTGTTCGAAAATAAATATTTGTACAGAGCGACAACCAAAAAAATCTGGTTTCTGTATGCGTGTGAATAATTAAATCTCATTAATAAGATTAATGCTTGCCATTAATAATTCTTCGTAAAATGCGTAACCTAATATCCTGATGTTATCGTTCGAAGAAAACAGAGTACTTCGGCTTTCTTAAAATAAACGGCGTGGATTTTGCTTGACGCTTTTCCCGTTTAATCGATTAAAGTAGATTAACTAAGAGAGAATTTTAAAATTTACACACTCTTACAAAGAAAAAAAAGTTCCACTTTAATTAAAATTCTCATCGGCGACGGTGAAAATGGCGCCCCAGCCAGCCTTCAATGGCATTTTTAAATGTAACTGTTAACGGTGCTTTACACATATTAAAGGAATTTTCAATTATCTTTGCCTCCGTATAATTTTGTTATTTTACCCCTGAGATGGTCGCTTAAAAATTATTTCTTGGGGTGAAACGTTTGATTTTTGACGTAACGTTTTCGTTAGAGGGAAAGGGGGAGAGGGGGGGGGGGAATACAATGCCTGCACGGTGGGTTCATTGTCAGCAAATGGGTGTAGGGTAATTTTTATTTTAATATCGGGTTTCCATATTTAAATTAAAAATTCGGGTTTCATCTTGATATTTCATAAAATATGTATAATAATTTATAATGTTAGTATATTTAAATCTGAATTGTTTTTATCTCTTAGAAAGCTATTTGAATATATTTCAAGCTTCGCGCCTAATGAAAGAAGATACATTCCACCCATTGTGAAAAGAAAAGTGGTAGTATATCCTTTATTACATTTTTTTCCTTGATTAAGGAATATTATTTAATTTTATATTATAACTAGCTGAAGTACCCGTTCTTCGCACGGGAATGAATGGACTTTTTGATATTAATATTTGTTGTGATTACTATTTATTGTAATAAAGAGATATAGCAAAATGGATATCGCGTTATATTGTGTTCAATAATCATGCACACTGAATTTCAAGGCAATCGTTTTTACGGTGCAGAAGGCGATGCGGCGTAGCACAATCTAGTGGCGAGTTTTAGCAAAACGGATACGGCAAAAATATTCTTCGCATTCAGATATCGATGTATACGAATTTTCATGACGATCGGCTGAATAGTCTTGAAGTTCATGTGTTGACGCGACATCTAGTGTCAAGTTATAGGAAAATGGATCGTGCCAAACTCTTCCCCGTGTTCAAATATCTATGTATACCTATTTTCATAGCGATCATTCGCACAGTCAAGAAGTGATACACTGCAGGGCCATCTAGTGGTTAATTAAAGTAATGATTTGCTACAGCGCCGTCATGTGGCGAGTTATAGCAAAATGGATAACGCCAAAATATTCTCATTGTTCAAATAGCTATGTATACTGATTTTCATAGCCACCGTTTGAATGGTCAAACATTTGGCCTGCTGCAGCGTCATCTAGTGGTGAGTTAAAATAATAATGCATTGCAGTGTCATCTAGTGGCGAGTAACATCAAAAGTAACGCAGTTAGAATATATTCTTCGTGCTCAAATGTGTAAGTATAAAAATTTTTATGCCGATCGGTCGAACGGTATAGAAGTTGATGCTTTGCAGCGCCATTTAGCGGCAAGTTACAGCAAAATGGATAGTGAAAAATATTCTCCGTGTTCTAATATTCGCGTGTACCAAATTTCATCGAAATTGGTTGGACGATATTCGCATAGCAAACGGCTAAACGGAATAGAATTCGACGTTCTGCTGCGCCACCTAGTGAAAAGTTAGAGGAAAACGGATAGCATAAAAACCTTCTCCATGATAAAAGACTTAGGTGAACCAAATTTCATGGTGATCGGTGAAACGGTGCTGGAGTTTTTCAACCTCCTACACACATACCAACATTCATTTTTATCTATAACCAGTCTTATTATAAATATATCAGTCTCAAGTAAAATCCAGTTTCAAATCTAAGCCTCGCCAAAGTGCCAGCATACGCCATTTTGCAAGAGTTTTTTCAGGGAATCATTCGAAGCATTGCCTTAGCAGCAATCAAAATGGGAAATGGTTCGACCGCCAGGCATTTATTTGAAAAGTGGAATCCCTTAATACAGCCGCATTTTTAAAATTATCAACTATAACATGTTTTATTCATCGTTACCTCGATGTACTAAATGCGAAGATTTCAATTTTCTGAAATTTGGCGGATTTCCCCCAAGTTATATCAATGTACTCAATTGGCGAGAATTCTGAAGCTACATCGCTTGAAATACCCTAATAACTGCATTATTTCTGCACGGATAGTTAAAATTTAATGCTGTATTCTAAGAAAACCTATACACTTGTTTTCAAAAATGCTATTCCCTTAAGCTCTCCGTAAATTGCGCCAAAAAGCCTAAAACTGTGCAAACCGCTAGAACTCACTCTCTAAAAATCGGCCTAGCAGCCATTTGTTTTTTTCGCCAAACTAAAAAAAATTACATATTAGTCTCGGATATCTTCGATCCTCATTGTTTTGCGTATAAAGCATTTCATTCCTGCTCTCATTTCTTATGCGCACACGATATTATAATTAAAAAAATAACCTAAAAAAATCATTATTATTCTTTTATTTTTACTTTAAGAATTTAAAACATTTTATTCGGCAAAATCGCCACACATGGCAACCAAGATGCTTATTTCACACACTTTTTTCACTACAGGGGTTAATATTACGTAAAGCTTTCTGCGTGGAGAACATAAAAAATCTCTTAAATTCCGGGAACGGAAATAAAGTGGAGTTTCAAAGTTTTAAAGTGGACTATCATTTATTCTATATTATTTTACATATCTGTGTAAAATTTCAGGCTGACAGGTCCATTTTTGTGGAATTGTATACTACCCAAATCAACAAATTGACAAACAGCATTTCATTTTTATTTATAAGATAACCTACGCTTGTTTTTAAAAATACCCTCTCATTAAATTGCGCCAAGCGCTAGAATCATAGAAAATCTGACACACTTTCAGATTTTTAAATACGCACTAAAGTGCTATATATAAAAAGAGTTATAATCCATGGGTCTTCCCTATTTTCGTTCCTTCTTTCATTAAGTTGGAAAGTGTATCATTATTAATGAGTGTGATTAAACAAAATTAAAATTGATATTTCTAACATCCTTTTTTCTGGATGTAATACATTAGATGCAGAAAAGCTGCTCAGAAAAATGCACAATTCAAACTGAATGAAAATTTCAAAAACTTATACGCAGGTGTATTCATAACCCAAATAGCAGACGATTAAATTACGATAAATAGCGCCAAGCGTTAGAATCCTCCTCAAAATCGCGAGAATGCTGAAGATAGATCGCTTGAAATCCCTTAATAACTGCATTATTTTCGCACGGATCATTAAAATTTAACGCTGTATTCTAATAAAACCTTTGCACTTGTTTTCAAAAATCCGTTTCCTTAAGCTCTCAGTAAATTGCGCCTAGCCGGAAACTGTGCAAACCGCTAGAACTCACTTTCTCGGCATTTGAGCCATTTTATTTTTTCGCCAAACTAAAAAATTTTAACATATTAGCCTCGGAAATCTTCAATTCTTATTGTTTTGCGTATAAAACATTTCATTCCTGCTCCAATTTCCCATGCACACGATATTATAATTAAAAAAAAATATAACCTTACGAATATAAACTAACAAAAAAAAATCATTATTATTCTTTTATTTTTACTTTGAGAATTTAAAACATCTTATTCGGCAAAATCGCCACACATGGCAACCACGATCCTTATTTCACACTTTTTTCACTACAGGGGTTACAATTACGGAAAGCTTTTTGCGTGCAGAACATAAAAAATCTCTTAAATTTCGGGAACGGGTGGACTTTGAAAGTTTTAAAGTGGACTATGATTTATTCTATATTATTTTACATATCTGTGCAAAATTTCAGGCTGATAGGTCCATTTTTGTGGATTTGTATACAACTCAAATCCACAAACAAACAAACAAATAAACAAACAAACAAACAAACAAACAAACAAACAAACAGAATTTCATTTTTATTTATAAGATTAAAACTCCGGGTTTTAACTAGATATTTTTCAGAAAATAAATACAAAAGCAGGATTTTTGATTATATTCAGACTCTTCTAACTTAACATTCAGTTTTTTCGTAGTTAATTATTATGAAATGACATTTATTATATTTAATTTCATTTTTAATGATAAAATTTAAATTTTGTCTAGACTTAAGTAGTGAATGTCTGTGCGATAATTTTTCAAACAGTACATGTTAGATCTAAATCATTATTGTTGTTGTTGTTGCTGCTGTTACGAATTTCTGAGTCTTTCTGCCCTGTAACGGTTAAGTATAGTTTAAAATTCGTATTCTACGTGTCAAATAATTAAATTTTTTTTGTTGTATTAGTATCGGTTAACTGAATAAGAGATATGGATTTTGGGTTTCTACATTGCTTAATATAGGGTTTTCTAGGAATCTCGAGAAATACTGGAGCTAGAGTTTTGCTGACGTCACTTTTGGAAACTTATTTTTAGCGCTAAACTTCGCGATGTTTCACCAAAAAGTCGCTAAGCTTGACGACATTTCAGACATTTGGTGCGATTTTTCCAATGGGGCCTGTAAAGTTTACTTTCCCTGCAGTAGTATTACGCAATAGCCTTGTATTATTCATTAGCATTTCTATGACGTAATCGAAATTCGCGCTTTATCGGGATTTTTCTCGAAATTTCGCGTGCTATCAGCGAAACTTATATAAAAGAGGCAGAATAGACCGGGTAGTGAGTTATCATCGAACGCTTGTTCAGTTCCCTGCATTAGCCTGAGAATTGTGCTATTGTGCGATATTTTGCTTGTTTCTAGAAGCTTGTTTTTGAGTGCTGTGTGTGAATTCTTCATTGCTGGATCCTGAGGGACTGTTTATGATTTCCCTCGTGAGTTTTCCCTGAACTTTAGGCTTTAGAAGTGTTTTATTTTGTGTGAGAGATACATCATCTGTGAAAGCTTCTGTATTAAGTAGACTGTTATCAGCAAGTTACTGCCCGTTAGTGCTTATGAATTTTGTACAGCAACTTGTTCGAAAAGTTCTAGAAGAAATAAAATTTGTGCTCTTCACTGACAAGTGGACTGTTTACTATAACTTCGACATACACTGCACTTTAAACGACGAACCCAAGAATAAAGCAGAGTTTTCTGCAATATTATTATTATTATTACTACACTCTTGCAAGCGACTCAGACGATGGTGCGAAAAAATATTGATTTCTTGAAATTAGGTACTTTTTTCAAAGTTAATACGAAATGTTATTTTTAGATTCCACATTGCTAAATTATAATGTAAGGTTTTATCTTCATATTTCTTTGTAAGTGTGTATAATGATTAATTATAATATTTTTAATTACAAGTTATATTCCTTCTACCAAAGTATTGTGTTAATTGCAATCATAATCTAGCTGTAAACAATTACGCATTTCAGCAATTGTAAAATTTCTTTATTAAAAACATGTATTCTATCCTTTTTAAAATAATGCTCGTAAAAAAAATTTGTTTAGAAAAGTATCACAGTTCTAGAATACAAATACCAATGCTTCAGCAAATCGAAACTGCTAGAGCATAAAATAATATACGGGGTGATTTATAATTATTTCTGGGAATAGTAAGTTACTTGAAAGGAAAAAGTGAATCAGATATCAATGTGAGGTTGCCAATGTTGTCTTCAGGCTCCTGTCAACCCGTTTTCGCCCACATTTTACAATCACCTTTTCCAATTTTCGCTGATGTACACTTTAGTTAATAAACTTTAAACTTACAAAGCCCACATACACAAAACCTTGTGCATGATAAAATTTCCATCAAATTCCGGGCCTTCTAAGGTCCGGGCCCTAAGGCAATTGCTCTTCTTATCGCCCCCCCCCCTCTCTTGGAGGGCCTGCAGACCAAAATAAATTTAATCTTATAATAAAAAAAAGCAATCTTATCTCAAAAAAATAACAGTAATTTAACAAGTAACAGATAAAATTAAACAGCTTTATTGAAGTTAAGGGACATTGCAACATAGAAAATTGACTCGTCGAGATAAAGCTAAACTTTACTGCATATGCGTTGCGTCTGTAATGTTACTGGGTTTAAGGAGAAGTTCAAGTTTAATTTTGAGGATTAGAAAGTTCAAACATCAATTTTCTCAGTTATCAGGCTACCCGAAATCCAAACCAGCCCAAGAAAAGTAAAACTTGCCATTAATGATATAGCTATCTAGCATCTATCTAGCATCTATCTATCTATCTACGATATATATATATAGATAAATATATGAATCGCAATTCTTAATCACCTACTTTGCAAAACTCTCCAAAGTTCGAAATAGCTGGAGTTAAAACTTTTGTTTTCGGAACCTTAAATCAGAGATCATCTGCAATTGGGATCGGAAAAGTTTTATACACTTCACTGGAAGAAAATCTCTAATTGCCGGATAATATTAAAAATCTTGACTCTAGGAATTCTGGAATCAAAGAATGCCTCCCGTTTGGGATTCTTAGAGCTTCTAATTAATGCAGAAAGGGAGAGGAACGGAAGCAGGGCGATAAAATGGGATACTGATTCTTCGCCAGCTCTCTTTGCCAGTTTTAATTGCTTTGATTTATTGAACCGGAGTAAAATTATACTTCAAGAGATTCGAAATCCCATTTCGTTTTCTGCAGGCTTCATTCATTGTTTTCCCAACATGGAGAGTTAACAAGAAAGGTAAATCATTCCGAATGCGTCGACTACTAGGCATATTCCAACATAAACTCTTTATTTGTACACCCTCTCAAAAAAGTATTCAAGTGTAAGAGAAACAGAGAGATGTAAAAATTAATTAAAAATACAATTTTAAAAAGTAGAAGCTTTTCATTGTGGAGCCCTAAAAGACATAAAATAAAAATTTATTCTTGCAAAGATAAGCTTTCAAAGAATGGATGTTTCAAAAGTAAGTAAACTTTTGAAAAAAAAAATGTAGATATTTCACTTTTGCAAGAAATGAAAATTTTTAAAAGTTCAAAATATTTTTAAAAAGCATTGGAGACCTTTTCATACAGATATTAATGACTGAATCAATGCCTTAAAAGCAAATACAGCTGAAGTGGAATATTGCCTTCGAATGCTTTTTAAAATATTTTGAACATGTAAAAATTTTTATCTCTTGCAAAAGTGTGCAAAAGTGAAATACCTATATTTTCCTCGAAGTTTTTTAGTTTTGAAAATTTTATTCATTTATAGCATATCTTTGCAAGAATGTATTTTTATTTTATGCCTTTTAGGGCTCCACTATAAAAAGTTTCTACTTTAATTTTTTTTTTTTTTTACTTCATTTTTATTTTTTGCTTTTTATTTACCAATAAAAACAAATTTAATTTGTAACTAAAAATGAAGTTATATTATGAAAGTTTCTAATAATTATTGTAAAACTTGATCATTAAATCATGGGACTCTTGTTCCTCCGCCAAGAATTGAACCCGGTTCTCCTGGGCGACAACCAGGTATCTTAACCACTAGACCAAATTGGATTCAGCAGGAACTTCAATACTTCTAACTTCTAAAATGTGGAGGTGCCTTCTTTCTAAGCGTGACATAATGACGGAAAGATAAAATACAAATTCATTAAAAAGCTTCTTAAAACGGGATACTGATTCTTAAGATTTCTTCGCCAATTTTAATTGCTTTGATTTATTGAACCGAAGTAAAATTAAATACTTCAAGTTTCGAATTCACTTCGTTTTCTGCGAGCTTCATTCATTGTTTTCCCAACTTGGAAAGCTAACAAGAAAGATAAATCATTCTAAATACGTCGACTATGACCCATATTCGAACATAAATTTCTTATTTGTACATCCTCTCAAAAAAGTATCAGATTGCAAGTCAATTTTTCTATATGAGCTTCATTATGGAATTCTTTAAAAAAGTAGATTATGGATGTGTACATCATGCCACTTTTATGTAACTCAAGTTACTCAACCTGTTCATGATGCCTGACTTGAGCTACTCGAAGAGACAAACAAGGTGTTCACGATTCCAAGCTGTGTAGCTCGAGTGTTACTCGAACTTCCCAAAGATTTTCCTTGGGAAGTTTGAGGAGATAGATCACATAACCTTTGCATGTTGTTTTTATTCGCTCTACCCCGAAGTTAAACCTTAGGAGGTGTGACGTTGTCCGAATAATAACGAACAATTAGTACTTATAGAAATTTGTGTGCTGCTCATTTTTCTTCTTACCCATCAATACTTGAATCTCTCCCACAACTAATGACCTGCGCGGTCTCGTAAAGTCTTCGACAAGAAGCTATAGATCTTTGATAATGTGCAGTTCTGACGTTATAGAACGAACAAATTCCTGAGTATTTCAAGTGCTCTTCATAATAAGACACTATAGTGACGTGAGAAATCTCATAACTTACTTCAACCATCACGTGATCGAAATCCACTTGAGATTAAAACTGAGAGCCGAGATGAGCAGCTCAAGACAAGTCTTGAGACAGTGGCGAGTGCAGAGGTAACTTTCTCTGGTGTTAGGCCGGTAAAGACTCGTTTTTGCCCAAGCCCGCCATCTGACCGCGTATTTTTCCCAACTCAAATTCTATGTGTTTGCAATGCGCCTTCAATAAAGTGTTTTTTGTGAGCAAAAGGGCTCCATCTCTTTATTTATGACGCTACAGAAGTAACACTTCCCTCAGAAAGTAGGATAACACCATTTCTACAAACAGATGGCGCAACACCTCACTTCGTAACTGCTGGTGTAGCCATCCTAAAGAAGACAATATTTTTAAAATGTTTATTTAGAATGACGATCACATTCAAGCAGACACTATTTACATTTATTTCAAGGGGCGATAAATTTTAAGTCATCAGAATTTTCAGCCAAAGACTGAATATTACTGTAGTTCCAGAAGGTAGTCACTACGTTACTATGCTAGTAATGTTTTTCGTTACCAAAAATCCTATGTTACATAAGAGGAACTGTTTTGTGAGAGGCCTAACGACCTCCAAAAAATGTTCGGAGCTTTTAATTTGATGAAATAGTTGGCGGTTTGATTTGGAATGGCTCCAAATAGATCTGTTTTATTAGTCGATCATAAAAAATGTCTCGACAAAAAATATGAAACATAAAAATTACGATCGGTGGCATAACCAAACCACAGCCAACTTTCATTACGCCGTAATTTAAGCGATCTGTTTCCTTTTCTATCTCCCCCCTCCTCTCTCTTCGTGTATCCATTTACCATGTGTATTTTCAGAAGCTTATATTATTCATGTGCCATTTCATCAAAATGTTGCCTAACACCAACGATGTATATTTACACCATTAATCTTGATAAGTGACGTGAAATCTGCAATTGTTCTTTTTTCGGGGGGAAAAAAACTCATTATATGTGGGGTTTTTGTTCTGCGTGTGCCAGCTTTACACGGACAGAAAATGTACACAGACGGATTGTAATTGATGACAGATTTTTTGCATCGTCGTACAACAAGATAATGGTTTTTTTTTTTAATAAATAAAAATAAAAATCTAAAACGTATACATATTTTAAATACGCACTAATAAAAGCGTTTCATAATCAATCTGTCGGCGTTGTTTGTTTTCCTTATTCCAATACGTTGGAAAGTGTATCCTAATCCATGAGTGTGTTGAATTTCTCGTTTTATTTCATAGAACACTTCTTTGAAATAGAGATGTATATTAAAATCGCCTACTAAAACTGCTTTTAGTCTTCGCCAGGCATACTCTAACTATTCTTCACTTTTATAAATAATGTTTGGAAATTTCGGAAGCTCATAACTAGCTGATTTTCAGTTAAAATTTATTGAAAATTGGTATCCGGGTATAAAATGAGCTAATTATTTTAAATATGAAGTGAAATGAAGTGGGTTGCTACCGAGAAAAAAAAAGTTGGTGCGAATTGTAATATGGAGATGGCCCCTAATGCATTTTTTTATGTATAGCAAATTGTACGTTAATTTTTATGTATAACAAATTATATATAGCAAAGTGTACGTCAATCGTAAACGATTGGTATCTGTAACTTTGCTGTAATACGAACGACGGCCGAATACAGTACAAATGGGCGGGGTTTTTTTTCTGCAGTTGTGTACATAAAAAAATATCGACAGAAAGTACCGGAGTGAACGAGATAGCACTCTAGTGCACTCTGTGCGCGTGCTCGGCCAGCTGTGCGTCAAAAAAGGGTCTCTAGATCTCTCGCACGCGATGAACGTTTCGATCGTCCGCCATCTTGCTGGTAGTTAAGTCGAGCGATGGCAACGGCTGCCCTTTTTTCAGCATTGGGAAAGGGATGCACCTCAAAGGGTTAACCCAAACACAAACAAAGAGTTAAATGAAAGGTATTATTAATGTTCTAAGTGTGCAATAGCTATATTTCTCATATTTTGCATGTAAATCTTTAATTTGGTAAGTCATTATTTTTTTAATTTTCCATTGGCCAGCATTAGGATTTCGTAAGACTGAAGGCATATCATTTGAGAGTTTGCTTTCATCTGTAAATTAAATGAGAAATTACTAGAAAAATCTGGCCAAAGAAATAAAGATAAACCCCAAAGCACTAAAGAAAGGGTGATGGAAGATTAATTAAGGAGGATCAATTTTGCAGCAGCCAGTTAGTCAGTGCAACTGCTATTCGCTATTGCTTCACGAATAGTTAATCACCTTTAACGAATAGCTCTCGTGGCCAACGCTGCTCACCGACATGGATTTTTGAATGTATTCTCCGTGATCCCGCTTAACCATTTGAAGGGCAACCCTTTTTCAATGCTGAAAAAAGGGCTGCCGTTGCCATTGCTCGATTTAACTACCAGCAAGATGGCGGTCGATCGAATCGTTCATCGCGTGCGAGAGATCTAGAGACCCTTTTTTCGTCTGAAACTGACAGCTGTCGTCAAAAAGGGGTCTCTAGATCTGTGACACGCGATGAACGTTTCGATCGTCCGCCATCTTGCTGTTAGTTAAGTCGGGCGATGGCAACGGCTGCCCTTTTTTCAGCATTGGGCAATCTATCCAGCTGTTCTCGCGTTCTTCCATTTTTCAGCAGATGTCAGTGCTGTTAAAAGTAATCGTGACAATTTTTTACGGGAAATGACCTGCTAAAAAGTAAAGGATTCTCGTGGAGCTATGTCACCCGCAACTATTTTTATAGAAATCAAATCTATTCTTCGTGACTGGTAACAGTCAAAACGTCAGAGTTTGGTGTTCCCAGAGCGGGAACACTGCGCGTTAAAGGGTTAAAAAATCTATACGGATGTGATAAATTTACGGACTAGGTAAGTCATGGAGTCACATGTCCAATGACTAAATATTCTAAGTTCTACCACTGTCTATACCCTGCTGTAAGCCTTTTAGTCTTAGACGAATAGATCATCCTAACAAATGAATGTCAGCAAATGCCATTTTTGTCTAATGTGCATATATATTTATGGAAAAAAAAACATGGGAAAAGGTAAGCAGACGCATAAATAACACAAATCCTCCAGGATTCCCGGTGTGCATATCCACTGCGCCATTTCATCAAAACCATTGCCTAACACCGAACTCAGTGGCGTGTACGTCCCATTAATCTTGATAAGTGACATGGATATTGTTCTGTTTGGGAAAAATCATTACACCTTGGTTGGTACTCCCCCCCCCCCCCCCCCTCTGTCAACATTACACGGGAAGGAAAATTTGTAACGACGAAATTATTATAAATGACAAAATTTTACATCGTCGAAGGAAGAAAAAGGCACGAAAAAAAAAAATTCACAGATGTTTCCTTCCTCCAAACGCAGCATGTTTTCTTCCGAATGCGGCTGAAAGTCGGAATTGATGAATGTACGCCACTGCGGGAGGCTGTTTTGTGAAAATAGCACTGATGTCCCGTCACGTGTAAATATTATAATTATGCTTTCCAATTTTCCTTGTTCATAGTTTTATTCCTTCATGCACCCATTTCAGGGCCGTAACCAGAGGGGGGGCTACGGGGGCTGAGCCCTACCTAGCCGGCTTCCAGCCCCCCCCCCCTAAGATTTTCAAAAATTTTTGTAAATTTGCAGATAAATACGAAATTCTAGAAACGACTGATTTTTAACAATCGCTAAATTTTACATCATAAAAAAATAACCATTGTTTTGGGAGAATTTCTATACATACAGTTAATTATTTTGCTGCTCTTGGCTGCATGTAGCATCGGTTTTCAGATTTTTAAGAGTACACGAAACTGCCGGTTTCCTTTTAAGTTCCTTACAATTTTATCCTTACAATTATATTTAAAATAAAAAATATATGCAATTTTCGGCTAATTTTTATTCCAAAGTTTAATTGTTCACATTTTTTTATTTTACAGAGTTTATTATTATTATTATTATTATTGGATAGCATTTAATGGATTGCAAAAGGCACAATTAACTAGTAACTACGTCTTGTGAATTATTGTTGTACAAGAAATTACTCTAACCGATATCCAATACTGCATTCTCTCGAAAAATCATTTGAATATTTTTAATGGAATCTCATTGAAAAAATTATTAACATAATGAATGCTAAATATTTATTTATTTATTTGCCAGGAGAGGACAGCTCGCGTCACTGAATGTGTCGCTGAGAGCTACATATACGTCCTTCCCGGAATTTCCCGCCATTGGAACCTCATCAGAAGGTGGGGGGCTTCTGAATATTGGCACCCCTCGGAAACTGCTAGCGACGGCCGAGAGGAATTTCGGAACCACGGATTTAACGTGCACGTACACCGCAGTCTTTATTGGTACGCCGGTATCGAACCCGCAACCTTCTGTTTACAAGTCCAACGCCTTAACCACTGGGCTACCAATCTACTATTGTTGTTGCCCCCTGACAACCGCAAGTGGCAGTGACAGATTCCCACCCTCCCCGAAAGTTGGCAATGGGCAGAGGAAGTGCGCCTTCCATTTTAAGGTCCCCAGTGGGAGGAAGTACGATTTAGCCCGTGGTCCCCTCATTTTGAACCAATTCCAGAGGAGGGACCAACCCCCAGAGGTATCTTTTAACAACTTGGAGGACATTGGAACCACGACAGATTTTACGAGCACCAGCTCCCATTAGCTTACACGGTCCCACAGTAATCGGGCCGAGAGGAAGTTGACCCTCCCAAGCACTGGCCAAGCCGGATGCTGCTTCACTTGCCGTGTTCTAATGGGAACGAAGTTCAGCGCCCAGACCACTGCGGGACCCACTGTTTCGTTTTGACACAACTTCAGAGATGTGCAGTGGGTAATCCAAGCGGCGTGTGTGTGTGGGGGGGGGGGATGAGGTGATCGCTTTCCCCCTAAAAGCTAAGAACTTGTACTACTGAATCCATGTGTAGCCTTCTCGAAAGAAAGCCTCTTCCATCCACACATCTCAACCTCTAATTTCTGCGGGTGGGGGGTGGAGGGGGGGGGAGAAAACGGTGTTAACCAAAATTTACACTAATACGTATTTTGCTATTGTGATTGATCTCTATTTTTAAAATCTCAAATTTAAAAGTACATCTGCTTTGCATTCATAATAAATGTTCAGGAAAGAAAACTAATTATAATATTTTTTATTAAAATTCAAAACAAATTTTAAGTATTTTTTATTGAAAAAATTGTTTATGTTATAGCTCTAATTGGCATCACTAGGATAGAATGCTTTAACTATTACTTAAATCCATAAAATTTTCCATTAGGAAAAAAGCTATAGAAGTATTTAACTATTAAACTGCGTTATTAGAATAAAAAATTTCAGTTTCAGAAAAAAATCGAACTAAAAACTTTTGATGTGAACAAAATCAGCGTAAACTTAGCAAAACAAACAAAAAAAAAATCTTCCGCTCAAACTCGTATTAAAAATCCACAAATCACAAGAATGGATTACCATAATCACAACAAGCAAAACTTGAGTCATGAATAGACGTCACAGCAAAATAGGAAAATAAGTGTCTTAAAAATCGATTGTTTTCTTTCACTGCATCGGTATCGTCTAGTCATAATAAAAGGATTCACGAACCTAGGGTTTTTTTTTTTATAGTAATTTTTTTCATCACAAACTGCCCTTGTTTCTAAAGAACTTCCGCGGATGTGTGCTTAATACAGAAAACGGGGTTAAAAAAATTTACACTACTATGTATTTTGCTATTGTGATTGTGATTTCTATTTTTAAAATCTCAAATTTAAAAATATACCTGCTTTGCATTCATAATAAATGATCAGTAAGCAAAACTAATTCTAAAAATTTTTTATTAAATTTCAAAAGAATTGAAAAAATTGTTTATGTTATAGTTCTAATTGGCATCACTGGGATAGAATGCTTTAACTATTACTTAAATCCATAAAATTTTCCAATAAGAAAAAAGCTATAGAAGTATTTAATTGTTAAAAACGTTATTAGTATTAAAAAATTCAGTTTCAGAAAAAATCGTACAAAAAACTTTTGATGTGAACAAATCAGCGTAAACTTAGCAAAAAAAAAAACATCTTCAAACTCGTATTAAAAATCCACAAATCACAAGAATGTATTACCGTAATCACAACAAGCAAAACTTGAGTCATGAATAGACGTCATAGCAAAATAGGAAAATAAGTGTCTTAAAAATCGATTGTTTTCTTTCACTGCGTCGGTATCGTCTAGTCATAATGAAGGATTCACGAACCTAGGTTTTTTTTTTATAGTAAATTTTTTCATCACAAACTGCCCTTGTTTCTAAAGAACTTCCGTAGATGTCTGCTTAATACAATAATCAATTAAAAAAGAAAAGAGATGGATGAATCTTCAAAAAATAGTGTGGGTGCCAAAAAAAACTTAGTGGAGCAAAAAGCAGAAAAATCAAGAGTTGGAAAAAAGAAAAGGGGGCCAAGTCTATTTCAAGAACTGGCAATTTATTTTTACCGTCTTTCAAAATCAATAGATGGGAGTGAAGTAAAGGTCTATTTGCATCGCCATGTTTGGTCATCCATGAAGCCTGGAGATTTGCTAAAATATATTTAACCCTTTAACGCGCAGTGTTCCCGCTCTGGAAACACCAAACTCTGACGTTTCGATTGTTGCCAGTCACGAAGAATAGATTTGATTTCTATAAAAGTAGTTGCGGGTGACATAGCTCCACGAGAATCCTTTACTTTTTAGCACGTCATTTCCCGTAAAAAAATGGTCACGATTATTTTTAACAGCACTGACATCTGCTGAAAATGGAAGAATGCGAGAACAGCTGGATAGATTGCCCAATGCTGAAAAAAGGGCCTCCGTTGCCATCGCTCGACTTAACTACCAGCAAGATGGCGGACGATCGAAACGTTCATCGCGTGCCACAGATCTAGAGACCCTTTTTTAACGCAGCTGGCTGTGCGGCGTCAAAACAAGGGTCTCTAAATCTGTGACACGCGATGAGCGTTTCGATCGTCCGCCATCTTGCTGGTAGTTAAGTTGAGCGATGGCAACGGCTGCCCTTTTTTCAGCATTGGGAAGGGTTGCGCCTCAAAGGATTAACGGATCGAAACATAATGTCGTTTTTTCGTATGTCAGTATGTCTAGCCAAAAACTACAAAAATAATAATACGAAACTTGGCATCTATGTGAGTTTTTTATCATAGAAGCTAGATTATACAGCATTTTCTAATATTCATAGCATATAGGGGGACAAAATATGTTCCCTATCAAAGAAAAAGAAAAAGAGATATCTATAAAATTCTTTCTGTAAAATACAGCACTAACGAATACCTAAAAGTCGATTTGCCATTTTGTAATGCGTCCTCCAGAGAGGTTGGACCGACACTGCTCTTTTCCTACATCTTTCTTGAAAGGGAAAAAAAAAAGTATCCATAAAATTCTTTCTTTAAAATGTAACAAATATCAATCCCATGTTTAGACTCAACATGCTTTTATTTAGAAACTTGTTTAAATTTATTTGTCTGAATTTAATGTTTAATTTTCCGAAGAGCGTGCAATTAAGATTTCTGTATGAAATTGAAACTGAACATGACGATATTGATTTTAAGTGTACGAAGATTAAATATATTGAGTGTAGACATATTTTTGTCAGACGTTTTTTCCAGCAAACGTTATCTCGTGTTCAATATTTAACAATAATAATTCAGTAATGGTACTTTTGTTTTCAAAATTAAATTTTCTTCAACATAAACATTTTGTTGTATTTTTTCTCGAGTGAAGTTTTTTTTTTTTTTTTTTTTTACTTATCAAAATTTTACTTTTCATATCCCATTAGAAATTCTTTAAAAAGCCCATTTGTTGAAGACAAAATATGTACGCTTCCTTAGCTTTAGAAATAACGAGATATATTATTTGACTTAGCAACCTTTACATTTTAACAATAGTTATTATAGGAAAAACACAAAGCACATCTTTTAAGCCCTTTCTAAATTATAAATCAATGCCTTAGGAAAACTTCCCGTTTAAGTACTTATTGCTTACTAGCTGTTTTCCTTTGCTTTTGAAATGGAAATTAGCAAACGAGGTTCTTAATGTATCTTTTCAAAAGAAAGCCAATTGCATTGTAAAGAAATGTGCTTAATTTTGCTGTTGAATTCAGTAATTCAAAAGCATTACTGCTTGTTCGGAATTCATTCCGGCCAGTCTCTCCGCACTAAAAACATTGTTTTCCAGAACCTTTTTGTTTAATTCTAAATAAAAGCAGTTGCTTTCGATGTAAATTCCGGTAATAATTTTTATTCCTCTTTTCCCTTTTGTGTCCATTAAGAAGAGAATAATAACAAAATGTTCTTTTGTGCATTCCTTGACTGGGTTTGTTGCTGTTTTTCAAGAATTCAAAAAATTTATCTCCAGTAAGATATTTTTGTTTCTGTTAAGTAAATACGTGCACAATGCACACACGCATAGAGCATTCTAATCATATTCTATATACAGGGTGTTTAAAAATTAGTTGGTCAATTTCGTAAATTAATAACTTCCACAATATTAAACGCAATTAGTTAGTTTAAAGTCAGACTAGCTGTAATATATATTAAGTTTATTCTGTTACTGTTTAAACTGTTACATTATTTACCTGGACATTCTACAGATTTTCCTCGTGCCAATCATCAAAGAAAAATGCCAAGAGCTTACATTTTTTTATCAACAGGATGACGCGCCTTGCCACTACTATGATATGAGGTACTAGTTTGTATTGGTCGTGGAGGGGTTATTAAATAGCCATCACGATCACCAGATTATTCACCACCATATTTCGGTGTATGGGGTTTAGTAAAGAATAAATGTACACTCCGCCACTTCTTGCGTCTATTCCTGAACTAAAATCAAGAATCAATCTTCACTGCAATAAATTTGATTGACAGAAACATGCTGATAAATCTGTAGAAACAACTGATTTACCGATGGGACATTTGCAGAGTAACGAAAGGAATTCACATTTGGTAATGGTAAACCTGGGCTATTTATCTATCTTACAATAAAATGTTCTTTAATTTTATTAATGCAAATTACATTCCATAAATCTTTCTTTTAGCTCAAATAATTTGTAGACCATGCATGTTGAAAGTAACTATAGAAACATTTTTGCATGGAAGATGTAAATCAAAAAGTCGGTACAAGTTTGCTAATACCTGTTCACAGATAAATTGTAGAAATGGCTGCATTGCAAAGGATGTAGAAGAAACTTTGGTCAGTTTATTTGTTTGAGGCAAAGGTACCAGAGCAATATCTACCCTAAGGGTATTGGGAATACCTTGGGAAGAGGTTTTTAGCGCCAATTTATATCAACCCATTTGTGTCCAGATATTTTTGCGACTTCCTTGTATTTTTGTTAATACCAGCAATAATAGATAAATTTCTGATGTCAACTTCTTGAACTAGCGATGATTTCTTTTAAAATCATTATGCATAAAATTTGAAATGCCTACATCCTACTTGCTCGTGTTAAAATATTTTGTGGAATTGAGGTTCAATACTCGTGAATAAAGGCTAGGAAAAATAAATAACGTTTTCGACTGATAGTGAAAATGCTGTCTCAAAAAAGGGACACTAGACATACATAAACGCGTTAAATCAGGAAAACATTTGCCCGAAGCATCAAACCGTTAGCTTGACAACCGCGTTATGGTCAAAACCCCAGACATTCCATTTCAGACATTTTCCAGTGTTAAGAGTCTTTTCTATTCGGTCATTGGTCGCCTGAAATTTGCTCAGTGTACACTCACTGGAACTAGTAAAAATAGTTTTCAAAACTCTAAGTTGTGTAAAGAAAAATTGCCTTTTAGATATTTATTTTCTTGAAATACTTCAACAACTAAAGTCTGCATTAAGTTTATTTGGAATTTGATTTACTTAAAAATACACTACTGGCCAAAAGTATTGCAAGTTTGAGAAATCTAAACATCGTTTCAAGAATAAACCCAGAAAAAATAGACAGGAAATTTGCCAGATTTAATATTTTTGCGAATTTATGTAGTATAATTGGAAAGAATACATCTGAAAATCACCAAAAAACAAAATGAGAGCTTCAGGAACCAATAATTTAAGTTGGCACTGTGAAACACCGAAGGAAGTGTTGTAAAACATGGTGGATTCCATATCTAAAAGAGTGGCTGTTGTGATAAAAGTCAAGGCTGCTCAGCAACATAATAAATGATCTTTAGTTTAATTGCATTTATTTACTATCCTCTTTTTGCGGAGTAACTTGAAATTCATTCTTTATTTAATTTTATTACGGCGAGCCAAAATGGATTATGATTTCTTTAATAATCTATATATTTTTATGCTATTTTTTCAATAAATTAAATAATTACTTTTGTTCTTTAACTTAATGCAATCTTGTCTTTGAAGAAATTAATTTAACACGTTGACATTAAAAAATACCAGTTATATTGATTTTTAATTTTGACGGGGGAAAGGGGGCTTGAAAAGGATTACATTTCTGAAACTTGCAATACTTTTGGCCAGTAGTGTAAGTAAAATTTATGGCTGTAATTAAAAAAATTACATAATACTATTTAATTATTCATTTATAAAATAATAAAGTTAACTCTAAACCACACCCTGCAAAAATAACTTTGGCAAAACAACCAATTTGGAAAAACAATTTACAGTGCTGTTCAAAATTCCTCCTTTCAAACTGGACGTCTTAACCCTTTAACGCGCAGTGTTCCCGCTCTGGGAACACCCAACTCTGACGTTTCGACTGTTGCCAGTCACGAAGAATAGATTTGATTTCTATAAAAACAGTTGCGGGGGTCATAGCTCCACGAAAATCCTTTACTTTTTAGCACGTCATTTCCCGTAAAAAAATTGTCACGATTATTTTTAACAGCACTGACATCTGCTGAAAAATATAAGAATGCGAGAACGGCTGGATGGATTGCCCAATGCTGAAAAAAGGGCAGTCGTTGCCATCGCTCGACTTAACTACCAGCAAGATGTCGGACGATCGAAACGTTCATCGCGTGCCACAGATATAGAGACCCTTTTTTGACGCAGCTGGCTGTGCCCGGCACAGCCAGCTGCAACGGCTGTCCTTTTTTCAGCATTGGGAAAGGGTTGCGCATCAAAGGGTTAATATTATGAGGTGGAGGGGAATTAAAACCTATAACCTGTGTGATATGAGCTGTTCTCTCTCCTAACTTCCAAACAAATTTTACACTAAAAATTACAAGAAATATTATGAACTAAAACTCTCAAGTCCTTCCTTATAAATGTAGCTTTCAACAATGCACTAGAAGAAAATGTTCACTTTTTGAAGATACGAACAACTACGTACAATAGAATAAAAATTATTTTTTTTAAATTGTTTCCACCAAAGAGAATATACAGGCACGTTAAATAAGAAAGGGTAAGCTCTTTTTTTTACAAACTTTCAAGCTTTTACTTATGCAAAAGGCCAACTACCTCATCGGCCAAGACAAAGAAAAAAAAAAAAAAGTCATATTTTAAGATTTTTTCCAATACTTTTTTTATGCTTTTTTTTAACCTCCTTTAAATATATTTACTTCTACTTCAATCAATCCTGAGCGGCGTCTTGGCTGAATACTTTTATTTTACTTCACAGTGGAAAGAAGAAAAAATTTTCGAATGAGTTCCATTTATCAATGAAAAAAAGAATGTTTTTAAGGTACCATTGATATAGTCTCTAAAGCTGTACTGGAATCATCATCCCTTTTCCAGCTTTTCTGCATTTTTAAAGAGCTGGGAAAGTAGGGGGGGGGTATAATGATAATGTAGAGAAGTAACATTTTCCCCTTTATTTGAATAAATACGCTGCAGTCTGATAACTTTTGCGTAGAATAGTTTACAGCGTAGCCTGCTTTTTCGCCATAATGTGCATAGTTTGTTTTAACCCTTTGAGGCGCAACCCTTTCCCAATGCTGAAAAAGGGCAGCCGTTGCAGCTGGCTGTGCCGAGCACAGCCAGCTGCGTCAAAAAAGGGTCTCTAGATCTGTGGCACGTGATGAACGTTTCGATCGTCCTCCATCTTGCTGGTAGTTAAGTCGAGCGATGGCAACGGCTGCCCTTTTTTAAGTATTGGGCAATCTATCCAGCTGTTCTCGCATTCTTCCGTTTTTTGAGCAGATGTCAGTGCTGTTAAAAATAATCGTGACATTTTTTTACGGGAAATGACGTGCTAAAATGTAAAGAATTCTCGTGGAGCTAAGTCACCCGCAACTATTTTTATAGAAATCAAATCTATTCTTCGTGACTGGCAACAGTCAAAACGTCAGAGTTTGGTGTTCCCAGAGCGGGAACACTGCGCGTTAAAGGGTTAATGTAGGATTACGTTTCTCAATGACCAGGGGCGGGGAATTAGGCTCGCCCGCCCTCCGCGGGAAGTGAATTTTATGGCGTGGCATGAAAAAAATTTCCAAATTTTTAGGAATGTTGCAAATTGTGGAGTAATAATTTATATAAAGTTGTAAGAATAGCATAGAAATAGCTTATTAATTTGTAATAGTATGTCATTTGGTATAGGATATTACTTAATTAGTGTTATAATAAATAAGCATCAATAAACAACGTATGGTGGCACCAATACAAAAATTAAAATAGCCAGTCGGTATGCATAGCTGCCATACTTAAGAATAAAACTTAGAGAGCTTTTATTTTAAAACATTAAGGCGATCTTATAAATTTTCGGGAGGTTTAAAAACATCGCAGTTAACAATTAGATTCAACAGATACATCAGACTTAAATTACAGATGACAGAAATTAGATAGAAAGACATTGATTACTGTCATCTATAATAACAAGCGTTAATACAATATTAAGAATGCTACCTCCTACATTGCTTTATGACATACATCATTACGAATCATCAAATTCGGCCAATAGCGAAGCTTTTTCAATCACTCTCGTTAGCGTTTAACGAGTTTCATCAAAACTGATTATTAGTTAAATCGAGGGAGGATTTTTGAAAAATTCGTAGAGATTTATATATATTCGTAGAGATTATATATATAGAGATTTATATTTTTTCCGGGAGTTTGGAAGATCGCTTAAAATTAGGAAGTCTCTCGGTATCACTCAAATCATCTCGGTAAACTCGGGAAGCATAGCAGCAATAGGCATGTATGACATGCCGTCGTCAGCGCTAGAATGAGAATGGCAAAAATTTGCTCTGTCTATATAGAAAAGAGGAGATTCAGGAGAGTGTTTACGAGGAGCAATAGGAAAGCAGGAAATTAAGGGAACTGAGAACATAGGGATCACCAACATTCACAAAAGGGGGGGGGGGGAGGAACAGCGAAATCAGCATTAACAAGACTGTGTTTCTGTGGATATTGGAAACTTCAAGAAAATCTAATTCGCTGAGGTAACGGGGTTTGCAAATAAGTTAAGTGAATTAAAGTGAAAAGTTTGTTTGGCATCTCAACAATGTTTAGAGATGGCGGATTTGTTGGTTTCGTGTTTTTTAACAAGAGCTATGTGCTCCTTGATTCTAAATTTAAGGGTGCGTTTAGTTTGTCCGATATAACATAAACCACACTGACAATTGATACTGTAAATACCCTATGAATTACAAAGCTCATTGGAGTCTTTGATGCACGAGAAACTTAATTTGTTCGTGGATGTGAAAATTACTTTGAAATTGAATTTCTCAGTAAATTAGATTAAAATAATAACCTATTTTCTTCTGCAGAACCATGGAAGATTTCAATATTCAAACTGAGCATTTCAGATTCCGCATGCATTGTTTTTATTTTGAGAAACGAGCATAATCCTTTTTTTAAGGAGATTTAGCCCATATGTATTTAATTTTTGTTTTGTGGGCTTCTGTAAAAGAATTATGTTTGGGAGTACATAGTACTGTGCATATCAGTAACATGTATCAATATCGTAGCAATCAATCCATGTTTACGGTAATTAGAGCATAAACGGGCAGACAAACAAACTTAAATAATAAACATTTTTCAACTTACTTCTAAAGTGGAATATAATCATTATTGCATCAGATAACAAAATCGAATAAAAAGTGGAAAATTTCATTATCCACCATCCCACAAACACATGTTATTATTTATTAGTTTTACTTTTTGCCTCAATGATGAAAGCGATTCAAACGATAACAATATTCCTTAAAAAAAACTTCAAATTGAGTCCCGAAATTTCAAAAACCACTTTAAAAGAACTTCAAAAACATGTCATCACCAAGTTTGTTGCAAATTATTATTGTATCAAATAACAAAATCGAATAAAAATTGAAAAAAAATCATTGTTCCGCATGCGAATTATTTCGCACAAACTCTTGTTAGCATTTATTAGTTCAACTTTTTGCCGCAATAATGAACACGATTCAAAACATAACAATATTCCTTAAAAAAACTTATCAATGAGTACCGAAATTTCAGAAAGTACTTTAAAAGAACTTCAAAAATATGTCATCACGAAGTTTGTTGCAACATAGAAAGAGAATTATTATTGTATCAAATAACAAAATCGAATAAAAATAGAAAAAAATTATTGTTCCGCATGCGAATTATTTCGCACAAACTCTTGTTAGCATTTATTAGTTCAACTTTTTGCCGCAATAATGAACACGATTCAAAACATAACAATATTCCTTAAAAAAACTTATCAATGAGTACCGAAATTTCAGAAAGTACTTTAAAAGAACTTCAAAAATATGTCATCACGAAGTTTGTTGCAACATAGAAAGAGAATTATTATTGTATCAAATAACAAAATCGAATAAAAATAGAAAAAAATTATTGTTCCGCATGCGAATTATTTCGCACAAACTCTTGTTAGTATTTATTAGTTCCACTTTTTGCGACAATAATGAACGCGATTCAAAAGATAACAATATTCCTTAAAAACACTTAAAAATGAGCAACCACTTTAAAAGAACTTCAAAAATACTTCAAATCCCCATCTTTTCTCTTAGCAGCCACCCTATTTTTCCATCTGTTTATCTTAATTATTTATGTTTTCGCATCAAAATATGTTGACACTTTTCTCTCCTCGTGATCCGTTATTTGCTCCTTATTCGATGCATTCAACACTCTAATTATCACAACTCGTTTTTGCCCGGCTGGTCTAAGTCTCTGAATGTGAGGTGAGACATTTGCTTAAAAGGCAAGCAACAAGAAAAAAAAAAAAAAAAGAAGAAGAAGAAAGTGCATTAAAAAGTTGACTGGCGAAATATACAGTACCATATGTTTCGCCATGATGAGAATGTGAAATAATGAACTCCTTTTCTCGGTTATTATTATTACTTTTTTTATTTTTATAAACTGGGTGACATAAAATTTAAAACAAAAATGATGTTGAAAAAGCTGACGCTAACTGCTTTTGTTTGTTGGTTTTTCTCTATCAAAGAAGATAGCAAGAAATGAGGAAATTATTTATTTTTTTCTTCACGTAAAACTAACTTTAGGGACACACCACACCTTTATCTCCATGAGAAGTGCCAGAAATGTTACGCATGTTTTTTATCTCATTATTCACTTAGAAAAGATTGTGCTTTGTATTGGTCATTTGTCATTCTGTTGTCGTTTTCTGGAAGAAAATAATGGTTGTTTTAAAATCATCTGAAGACCCAGAAGAGAGGCAATACTAACCCATTACCTGTTAATGATGTGTTTTTGCAGCATTTATTTCATGTATAAATGACGGGATTTTTTTTTACGACCTCCTTTTCAATCATAAAACAAGAAAGATAAATAATACCAAACGCATCGATTATAAAATACTTTCTAACACAAGTATCTTTTTTTTCTTTGTGCGTGTGCCAAATCTCGCGAAGTTTCTCAAGATTTGGCGCGTAACCTCGAAAAAGCACTTGTAATATTGATATAATTTTGGTAAAAAGTATAAAAAGACTTAAAATGTTTTTTTTTCTATGCTTTAAATTGTAAACGTCTACACTACACGAATTGCAGTGTGCTTGAAATTTATAATTGGCTCTAAACTGCCGTAAAACGTGATGTATTTCACTACTTTCGAGTACTCCTGTGAAAGAAAATAAATGCTGCTTTCATTATTATTGGTGTAGAGCATTATTTTATAAATTTTAATAACATTAAATTTTTTCGCTTAAAATCACTTTAAACAATGAGTCACTGAGTTTCAACTTTAAGCAATGAGTCACTTTAAGCAATGTCTGTCCATAGTGCGTAATTTATTGAAGTTATTTTGTGTGCTGTAGTAAAATAATTATAAGTATTACACTACACACATCAGTTTTAATAGAGTACATAGTACATAACATATATATTTATTTAATGGCGATCCTACTAGAGAGTTAGGCTGATCCCTGGCTCATTGACTCACTGATTCTGTAAAAATTCCGGGAAACCACTTTGACATTTGCTTAAAATTGATAATCAAGATAAAACTTTTACCATCATTACTCCAAAAAGATCAAACAGTTAAGCCTAAACAGCACAACAGCATTTACACCGTTTGTACTATGTATTATTATTATGAATTTTTTTTATTATTATGTATAAAATTATATAAAACAATCTGTGCTATTTTTAAAATATAAAAATTCACCAGTTCCGTAATTTTTAAGCGATTTTTCGCTATTTTCAACTCCGTTGTGTTTCCGTGAAATTAATCATTTGCGGCACAAAATTAGCTGTCGCAAGTGACAATTACGTCGCACTGAAGTCACGGTCATCAGGCTTTCTAAAAAAATGTGATTCCAGTTCATTAAAATAGTTTTTCTAGATTACTCAGTTCTTTTTTTCCAGGAAAATTTGATTTCGTCTGCATGAAACATTGATATAAGAGAGTGTGTTTCCAGTGAAGCGAAATCTTCCGGATGCGCGAAATTTTCGCACGTTATTAGAAGAAAATGCAATTCCTATTTCGGTATATAAGGAAAATTGAATATGAACTTTTTTTTACTTTCCGAACATGTACCATGTAAGGAAAGTATTGTAATCATGAAAAAATTCGACTTCGAGATTTTGGTGTTTTTACACGTTTTGAGGTCTTCTGAATCCATTTATGCTATTTTTACGAGATGTATGTATGTATGTGTGTATGTGTGTATGTGTGTGTGTATGTGTGTTTGTGTGTATGTGAGTGAACACGATAGCTCCTGAACGGAGCATTCGATTGAGCTCAAATTGGATATATATGTCATAAACCACCGTCGCAAGACCGGTATTGATTTGGGTGTGTATAGGACTTACAGTTTTTCTACAGGGCTACGACAAAGATTTCTCTTACATTATGGCCTATGGGGGGAAATTCTTGAAAGTGCGCTAGCGTTTAAACGGTATATTCGATTGAGCTCAAATTGGGTATATATGTTATAAACCACTATCTTAAGACCCATATTAATTTGGATGTGTATAGGACTTATAGTTTTTCTACAGGGCTACGACAAAGATTTCTCTTACATTATAGCCTATGGGGGGAAAATTCTTGAAAGTGCGCTAGCGTTTAAACGGTATATTCGATTGAGCTCAAATTGGGTATATATGTTATAAACCACTATCTTAAGACCCATATTAATTTGGATGTGTATAGAACTTATAGTTTTTCTACAGGGCTACGACAAAGATTTCTTTTACATGCTGGGCTATGGGAGGAAATTCTTGAAAGTGCGCTAGCGTTTAAACGGTAGATTCGATTGAGCTCAAATTGGGTATATATGTTATAAACCACCGTTGCAAGACCGGTATTGATTTTGGTGTGTATAGCACTTATAGTTTTTCTACAGGGCTACGACAAAGATTTCTTTTACATGCTGGGCTATGGGAGGAAATTCTTGAAAGTGCGCTAGCGTTTAAACGGTACCTTCAATTGAGCTGAAATTGGGTATATATGTTATAAATCACCATCTTAAGACCGGTATTGATTTTGGTGTGCATAAGACTTATAGTTTTTCTACAGGACTACGACAAAAATTTCTTTTATATTATGGAATAATGGCATATGGGAAGAAATTCTTCAAAGTGCGCAAGCGTTTAAATGGTGCATTCGATTGAGTTTCAATTTGGTATATATGTTTGAATTATTCATCGATTAAAATTTATTTAAATGCTTGGTAATGATCTTAATCGTAAGTGTTCGGAAAGTCGAGTGGAGTCACTCCAGATTTTTTTTAACTGGAAGAAGGTTAAAAATATTGAGTGTAGAGGTATTGTTTTTAAGCATACGTTGTAATTGCCTCCACAACCGGCTTTATCGTCTAGTCTATACATATTTACGCAATTTGAACACGGACGCACAGACAGACAAACCGAAATTATTTTAACACTTTTCCATAAATTTGAAAAAGACAATTCACTGAATAAAATTCATCATAATTTACGTACATAGTTATTTTTCAAAGTAATCACCACTGAGAGATATTTAAAATTTACCTCTCAATCTACATTATTCCGTGAATTATTAATTTTCCAAATGTATAATCGTTTTTTAATTACCCTGTATGTTATCGGTAATGCATAAAATGCATTCTATAAAATACCCACAGATTTTATAGAAATTCCAACGTTATTAATTATGAAAATTGTTATATACTTCACTTAGGCATTGTATATAATATCTAGGCATTCTATAAAATGACAAATCATTTTTAGGCGAAGTATGGAAGAGACGTCATGATAACGCTATTATTTAAAAGGTGTCCATGCCTCAAAAATACAAATATCATTTTGGAGAAAAATAAAGAACGATTGCCACTAACAAACTTTTATTCAAAATCTAAAATTATTCTATTTTACATAAAAAGAGATTTTCGCCTTTTTTATTAAAAAAATAATAAAATTTGAACCTACCTGTTGCACACACACAAAAAAATATTTTTTTTTATTTTGCATTTCACTTATTTTATTTTTTTTTATAAAAAGTAAAATAGGATCATTCAAGCATTGCTGATTTTTCATTTGGCATTCTATAGAATCGCTAGCCAATACGCTAACTGTTCATTTAAGCGTGTTTCGTACATTGGAAAGTAATTTTCGGTATTCCCAAACTTCAGCATTATACAGGGTCAGTAGCATTATACAGGGTGTCCCAAAAAAACTGGTAACGAGCTTCAATTCTTCATCTATTAGTGATAAGCGAGAAATGTAAATTGAAAAATTGCTCAAAATCAAGTACGAAAAATGGCTACGTTAAAAAAATTCTCCTGGTAACTTTCAAAAAGTTACATTTATAAATTTGTATACGACTCTCGTAGAAAAAAATTCCAATTAGTAAAATCTGCCTCAAACACTAATGAAATGATGTGCAAAGTTTCAGCCTTTCATCATGAAACGGCTGAAAAATAACCAGTATGATCGAGGGCTATACATAAATTTGAATGTTACCATTTATTGTTAGATAGGTAAAAAAAAATTCTTTCATAATTTCCGTACAACCCCTAAAATACAATCATCGGTATGATTTTTCCCTACGAGATCCATTGAAGAGAAGTCAGTATACTTTTATCTTTACACCTCGGACTGTTTTTAGAATATAATTCTCAAATTTTGTACATCCCCTTATTAGTAGTGTAAAGGGACACATTTTACTAATTGGCAATTTTTTCGTAGGCGGTCGTATAAGTGTCAGCCTTTGAAAATTAACGAGAGGAATTTTTTCTTTTATTTTAAACATTTTTTTCAATTTATATTCCCTACTTACCTCAAACAGATAAAGAATTAAGTTGTGTTACCACCTTTTCGGAACACCCTGTATATGTATTAAAAATACTTCTGGATAGATAGTTTGGTATTTTTTTCAAGAATAAAATTTAACCACTCTCTCTAATTAAAAAATAAACCTCTCCCATTAGAAATAATTCTTTATAAACAACTCTACGTAAACACAATTCTGTACATGAACGCATAAGCACGGCAAACTAATCTCAAAATCTTAATTTGTTTTTAATTTGCGAAAACGTTCTTAGATTTTTTTTTTTTTTTTTTTCAAAAAATAAAAAAAAAATGTTCGCCTGTATTGTTCGCATCATTCTCAGTTCTTTGATATGCAAATAAGAAGAAATTCCTCATAATATAATGCTTTTAGAAGGGGGGGGGGATAAACAAGAAATGCCATGTGCAAGGGACAGCGTTGTTTTGATAATGCCCTTTCGGATGTAACGTGACGAGGTGACGAGTTACAGCATTTACTGCGTAATGAGTTTTTACGAAAATACATCTTCAGAAAAAAACAGTTTCTTGTTTTCAGTTTAGAACCCCCCCTCCCTTTCCTGCCCAGCAACTGCAGAAAATGAAGTCAGAAATTTTCTTTGCCTTGCAATTTTGTGCTGAATGAATTAATCCGTTTGACTTTAAAAGAATGTTTCTTTCAAATTGATTGTACCCATTAACAAACGGGAAAAGTAAATCATGTATAATATATCAGTTATTACCAAACATTGCATGTACTACTTAACAAATGGTTAAGGTGTTCGTTGTGAAAACGCTACGGCAACGTTTATCCTTTCTTTTACCACCGTTCTCAAGCGGGGTCTATTCTTCCCGAGTAGGTGGCAAAAGCTTAACGACCGACTAGTAAAAAGTCGATAACTGGCTTTCCAAACAACTACTTTTGTAAGTGCAATCCTCCCCAGCAGTGGTCCCCTCCAGTTGTTCACAAAACATTCTGCTATTGAGGCTAGAACTTTCAACCAATCAGCATAGAACAATTCGAAAATTTCGCAGGGATAAGTTGTTGTGACAAAGTCTGTTTAACAACTCGGCAGATGCAAAACTCTCCAAACAGTGGTTAATTGAACCATTGTTTGGAGACTTTTTGAAACAGCTAAATTAACCAATCACCGGCGAAGACTCGAAAATTCTGGGGTGTAACGTCAACGGTGGTTAACTAACAACCAGCTCAAGTTAACAGCGAGGGGAGAATAGACCCACCCCCTGAGGATTGATCTTTTAAGAGTTCCGACTTTTGTCGTCAGTGACCCAGGTCATTAAGCAACGGTTAATTCAGAAGGGTAATTGCTACGCCGCATCTTTTTAATGTTAGAAAAGATATGGTTAACCTCTTCACATCCAACAAAAAATCTCACACCACAAATTAAAGAGCAATCTCATAATTGCGTGGTTTAAAAAAAAAACCATACAACTTAAAAACGACAAGTAGCAAGAGTATTTTCAAATATATTTTTTTTAATAAAAGCTTACTTCTCAATCACTGTTTTAGTAGTCAAAAGTTACTATCACCCATAAACGAAAACTTTCAAGACACTTTTAACCCTTTGAGTCGCAACCCTTTCCCAATGCTGAAAAAAAGACAGCCGTTGTCATCGCTCGACTTAACTACCAGCAAAATGGCGGACGATCGAAACGTTCATTGCGTGCCACAGTTCTAGAGACCCTTTTTTTTACGACGGCTGGATGTGCCGCACAGCCAGCTGTCGTCAAAAAAGGGTCTCTAGATCTGTGGCACGCGATGAACATTTCGATCGTCCGCCATCTTGCTGGTTGTCGATCGATGGCAACGGCTGCCCTTTTTTCAGCATTGAGCAATCTATCCAACTGTTCTCGCATTCTTCCATTTTTCAGTAGATGTCAGTACTTTTATAAATAATCGTGGCAATTTTTTTACGGGAAATGACGTGCTAAAAAGTAAAGGATTCTCGTGGAGCTTTGACACCCGCAACTCTTTTTATAGAAATCAAATCTATTCTTCGTGACTGGCAACAGTCAAAACATCAGAGTTTGGTGTTTCCAGAGCGGGAATACTGCGCATTAAAGGGTTAAAGGTAAATGATGTACAACATGTTCTTTCAGCAACATGAATTCCGAAAAAAAAAAAAACTATTCGAAAATACAACTCAGGAAATTTCAATAGCATTCAAATATTCTTCTGTGAAACGGCAAACAAAGATAAAATAACAGCAAATAAAAACAAAATATGCGTGTCAGCGTGTGTTATTAACACAGCCACATGCGATAGAATCATTTGTTCAAAATTAAAGCATCGACTCATACGTATGTCAATTCAGAACTACGAAAAATCGTAAAGGATCGTTTTTTTTTTTAAGGGAAAGAACGTTTTTTAACTTTTTTTTAAGAAAGGAAAGGTCCTCATGGTGGACCTTTGGAACAATGAGGTTATAGCAGATAAGACACTAGTATGAAGGGCATTCGGAAAGTAGTGTTACATGTAAGTGGCAAACCCTCACCAATAGTAAGTGAGATGAAGTGAAAAGGTGCTCACCGTGCCAGATAACAAAGTGTATGGCAAAGTGAGGGCTGCGATGCAATCCTCATCATCCTATATGCAAGGTGTTCCAAAAAGATGGTAACACGCTTTAATTCTTTATACATGTTTATTAATGTTTTATCACGAAACACGTTAGATGAATTTTCCGATTTTTACACACAAAATAAAATTCTTAACAACCCGCTCGGTTCGATTTTTAAAAAACAATATTTATTGGAACATCCTAATACACAGGATGGCTCAAAAGGAGAGTAACATGCTTTAGTTCTTGATCTATTAGAGATAAGCGGGCAATGTAAATTGAAAAAACGTTCAAAATACGGTAGGAAAAATGACTACGCTAAGAAAAAGATTCCTCTCGTAAATTTTCAAAAAAAATATACTTTTTTAATCTGTATTCAACCCCTGGGCAAAAAAATACCCAGTAAGTGAAATTTTATACATACTCTAATGAGGTGATGTATAAAATTTGAGAATTATATCCTTAAAAGTGTCACAAGTACCATATGCTTTTTTAAATCACTTTTTCATGGCTCTCAAAGAAGGAAAAAAAAATAACTTCGGATGATCGCGTTTCAGGTATCCTGGAGAAATTTCCTCTCTAGTAACACACGTTTACATTCAAATTTATGTATAGCCCCCGATCATTTTTGTTTATAGATATCTCTGAGACGTGTTTTATGATGAAAGGCTGAAATTTTGTTCATCGTCTCATTAGTGTATGGAGCACATTTCACTAACTGGGATTTTTTTTGTGCGATGGGTCGTATACAAATTTAAAAAGTGTAACTTTTGAAAATTAACGAAAGCAAATTAGTCTTCTTTTCTACCTTATTTTGAACATTTTTTTTAAATTTTACATTGCCCAGTTATCTCTAATATAATAAAAAATATCTCTCTAATATAATGAAATATAATAAAAAATTAAACTGTGTCACCTCCTTCTTGGGACACCCTGTATGATATAGATATTAAGGACATATGGAACATAAAATGGGTCAAATTTTTCGAATTTTCAATAATAGGCCTAAAACATGCAGCAGACTGACACGATTCCATACATATTTAATTTGTGTCGGTTTAGAATACATAAACACTCAACTATTAATTAATTAATCAGTAATTATCGTTTTAACTTTCATTAAAACATGATTAAATTAACAGTTTTAAGCGACCATGCAAATTTCGTACCTATTTTATTAGCAGATTCTTATACGAACAGTTATATTTAGAGCTAAATTAAATTATAATTTGTGAAATGACTTTATATAATCAATATTCTTTTGATGTTCAAATGTTTTTAATAAACTAATTATTAAATGGGTACACGCAGAAAATTTGAAACGCACAGCTGCCAAACATTCATTCTCTCAAATTTATATTCTTATGCGATTAAGATCAAAATTTTACTTTGACGAAGAAATTACTGAATTAGATTACTATTAAAATGCTAAAGTTTTAATCTCATAAAAGTTCCATTTTTAATAATTTTGTTTATTTAAACTTGGATACAATTATTTTACTAAAATATAGTCTTAATTAAGTTACTTCATTAATCTGAATATGGTTCTCGCAGAATTTGAACACTTGTTAATAATCAAAATATAAATATTAAAAAAATTAAGAATTTTAAATAATTTAATATAAGAATTAAAATATTTGAAGAAGTAATTAAAATATTTTAATTATTTCTTTAAATAAACGACTAAATTTTATTTCTGCAATAAAGTTATTTTATAAAATTCTTCATAGTTAAATTTCTTTTAATACGCCGCCAAAGTAAAAAAAAAAAACTGTATACCCATATTTTATTTTTTAACTGAACTTTGAGTATTCAGTTAGTCTAGTTCATCCCCCGCCTAATAAAAAACTCACAATAATTTAATAGCAGTCATAGTGTATTTTACTTTTACCGATGTAGCAAAAACCAGTCGTAGTTGATTTTTCTATGGGTGCTAAAAACTTTTCATACTGACATTTTTTATACATTAATTTACTAATTAATATAAAAGTAACTCGTGTTGTTTTTAAAACAGAGCCACATCGTATTTTACTTTTTCACAGGTGCCATAAACCTAGTTTTAGCTGATTTTGCTACTGGTTCCAAAAACTTGTCATTCTGACATTTTTTATACATAATGACATTTATTTACTGATTAATATTTAAAAAAAAAACTCATTGTGATTTTAAAGCAGCCACAGTATATTTTACCAATGTGGTAATAACCTTGTTTTGGAGCTTTTTCCCAAATTTTGACTCACAATCTTAGCATGCTGACTTCTTTTATACATTATGACATTTATTTACTGATTAATATTTAAAAAAAAAAAGTCATCGTGATTTTAAAACAGTCACAGTGTATTTTACTTATACTATTATGTTACTTTTACTTATTTTACTTTTACTTAACTGGCCGCGTAGTCAGCCGTGACAAAAAACTTCTTTTCTTCCACATGGGTTATTCAGTCGACCGCCATGTTGTTGGTACTTAAATGTATCGATGGCAAAGGGTGCACTTTTTCAGCGTTGGAACCATTTAACCCTATTATTTTACTACCAGCAGTGAAAGCGCTGAAATGAGGCAGCTTTACGGAGCCACCGTCCCACGTCGAAGGGTTAACAGGTCACGAGTACATTAACAATTTTCATACTCAAACGGTATCGTCTAGCAATGTTGCACTTCTCTTATCAAAATCCACTGTCATTCGCTTGTAAAGATAGGGCGAGATTCGTCTTGTCTCTTCCTTCGAAAGATTATCGATGCAGTGAAACCTGTTTTACAGGCAAACAAACATTTTGGGTCTGCAATAAAGGGGAACGTCGATAACTCCTGTACAATTCCACCATATTACAACACCGTGTTGACTTTTTAATTTAGGTACATGATTTTTTTAAATTAGTCACAATCTATTTATCATTTGCAATTACTAAAAAGCAATATTGTCTAAGGTGAGAACAAAATAAATCTTATTAAAAATTAAATGTATAAGAATTAAAATTTATTTATCTTAAATTTATTTGTTTGAAAAATATATCAGAAGGCCACTCAAATTGCCTATGTTAGTTTTATACACAGGATGTCCCAAAAAGGTGGTAACGGTCTTTGATTGTTTTTCTCTTAGGGATAAACGGGCAATGCAAATTGAAAAAAATGTTCAAAATAAGATCGAAAATAGCTCCGTTAAAAAAATAAATAAATAAATATAACTCCTACCGTCAGTTTTCAAAAAGAGACACTTTTTAAATCTGTATATGACCCCGGTACGAAAAAATTCTCAATTAGTAAAATAAACCCCATATACTAATGAGGGGATTTACAAAATTTCAGAATTATATTTCAAAAGTGTCAGAGGTATGAAGATTAAAAATATGCTGACTTAAACCACTTTGCAATGGCTCTTGAAGGGAAAAAACAGAACGAATAAAGCATCAGGGAGATCACATTTCAGGGGTCGTACAAAAGATACAAAAGAATTTTTTTTAAGTCTAGCAATAAACGTTTACATTCAAATTCATGTATAGTCCCCGATCATCTTCGTTTAAAGATATCTGAGACGTTTTATGATAAAAGGCTGAAATTTTGTGCAACACGTCTTTTCTGTAAGGGGTACATTTTACTAACTAGAATTTTCTTTTTGTACGGGGGGGTCGTATACAAATTTAAAAAGTGTAACCTTTTGAAAATTAACGAGAAGATTTTTTTTTTTAACGGAGTTCTCTTTCTGACCTTAATTTATGCATTTTTTCACTTACCTTTAAAGATAGATTAAGATAAATAATTAAAGCCCGTGTTACCACCTTTTTAAGACACCCCCTATATATATCCAGTTATCAGAATACTGTCCCGGCATTTGTACCGACAAAGAGGCTTAAAACGCTTTTATTGTACAAACCACCGTCTTCAGTTATCAATGAGATTAAAAGAAAAATAAAGAAAGCCGAGTTTTTCAATTATTTCAGAGCTTTAAAGCTAAGGTGCAAGATTTCAAAAATAATTCTGGAAAGATAACATCATTCGTACGAAAGCTATTATATCCAATTATCAAACATTCAAAATAAAGGAAAAGTTAAAATACGACCCAGCTAAATCTGAGATTTTTTTTATAAATTAGCAAAACACTAAATCTCAAAAGACAAACAACTCGTTAACATCATATCCTTAATAGCTAAAAACCATAAAATAATACTGAAAAACGAATCAGAATCACAAAGGCATGTGCGTCCACTAACGTCATATTCGAATATCTGTTTATAATCACTTTGTAAAAATACGGATAAATTGAGTGCGGATAAATTGAGTTAATAAATTGAGTGCTACGGATAAATTGAGTGCTCGTCTGTTTTCTTGACTGTGTTTCATTAACAATGGGTTTATCTTTAGGTATTTTATTAGTAAAATGAAACATAATTACTAACTTATCAGTTTCACTCAAGAGCTACTGTAAAAGGCTCATTATCCCAATTATGGCTAGTGTTCCTTTTTTGGGACGGCATTTTCGCTATCAGTCGAAATCGTTATTTATTTTTCCTACCCTTTATTCACGAGTATGGAGCCTCAACTCTTCAAAATATTTTTACTCGACCAATTAGGATGTTGACATTTCAATTTTTATGCATAATTTTTTTAAAGGAATCATTCCTTGTTCAAGAAGTTGACATCAGAAATTTATCCATTATTACTGTTATTATCAAAAACCGAAGAAAGTCTCGAAAATATCTGGGCACAAATGTGTTAATTTTTCACGAACTGTAATCGGAAATTTCACAGTTACTTCAACACCTTTTTCAAAGTGATTAACAGGAACACGAAGGTAAAGTTTACGAACCCATACTGTGTGATTTAGATTCTAATCTGCTGTGAAATTTATCGCACTGATAGTAAAACAGCAGTGTTATAATTATACTTCTGCTTTTTTAAGAATTACAGAAAATACTTTTTGGTTTTAGTTTTCTGTTTACTTTCTGTACGTATATTTATTTATATAGAATGTCCCAAAAATTTGGTAATCTGAATAAATGTTCAAAATGAGGTAGGAAAAAAAAGTATTACGCTATGAAAAAACGCCTCAACTTAAAAAAAAAAACTACGGAAAAACTCAAAAAGAAATTATTCATTACTTTTAAGTATTGAAATGCCATTATATTTATTTACTGAGGAGTAATTTGAAGTACTATCCTACAAAACATATATTGTACAAAATACTGTTAGTTATTCGAAAAGTAATCTTATTTATTTATTGATAACTTTTGCACTCTACTTACTTGGAATACATCAATGTGGATTTTGAGTGGGGAAAACTTAACACTATATGTATAAATAATTCTGTATTTCAATGATTTGAGTAATCTGTGTAATAAATTACTACGTGATGGGCACATTGACGATTTTTGAAATTAAACGATAGCATGAATAAAAATACAAAATTTGAAAAACCACAAAGTAGAACTCGAGTTAGTTAAAAGATTTTGCACGTTTCCGAGTTAATATTTTTTGCTTGTGTTGCTATTTTATTTATTCATTTGTAAAACCCATCCCACCATGTTATTCAAATTCTTTTCCTAAAGACCGATCAATCCAACGAAAATACGTACAAACTTGCGTACTTAATGTGCGTAATCATATTGTACACGCGTTAGTTTTTCATTGGCCTGGATTCAAACACGGTTCTTCCGATAAGACTCTATGGTCACCCGGCCATCATGGCTCTTCGTTTATGTACGTGTTTTTCAATTAAAATAAAATTTAACGTAGCAATAATACATTTCTGCTCGCCTAATGTCTTTACAGCAGAGTAGTTTATCTATAAATATGTATATGGTTTATTAAGAATATATTTTTTATGACATGGATAAAAATAAAATTTAGTTTTAATACATACCCCACAAATTTGCACATTATGCTTTAAAAATGAAAAACAAAATGTAAATATTAGTTTCATTAGTATTTAGAGCAGAGAAACATTAGTTAACTATGCAAATGACGTTTTTTAAGATAAACTAATTTTTAACAATTAAAGGCAATACTTTTTTTTTTCAGTTGTACATTGTACATAAAATAACTTCGGTCACTTCTTTCAGTTGTATTTTGCTTTTATATTTTTTATTGTTTTTGTATCCCTTTTTATATTTGTTACTGCCTTGCCATTGGGTAAAAAACATTGCATTATAAAATTAGCAGACTAAGTCTAGTATCCAGTTTGAGAGGCAATTTAATTTCCATCTATAATAGAAGTAATAGCATGTATGGAAAAATATCTTCGTGTATATTAATGACTATGTCATTTTATCTCTGACCCCCTTTATTGAAAATTGTCCAAAAACTGTGTCCCAAAAAAGCGACATAAAGTGCGACATAATTTTACATACTATTAGTTTACAACAGCTGTAATCTATTGTTACAATATTTCGTAAGCTGTAGAATATGCATCACATGTATTTTTTGATGAATAGGTTACAATCATAAAAATTTCAACATAGGGATACCAGGCGAAATACACGAAAGATGAGAGATAAAATGGCATAGTCAATTAATATCGCTTTAATATGGCAATAGTGAAACTAAAAAATTAGGGAGTCGTTCAGGGGGGGGGGTCTCCCCCTGACTAGGCTCGAACAGCAGAGTTATATATATATATATATATATATATTATATATACAGGGTGTCACAATTCCCTGCCTGGTTTGGAAGGCTTATAAAAAAATAATATCTTACCAATACAACAACACAGTTGACTTCACTTTAGAAAGAAGTATTACAAATTTTGTTTCACAAATAACGAGCTTCCTCGTCGTTGGATTGGTCGAGGTTCTGAAAACGACAATCGCCTTCTTCGTGGCCACCTCGCTCTCCGGACCTAACTCCATGCGATTTTTTTTTTTTTTTTGGGGGGGGGGTTTACATAAAAGCTTGTGTGTTCCTGCCCCCCTATGCCTCATGATTTACGAGATTTACGCCAAAGGATCACAATCGCATTTTCTACCATTGATCCTGGCATGTTAAAGCGAGTATGGGGAGAGAAGAGTTTGACTTTAGACTTGATATCTGCTGCATCACGAAAGGTTCACATATTACTTCCATCAAGGGTACGACAAATATACTGCGGAATAAACTACACTGAACCTTATATCTATATAGCCTGCTGTCATGTATTTCCAGCTGTCTGCCACTTTTTTTTTTTTTTTTTTTTTTTTTTTTTTTGTATTCTGCCCGTTATTTATTTTGTCCCCAATATGACAGAGAATTCTCTTTTTTTAGTTTTTTAATCTAAAAAAGAATTTTGTGTCATATTTCACTTCAGTTTAGAGTATTCACGATACAAATGGCATGGCATTTCAACAGTGTGGCTATCCCGTATCCGTTATGAAAGCGTTAAGAACATTCATGAAACAAAATTTGTGAATTTTTTTAACCAATAAAGTCAACTTTGTTGCTGTATTGGTAATATATATACATTTTTTATAAGCCTTCTAAACCCGGGAGGGAATTGTGGCACACTCTGTGTACATTTATTTGACTCTCTATCTGATATATATATATATATATATAATATTAACGTCAATACTTTTTAGAAATTCACATCTTATTATAACCAAATTAAATTTCCTCATTTATAACTTCATAAAACCAATTACGAAATACATTTAATATATAATTGAAATTGTATTTCTAAATGAATAGTTATACCTCTTAAAATTAAATTAAACGTACAAAAAATTCTAAAATTAGCTGATTCTTAGTTAAACTAATCGAACATTTTGAATCTCCTAATAAAGGTGGACTGTTTTAAATTTCATAACAAAATATTTTACCATAAGAGCACATGTTATAAAAATCATTAATAGGAATAATATGTAACTACGTCCATATGGTGTATTACATTTTAAATTTTAAATTTAACTCGACAAGTATGAATTATAATCAGTGATGATCAAAATATATAATAATAGAGCTGTATAGATGTTAATACACAGTTCTAAAGTAAACTCATTAATGAACACTTATTCTAGATGACATATTCTGATATATTTGGAAATTAAAATATTGCTAGTAATTATTACTATAGTATGAAACACTGCAGTAGTTGATTCTCATTTCTAAATTTTATTTTCTCAGGTTTGTGAGTTTTCTTCCCAATAGTTAATTGTTTGATTTTTTTTATATATAATTTTTAAGATAAACATTAAGCCGAACTTTCTCTGATGAATAAAGAGTATATTTCAAAAATACGAAATAATATTAATTATTAACTAAAATTAAAGATTACTTTTTAACGCCAGGGATGTAAATAAAATTCGATCACAAAAATTATTTTTAATTATTAAAATTTATGTTTTCAAAAAAATTAATTAAATTGTTTTCAGTTTTGAAGTTCTTTAGTAGAAATGAAAAAATAAGGTATTTCCTTATCAGCATAATTCAGTTTTTTTTTAAATGTTTAACAAATAAATTGATTCACTTTTAAATGTAAACCATTTTATTCAGAATCCAATATTTAAAAGATTAAATAACAGAACTCACTTAAAAATACAAAAATAAATATGAAAATTTAATAACAAAAATTGTGTATGTACAATTTTACTCTAAATTTATACGTCTTTTGAAAAAATTTATTGCTCACTTCCGCCTTTCGCTTTCTGTTTTTCCTCTCTTACAGTTTTTTATTATTATCACTTATTTATGTATGTATCTCATTACTCCTGAAATAAAACAGCAAATAACAATCACGAAGAGAAATCTGAAATACAGTTAATACAATCTCTCAAATAAGCATCTTTAAATCCTTCCCTCTTATAAGCAGCTATAAAAAACTACCGTATGTATTTCAAAACAGAACACATTTAGAATACATACCTCAATACTACAACGAAGCCAGGAGTACGTTACACAATCCTTTATAGCACAGAAAAAAAAAAGAAGAGGAGAAGAATCAAAATTTATCAATTACCGACGTACAGTAATCCCATCACACAAGAGTAAAAGAGAAGGGAGAAAAAAAACAAAAAAGAAGGAATCCTCGATTGTACAAATCACTACGGCACAAGAAACAAGTCCTGCACAACTGGAGAAAAGATCTCGCTCAGACCATCGGACAGACAGACAACTGCCCCCCTTCAACCCAGGTAAAGATCGAAAATGGACTCGCCATGTTACATCGAAGGCAGCGCCACTGAGCCGCCATGACAGTTTCGGAACGCGCTTGCAAAGAATCCCGTGCAATTTCTCCAAGCATCTGAAATGCACCGATATCGATCAGAAAGGGCTCTTTAAAATAAATATTTCTCATATTTTTTTAAACGGCGCAAACATACGTATCTACAGCAGGCTCTCGATTAACCGGTATATAGGACTATGCGGCTTATCCGGGACGGTCTCAATTTATTATGTTGAATGATGCATTGAAATTAGTATTAAGCATCACGATTTAAAAAGTCAAGGAGTGCAATTTTATTGAATGAAATTCCCACAGAAGTCGACGATATATATATATATTCATTCTCTTTGTTTAATATTTATTAAATTATTAATGCCCTATTGCATGAAAATTTTACATTTTCCATAATTTTTTTCAGAAATTTTCAGCAAAATTTCAATAAATTCGGTTATCCGGGATCTTCGCTTATGCAGAATGCGAAATTTTCCTACCATTCCGGTTAATCGAGAGTCTCTCTACTGTATATATAAATATATGTGTTATCATCTCCCCTTAATATGACAAGCACCGATTATCCAAAAAGTCTTAACACTTCGAAATAAATAACAATTCATTTATCCATCCGCTTTTATTTTTACTTTTATAAGAGAGAAAAGAAAAGCAGAATTATGGAGAAACAGATTTCCCCTTTCCCTGAAGGAATGCGCGTTTCACTGAGTAGCCACCAGGGCGGCGCGTGGTGCTACGGCATTTTACCTCACATCGAACGTGCGAAAATGTGCTTCTTTTTTTTTTTTTTTTTTTTCAGCCCGGAATTGTTACAATGGTGATTACAGAGGTGAGGATGATCAGGATATGTTAAACAGGCCGACGGCTGTGCGAGGAAAGAAAGAAAGAAAAAAAAATATCAAGAGGAAATGAAGAAGTAGATTAAACGCGGAGGTGAAAGAGGAGAGAATATTATTCTTATCTCCTCTCTATTTCTCCTAACAGGAACGCATTCTATCTACTCGTTAATATGAAAAAGGGAGGAGGGGAGGAGGGAAGAGAGATAGATGCTCCGTATCACTCTTGCACGGTTTTTGCATCGATACGAGAACTAGATGACTTAGGCATCGGAGGGGTGAAAAAGTTGTTTTCTAATCACGGTGGTTGTTGTTAAGGAGACAATTTAAATCTAAAGTGCTCCAAAATGCAACAGGTAGTCATTCAACAGTGATTTCTCCAAAATATCATTTTTCCAGAAGTTACCAAGTTTGGCGGTCTAGAGATAGTATTTTGTAACTAGAGCTGTGTTGTGTTTCTTTTTCAACCCGTTGAAGCGCAACCATTTCCCGATGCTGAAAAAAGGGCAGACGTTGCCATCGCTCGATTTAACTACCAGAAAGATGGCGGTCGATCGAATCGTTCATCACGTGCCACAGATCTAGACCATTTTTTGACACAGCTGTGTGAAAAAAATGTCTCTAGATCTGTGGCACGCGATGAACGATTCGATCGAAAGCCATCTTGTTGGTAGCTAAATCGAGCGATGGCAACGGCTGTCCTTTTTTCAGCATTGGGCAGGCTATCCAGTTGTTCTTTTATATCAATGCATTTTCATCGTATTCACCAATTTTTAGCAGATGCCAGTGCTGTTAAAAATAATCCTGACAATTTTGCAAATAATCGCCAATTTTTACAGGAAATGACCTGCTAAAAAGTAAAGGATTCTCATGTAACTATGTCACCCTCAAGTATTTTTATAGAAATCAAATTTATTCTTCGTGATAGGCAGCAGTGAAAGCGCCAGAGTTTTGTATCCTCACGGCGCGGCGTGGACAAAGCGTGTTAAAGGGTTAAGGTATGAGACTTCCCAAAAAAATCCTTGTTTTGTGAAAAATTTCAAAATTTTATGAGTCACGACTAGGATTCCAAAACCATTTTACTTTTGTTTTCAGAATGATTAGGAGCTAAATTATACAAAAAATAATGAATCAAAAATCTAGTATTTGGTATTGTATTAAAATCTTTTTTCTGAAAAGAAGTGTTTTTTCCAAAATTTATAATAAATGTCATTTCGTATTAACGGGTTAAAGATATTGACTTAAAAATTTTTGAGGATATTTTAGTCATTATTAGCCGTGTTGTGAAGCATAATACAATATTTCTGTGTTTATTTATTGATTTTATGACCATTTTTTCTTCACAAATGTTTTTCTTTAATATTGTTACCATACCAAAAATTGAAATATTTTCATAACTATAAGAACTTTTGCAAATCTTTTGGTTGGTAACACATATAAATATGTTAGTTATGCACTCTGTAAATATTTATTAAAGAAGATTTATTAGAATTGCTTATAGGAGGTGTGATGTAAATGGACTTTTTTACTAAAATTTCACATCAATTCGACAGTATTTCAGTTTTCATTGAATTTCATTAAAATCGCATTTAAATTTTCAGTTTTATACCCCATTTGAATTAAAAACATGGATTTTTCGTTAAAACTATTTTTTATTATTATTAAGTGCCCCAAAGGTAAGCTCATACATCAAAATAGGATTACACATTCTTCTATAACAGTCCTATGTAAAGAAAAAAAAATTTCAGCATCGTTGCAAGTTATAATAATGCTATACTAGAAAACTAATGGGCGAAATAACGAGGCGATCTCACAGAGCTAACTGGGATTTCTTTTACGCCAGTCAAAAGCGTCAACACGTCAATAAAACAAGTTATAAATTAAAAATTGGATAAGATTGATAAAGTCTGGCATAAATTTCACCCCATATCAAAGTAAATTCGCAACTCATGAGATTCTAAATAGCTCCTCGAGATGGTACAGTGAGACATCATTTAGGAGATTAAAATAAATAAACTATTTTCTTCACTGAATCATGGAGAATTGAATTATTTAAACTGATCGTTTCATATTTATTTTTAAACAAGACCGCGATCTTTTAAAAAACTCATATTTCACTTATTTTCGCTAAAAATGTATTTAAAATTATTATCCAATGTTAAAATGAGCTAATTTTTTTAAATGTGAAGTGAAATCTGGGTGTTGCCTTTGGAAAAATAAAGTTGGTGCATATTTAAAGAAGAAGATGCGCTCTCGTGTAAATTTTATAAATAGTAAATTAAAGTGTACGATATTCGTAAACGATTGGTACATGCAGCTTTGTTTTACAACAAACGACGCCTAATAAAGTGTGATAGGGCCTTTTTTCTGGAGTTACACATTATCAGAGTGTTTTTATATATGCCCACCTCAGAGTTTTTGTAAATGCTTATTTGAGGGTTTTTATGTTATCTATTTATATATTTAACCCTTTAACGCGCAGTGATCCCGCTCTGGGAACACCCAACTCTGACGTTTTGACTGTTGCCAATCACGAAGAATAGATTTGATTTCTATAAAAATAGTTGCGGGTGACATAGCTTCACGAGAATGCTTTACTTTTTAGCACGTCACTTCCCGTAAAAAAAATTGTCACGATTATTTTTTAACAGCACTGACATCTGCCGAAAAATGGAAGAATGCGAGAACAACAGGATAAATTGCCCAATGCTGAAAAAAGGGCAGCCGTTGCCATCGCTCGACTTAACTACCAGCAAGATGGAGGACGATCGAAACGTTCATCGCGTGCCACATCTAGAGACCCTTTTTTTGACGCAGCTGGTTGTGCCGGGCACAGCTAGCTGTCGTCAAAAAAGGGTCTCTAGATCTGTCTGTGCCGTGCACAGCCAGCTGTCGTCAAAAAAGGGTCTCTAGATCTGTGGCACGCGATGAACGTTTCGATCGTAAGCCATCTTGCTGGTAGTTAAGTTGAGCGATGGCAACGGCTGCCCTTTTTTCAGCATTGGGAAAGGGTTGCGCCTCAAAGGGTTGAAAAGCTACTGATTTCTAGAACGTTTAGTGGGTTCGATATATTAAACAGAAATGTGTTTTGTGTAATGTGTAAATTTCAGCAAGTCAATAAATGGTTATATGAATTAAATTTTTGGAAAACCTCATTTTAATTGTTTCCTAGGTGTCAGAGCCAGAGTTGGGCAAAATACATCGAAAATGTATTTCCGATACAAAATATATTCATTCATACGCAATAAAATACAAAATACTTCTTGAATTAAAAAAATGCAAAATACAAAATACATGTATTTTCAAAATGCACATAAAATGCAAAATGCTTGTAAAATTTTTAAAGAGTTTGAATTGAAAAGTAGCTAAATTTTCCACCGAAGATCCCAGTTTATTTTACATAATATATTTTAACGAGAATAACAAAAGCAATCTTCATAGTTGTGTTAAAGAAAACCTACCATTTCTTTTTTTTTAAACGGTACCTTTCAAAATTTTACCTGTATAGCAATAAGATTCGAAACAGATAAATTCTGAGAAACTGCATTGATACTCAAAACGCAATGAAAACAATACAGTTTCAACATGTGAACAATAAATACTAGTTGTTTCAAAATCGTTTAAAAAAGCTTTGATTCCCAAAAGTCACAGTACGTAAAGTAAACCTCTATATAATACATATATTATTTATTTTGATTCAATTAAACGTTTAAACATAAATACTCAAGTAAATCTTAACCTATTAAAAATTTAAGTTTTATCTTTAAGTAAGTTTTAAAATTTATCGTAGATTTAAATATTGAGCATCAAGTTTTCAGCTTCCATAATTGACACTCCTCCGTAACTTTTTCTTCTCTAACTACAGACAAAATTTAGAAACATTTTCCACTCCAAGAAACATTTTTCACAAGGTTTCAAAATTTTCTAGAATGAAAGTTTGATTCATTCCATCGTACTACGCGAATCTGTCAATCTAAAGGTCAGGCGTTTCGGATGTTTTACTCTAGATGTAACGCGAATATGCCTTAAAAAGTCGTCCATCCAAGAAATCTGCCCCCTTAGGCAGATAGCCGTCGTGTAGCTTTGTCTCTTAACCACAAGTACACCCTCCAAAAAAGTATTCGAGCTAGAGAAAAATTTCCTATTTTAGATTTGCGAATAATAGTTGAGTTTTTGAAAAACGCACAACTTGATAGAAATATAGAAAGAAAAAAGAATATATGTATAGAAAAATATTTATACATAGAATATAGAAAAATATTTATACATAGCCTAATTCATATTCTTTGATAAATAATTTTTTATATACGAAACCAACGTAGGAAATTTCTCTCTTGCTCGAATACTTTTTTTGGAGAGTGTACCAATAACCCATTATACTTCTGCAGAAATACTGACAGTCTTATTTTTCTGGCAATACATTTCGAATTGTTTAAATCCCCCTTTAAAAGTTCAATAAATACTACTCAAACATGTTTCAACTAATTTTGGCTTCATTTACATTGTAAATCTAGAAGCATTCCTAGAACAAACATACAGGGACAGGAGTGTGGAAGGCTCTCCTTTCCCTTTCCTATTTAGTTAAATTTAAAGATCCTAAAACTTCTTCAGCTACAATAAATATATATCTACGTGTAGTTCTGGTGCAGCTCATAAATTACATCCAGAGAAGGGGAAAGTGAATATCAGTAATTTTATCATTTTCATTCGCACATTCTGTCTGGGAAATCTGTGGTGCTACGATTAATTTAATGTCATAATATAAAATGCATTTTCAGTATTTTTAAAATACAGTACCTTGAAAATGTATTTTAAAACACGCTTGCAAAATACTTTATTTTTACGAATGAAAATACAAAATACAAGGTACAAATGTATTTTGAAAATGTATTTCAAATTCATGTATTTGCGATACTGCCCAACTCTGGTCAAGGCGTTATTTTTATTTTATTTTCTCTCTTATAATTATTTTAATTTATTTTTTATTTGTTTCTTGTCGCGACTGCTCCTTTCACTTCACCACTGGGGTTTTTGATTTATTCGCATCGGGGAACTAATGACCCCCTTCGCCGAATCACGGCCGTGTAGGTGGGGCACTGGGGTAATATACCCCTCCAAATTTGCATATCACTTTCGGGACTGCCATAAATATTTTAACATTGACAGTTCATTGTGCTTATAGTGTCCAAAATATCAATTGCCTGGCGCCTCTTGTAATTTATTGTCCACCTGTGTGGCCTTCCCATGGGAACAGCATTAAAATTATTTTTTTAAAACATATTATCGCGACTGCTCCTTTCACTCCACCACATTTCTCTCTATTCTAATAAAAAGTAACAGCCGCCGCCGCCGCTGTTCAAAAGCTTGTTCTGCCATCTCCTCCGAAACCGCGGGGGATTTGAATTTCGACGAAGGTGTCCACGGATTCGGAAAATTCCGAGGAACCTGTAGAGCTGACTTAAATTTCGAAATTCGAATTATTTTAGAAGATATTAATAGAAAACTGAAAAAATAAACATAATGTTGCCAGGTTTGTCAATTTTCGCCAGCATAAAATCATTCATGCCTTTGCAACAAAGCAATTCTAAGCATGTAGAGTCGCGTGAAATTGACAAACATGAAGTAGAATTACACCCATTTTACGCCAAATTAAAAAGTATAAATAACTCAAAGTGTGTTACACAAAATTGACAATTTTCAAATAGTAAGTTTTCTTAGACAACAGGAGTTTAGAATTGCTGATTATTCATTTTTTCAAAACAGAATAACTAATTGTAACTAATTGTAAAAGCGCCATCTTGGCGTTAGGTACGATCTGGCAAGATGGTATCTATTCAACCAGGGTGAATCTAAACCGCGTATTCCAGAATGTTAGAACCCAGTATCTTGAAAATGAAAAATAATTAAAATGCGGATTATTTTAAAGCCGGTTAGGTTCAGCTTGGGTATTTGCTACCAGTAGAAATATTTGGCGACATTAACTATGCCATTATAGCAGTTATGATACAGATTGAATATTTTCCAGCGCGACGAGATGATATATTTCGTGGTGCTAAATACGCCAATCTGCAAAGGATTATGTATGCCAATCTCGGCTAAAGCGCATTTTAAACATTTGATGTTTCAACATCGGTTTTTATGATGACACCAAAAATGTGTAGCAACCCTAACCTAAATAAGTTTAATGGCAAATACTCTTAACACAAAGAAACATGATTTTCATTGAAATGAGTCCAACCGCTTTGGCGGCTGGTTTGCTTAAATGAAGATAAAATTTAGAGTTTATACTATAGTATATAACTATAGTTCCCTAGATAAAATTTAGGGTTTATAGTTATGCCATTCGTCTGAAAGTACTACTATTAAAACAAAAGCAAATGAAAATGCAGAAAATGTGGATTAAAGTTACCCTGAACGACTGAACCGAAATTACTCGTTAAAATATAAGAATTAAGTCAGATTTAAGTAAAAAAAAAGCGGACAATGTGACGTCACTTTAAAGTCGCAAAAATCAGCGATCACACTGTGACTTTACAGCGACGTCATTTGGTGACTAGTGACCCCAAAGTGAAATCACGACACTTAACAGTCACGGGGATAAAAATTTTGTGACACTCGATAACCACTGTGACCCTTTGTGACGACACAGACTGTTTTGAGATCACCTGTGCTATAGGAATTACTGAAAAAGCGTACCCCCCCCCCCTCAATCGTCAAAGAAAATCGCAATCTATGGGGACGGATAAACGGTAAAAAGCGGGAAAATATACCGTTCAAGCACTCTGGATTCATACTGTCCGTTCCGTACCGCTAAAACGATGCGATGACGTCACGCAGCGAAGCAAAGCGGAGAGCATTGTTCTAACGTCACGCTTCGCTGGCATATGGCGTGATTTCTTTGTTGTTATCTGTTGTATCACAATGAAAGTTTTTACTAACACAGAGAAAGGCAATTTTCACAAAGAGGATATGAGTGGGAATCAAACCCACGACCGTACGCTTAGCCGCTGCAAGTCTCCGGCCAGTATGAATCCACCTTAAGGGAACGTTTATTCGGTATTTTAAGAGCAAAGGAAATGCACGAGAAAAGCAAGGGAGGGGGGGACGTTTATTAGAGGAAGGGAGGCTTTTGCCGTATTTTACGGTACTTGTAAAGAGCAATTCTGACTACGCCTTTCTATCAGTCAATTGGGAAGATATTTATCTTTTAATGACAGATATCACTAATAATGACGTCTGCACCTAAGGTGGGACTTGGGCGGGTAATAGAGAAAAAAATTAATGAAAGACAACTCCAAACCTCGGGAAATACCCTTTCAATAAGCCATCTGCATAACTTGTGTTGAAAGGAAAAAAAAGAATGGATTAATAGAAAGTCCAATTTCTTAAACCCTTCGGCAATAAATTTTGAAAAGAGCAGATAAAAAATCAATGATGTTTTAGATGTCAGATGTGCTGCACTATATGTAAGTATTTTAAATATGAAATATTGTAACATTCAGCCAATTACCAAACTAATTTTAAAAATTTATGATAATAGGAACGATGCTACAATTGATCAAAATGAGACAAAATTGACAGTTATTTTGTATGAAACTTTTTGAAACAATTCTTAGTGCGTGAAAACATGAAAATACTTAGTGTGAAGCACAGAGATGCATTCTGAATGCATGCATGCATCCATAAAGATGCATTTAAATTTTGGCTTCAAATGCCTCGATACGCCCAGTGGCGTATCCAGTGGGGTTGGTTAGGGGTTTAACCCCCCCCCCCTTGACACTAAGTGTGATGGAGAAAATTAGGCTGTTCATTAACAATGTGCATAACAAACAGAAGTCAGTGTGCATAACAACCAGAAGTCAGTGTGCATAACAAACACAACTCTAGGAAAAGTGGTGAACGTGGTCGTCTAAGACATGTGCCCCCTTTGATCCCCTCCCTCTCTGGATCCGCCAATGCACCAATTGAAAATAGTTTAGAAAAGTAATTTGTGATGGAAAGCGTGAATCGACCACGCTCACTTACGTGTGTGTGTATTAATGACTATGTCATTTTATCTCTCACCCACTTTATTGAAAATTGTCCGAAAAAAGTGTCCCAAAAATGCGACATAATTTTACATATATTTAAATACTATTAGTTCACAACAGCTTTAACCTATTGTTACAATATTTCGTAAGCAGTAGAATATGCTTCACATGTATTTTTTACATATGTTTAAATACTATTAGTTCACAACAGCTTTAATCTATTGTTACAACATTTCGTAAGCTGTAGAATATGCATCACATGTATTTTTCTATAAATAGGTTACAATCATAAAACTTTAAACATAGGGTTACCAGGCGAAATACACGAAAGATGAGAGATAAAACCACACCCCCTCTCTTGAAAAATCCTGGTTACGCCACTGGGCACGTCCATTCTCTTCTCTGGAGATTTTCTGCCATCCACAGAGCAAAAATGATAACGTTCTGCTATTCTTGCATGCGTTATTAGTAGGACACTAGATTTTGGTGTTAAAATTCTTGAAAATGGAGAATATCGAGTAATGCAAAGGTGTGTTTAAATATTAGGACGTCACGGCCGAAGGGGTTAAGAAGTACGAATAAATTAGAGTAGAGCCCCTCTCGTCCACCTTCGACTGGTCCGTCATTCCGGTTGATCCAACCCTGCTCGAGCTGAACTTTGTCTGGACTCGTCGGTAAATCGCCACCCACATTACATACATACCTACAGTAAATACATGCTGTTTTTGCTCTTTTTCAATAATAATAACAGCTTTTGTGCTGTTTGTCATAATGTTTTTACTGCAGAAAACAATGCATACATTTTTTAGTTCAGATATTGTTTATTTTACTGTATTTTCTGATATAATTCGCCCCCTTTCTCACACTTTTTAAACTTGTATACGACCCCCGTACTAAAAAATTCTGAATTAACCCATTTATGCCTAGTGTCCCTTTTTTTGTGACGGCAGTTTCGCTATCAGTCGAAAACGTTATTTATTTTTCCTAACCTTTATTCACGAGTATTGAACCACAACTCCACAAAATATTTTAACATGACCAAGTAGGATGTAGACGTTTTAATTTTTATCCATAATAATTTTAAAAGAAATCATCCCTTATTCAAGAAGTTGACATCAGAAATTTATCTATTATGGCTGGTATTAGCAAAAATCGAAGAAAGTCACAAAAATATTCGGGCACAGAGCGGTTAATAAAATGTGCCCCACATACTAATAAGGGGATGTAAAATTTCAGACTTTCATCACAGAGTCTCAGAAATATCTTTAAAGGGAGATGATCGAGGGATGATCAATTTTCTTAGACAAAGAGCAACATTCTTCTAAATATAAAGGGTAGGAAAGGAGTTACCGAATAAAAATTAAATTTCGTATTTTAATATGTATACAACCCCCAGTAAAAAAAAATGCCATGTCTGAAAGTTACTCTTAATTTGACGAACTTTTCTAATTGGAAGTATGTTTCGATCATCTTACGGTTTAAAATATAATCGCCTTAACATCTATTTTGATTCAGGGTGAATAGACAGGGTGATCAGCGAATAAGCCCTGATTTCAAAATTAAATATCTCTACAACAAAGATCGATAGAATTATGCGTTAAACTGTACGTTTATTAGCAAAACTGTAAAAATGGTACACAAAAGTTTAGAAAATTTAGTTACGAAAATCGTCAACAGATGGCGCTCTGCGCTGAAAACTTTCTCTGAAAGCAGTCAAAAAAAAAAAAAAAAAAAAAAAAACCAATAAACATAGGCGCCGACTTCATGGGGCTTGAAGGGGCTTCAGCCCCCCCAATATTTTTATTCAGGGGGCTGAGCCCCTTCAAAAATTTCAACTTTTTTGTGTCAAATCATATTTCTTCCTCCAAAACGGTTAAACTTAAGAATCCTAAAAATAGAGAATGTCTATAGCTTCTGTCTCCCACTCCCCTTTTTCTCACAGGGATTCAAACCAGGAATAATCACGTTGGGCGCCTGTAATGCCGTAAGGCACGGATGTCAACCTTCTTTATCAAGAGCGCAAGCACAAACAAATGACCATCAGATAGCTAGGCAAAAAGAAACGAGTGTTTTCCCCTACAAGAACCCTTCAGATTTTACACCGTGACACAATTGATGATGGAATTGCTTTCTAGTAGGGAGAAGACTGCGCTTTTTTTTAGGACGGTCGTTCTCATGTAATGTAATCCTTCTTTTTTAAATCAGTACAGCAAAAGCTTTCACTTTTGTTCTATTGTGAGATACAGACTCTTCTGTAGACGTCTGACCATAAGGGAGATTTTCCCATTGTGCAAAACTGCAAACGATTGTGACATTCCCATTTCCCAGCAGTATTAAGTTTCGATGCTGAAAATAAACCGTTTAAATGTGACTTAAAAACAATTCAAGGCAGAAAATTGATAGTCAAATTTAAGTTTGAAGATTTTAAATCATGAAGAACCTTGTGAGATAGATGAAAAATTGATGTTTAATACAGTTTCGGATATAGACAGTATTCATTTCTTTATACGCTTTATCAAAACTTTACTAATATCGAACGCTTAACGTTTCTGATTTAGCTACAGTTAAGAGCTAAATAAAAAATGATTTCATAAAAATCTTCGAGCAGCACAACTTCTGGATTATATTTTATAATTGCTTGCTCTTATCTTCTCTCTTTACATATAAAACTCTATCCCCCATCAAGGGCGTAATCAGAGGTGGGGGGGGGAGGGCTACGCGGGCTGAGCACTACTTAGCTGTCTCCCAGCCCCCCTACGATTTTCAAAAATTTTTGTTAGTTTACACATAAATACGAAAATTTAGAAACGAACATTTGAAAACCATGAAATCTTTAAGAAGACTCGTTGTTTTAGGCTAATTTCGGTTCATTATTTTGCTACTCTTGGCTGCATATGGTGCCAGTGGCGGTTCCAGAGGGGGGTCACAGTGGTCATGGGCCTAGATTAACCATCTCGCCAAGAAAGAAGGAAGAAAAAAAACGAGGGCCCAAGCCGAGCTTGGACAAGGCCCAAAATTCAGAGAGGCCTTGATCATGTGCATACATATCATATTGTGTTGCTGAAAGAGAATTCCTCTTTAGAAAACCATTAGTCTCTGACTAATTTACTTTATTTTATAACAACACTAAAGTATGCACACAATATTCTGACTATGTGCTCAGTCGTTGTTCCTTGGCAGAAAAATATGCAGCCGTTTTGTAAATATGTGCATTCATCCATATTCATCCATACATAGAGGGCAAAGGAAAGGGGAGTCGCAGCGAACATGATTAACGTAAGGGTGAATGGGGTAGTTGCCTCGAACCCACAATGAAAGAAAACGATCAAAATCAAAAAATGGTTTTAGAAAAATGTGTGAATTGGGCGTGTGATACATATACTCGTATTCGACCCCCACCTCCACCCCACACTTGCAAATAGCCTCCCTCTTCTGTAAAAGCACTCTATGAAGCACCTATGTTTGTAAATTATTATTTATGGAATATCAAACTAGCGTAACTGCTACAAAACCATAAAAATTATAGAGGAGGAAGGAGGGGGCTTCATGGGGAAAGAGGGACTATACCTAAACAGGGCCGGATTACCCCTTAGGCTGAGTAGGCTTTCACCTGTGGGCTCCTACCATTTTAGAGGCCTGCGTTAAAATTTAGAAGGAAAAAAATATTATCAAACATTATTAAAGCTATTTTAGTGTTAATATTTATACAGTATATGTATATGTAACTCTGAGAAAATAATTCTGATTCATTATTGACTTCGTACACAAGAAACACTTTTTGGCATTATACACTTCTTAATTGAAATTTGAATGAATATGTGCTAGAAAGTTTGAAGTTGACTATTTAGCTTGAATTTTTATGTGCACATTTCAGTGATACCTTGCATTAGATGGATGTATATTTTGCAAATTCAATAAGGAAAACTTTTAGCACAATGTTTACACGAACGGGCTATGGTAATCATAAGAAGGCTTATAAACAAAATACCCTTCGTACCCCAGTCATCACAATCATATTTTATACAACTTTTTTCCGTTCTGAATAAAAATTAATTTTCGTATATTGTTGCACAAATATCATCAGAATAAATTTCAAATAACATAATGCGTTATGGTTTTAGTTTATAAAATGAATACTATGTATCCATTTAGCCAAAGCGTCTCTGACTTACCAATTGCTAGTGTGCTAGTTTAATTTGTTTTGATAATTGTTAAGGTAATCTGGAACAATTTTCCAAATAGAAGGGTGATTTAGAGTGCAGTGGAGTTTTTATATATGTTTTAAAAATAATATGGCGTAGACTATGATTTCGAATTAGATTTCATTCATTTTGTTTCCATTTTTCATACTATTGAGTATTCTTAAAAAATTGTCTGTAAATATCTACAGAGTGATAATTTTGGCATTGTATATCTGTTTCTGTGTTATTCCACTTTTAAATTTAAAGCACGATTATATTTTATACAACTTTTCTCCGTACTGAATAAAAATAAATTTTCATATATTGTTGCACAAATATCATCAAAATATGTTTCAAATAGCATAATTCATTATGGTTTTAGTTTATAAAATGATTACTATGTGTCCATTTTGCCAGGAGCGTCTCTGATTTGCCAATTGCTTATGTGCTGGTTTAATTTGTTTTCATAATTGTTAAGGTAATCTGGAACGGTTTTCCAAAAAGAAGTGCGATTTAAAGTGCAATGCAGATTTTATATGTCGAGTTTTCTATGCCAAGTTCCACACGAAGCCCCCCCCCCCCCGGCCTAGATCCCTCGCGCAGATAGTTGGCCATAACACCACATTTCAACATTTCTTTTCATTTTTAATGTTATTGAAAGATTATATGAGTATTCTTAGTTTAATGTAAAATGAAAGTTTTCAGTATTAAAATGTTTATGAAGACCTAAAATAGTGTAGACTCTGAATTTTGATATATTCTCGCACTTGGATTTCTTTGTTAAATCATTTTTAAATGTTAACAAGGATGATATTATTGAAAAATTAATTTTTTTCCTGCTGTGAAAATACTATGAGAATGAATTTAAAAGTATATTTTATTTATTTATTTGTTTTTACAATTCAAATCACGGAAATCCGTTTAAAATGTATGTGTCGAAGAGAGGACTTGTAACTTTGTATGATGGTTTGTTTGATTTGTTTTAATACATGGAAAGGAGGTATTTATTACTTCTTTGTTTATGTTTTTTTAAATAATTTTAAATGTAATCTGTAAAAGTTGTCAAAAAATGTAATTTAAATGTGATCAGTTTTTCTGTCTTAAAGTAGTGCGACATTTAATTAAAGTCGATTCAATTTATGGGTATTTCATCATGTAGTAAAATAAAAAATACTATTTTATATCAGTAAAAATTATCTTTGATGAATGTTTGCAAGTAAATAAAATAATCCAGATTTTAGTATTTCGTCTCCTTTGTATTTCTAGGGTATTTTGAAATATTAGCTGGAGTAATGTTTTGCAGAACAGTTTTCCACATTTGACTGCATGCATTTTCTTTCCTATGAAATTATCATTAAATACATTTCGAAAAAGATTTTACTTGTTTTGCTGTTATTAACTTAATTAAAATTCAGTTGTTCTTTCAGAAGGGAGATTTGCTTTCTCCATATGTGTACTGAAGACTAATTCGAGATCTTGAGTTCAAAAACTTAATTTAAAAAATGAGTTCAAAAAATTTTTGAAAAATTTATTAAATGGAATTCCTTTTATTTTCATGAAAGCGTTATGTTAAAAAAGCACATTTTGAAATCTCAATTCTAAAATTTCTGAACCCCTTAATTATACTGACGGAGAGAAGGATTTTGTGACCCCCCGTCCACCTCCGTAAGGATACGGGCCCCCCCAATAATTTTTACAAGTCGGCGCCCGTGCCAATAAAGTGAAGCAATCTTTGCAATCAGAATACAATTTTTTCAAAGTGTTCACTTTTCGAAACAATGAGGTCCAACTGGAACATTGAATCGGTTTTGAAAACTGCGACGTGTTGCCGTAGGACTGTGTTGTAATCGGTGAAATTTCAGTACCAAAATCACACTTCTTCAATGGAATAGCGTACATTATTTCACTTTCTACGCTAGCCTCTTTTCACTATCCAACACAACAGTCGTTCTGAGCACATTTTAAAGGCTATTGATAGGTCATTGCGATTAGAGCGCTATCCGTTGACGATTTTCGTAACTAAATTTTCTAAACTTTTGTGCACCATTTTTACAGTTTTGCTGATAAACGTACAGTTTTCCGCATAATTCTACCGATCCTTGTTGTAGAGATATTTAATTTTGAAATCAGGGCTTATTCGCTGATCACCCTGTATATGTCGGTAATTTTAGGAGAGGCTGTAAACTTTTGCTGACCCCAGCAGTCTCTCACTTTCAGCTCTTGGCGATTTTCTTCATCAACACGTTTTGGTAGCCTTCTTAAATTTCTGCGCCTAATTGTCTGGGCTTTTATAAAATTAATAGACTGATTTATTCTAAGCCGCTCTGTGTGCGCCTCTTTTTTGTTTGTTGACGTATTTTGTTAGCGCGGCTGTATCGCCGAGTTTGTAGGTAAGTAATTGCTTCGCTCCTAAAGGACTTCACTTTAGCTCCGATTGAGCAACTAATCTGCAGCAAATTCGCAGTCCATCCCCGCCCCCTTGCCATCCAAGAACCGTAAGATTTTGCCTTTCCAATAAAATTTCAAGTTAAGATTACTTGGAGTAATCTTATTTGAGTTATTGCTGATAACACAATGAATAAATGGAATACGACATCGTCTTCTGAATAATCCACCTCCTGCACGGCCAGAGAAATTAAGTATAATCTGCACCATAGGTGGTCAAAAAATTTCCCTTCGACGTAGATATAAAATATCAGTTAAAAAAAAATAGGGATAAGATCCCTTTTAGCGTGCCTGTCTCTCTTATTTAGTGGGAAAGGAGGGGGTCTGCTCCTAACCCCCCCCTCTTGTCTACGCCACTGGTATGTTTCAATGTGCCACTGGTATGTTTCAAGTATTAAAAACAAAAAAATCAAATCAAATAATCCATTAATCTATATAAGTAAAACAAAGTGTAAACTTTCCGTTAGTTTGTCTGCACCTCGCGTAGCTCCGAAACGGATGATCGTAGACCTACCAAATTTTGTATAAAAATTCTCCAGGACGGGTCCAGACATACCTCGAAGCGATTTTTTCGAAAATCGAATTATTTTATGAGATATCGATAAAAAACGTGACACGAAAGGATCATTTTTGCTCTCACCATTTCGCAATTGTAACCCCGCAGTGGAAAGAGCGAGGTTTGAGAATATCTAGGTTGCCATATTTGGCAAGTTTTTTAAATGATTCAGACTCTTGAAGTAAAGGTAAAAGAATAAAGATTTTTTTTTTGTTTAGATTATTTGTAAGGTTTCTTTTTTATTAAAATATCGTGTGCATGTGAAATCAGAGCAGGAATGAAATGTTTTATACTCAAAAGAAAAATAGGATTTGGAAATTTTCCGACACTAAAATGTGCAACTTTTTAATTTGGCGAAAAATAAAATGTTTGATGTGCGATTTTGAGATGATTCTAACGCTTGGCACATTTTATCGTAATTTTATCATCTGCTGCTTAGGTTATGAATACACCTGAGAATAAGTTTGGGAAATTTTCATTAAGTTGGAATTGTGCATTTTTCTGCGCAGCTTTTCCCCATCTATTTCTAACGTATTACATCCAGAAAAAGAATGTTAGAAATATCAATTTTAATTTTGTTTAATCACACTCATGAATAATGATATACTTTCCAACTTAATGGAATACGGAAAGAAAATAGGGAAGAAACATGGATTATAATACGCTTTTACCATAAAGCACTTTAGTGCGTATTTAAAATCTGAAAGCGTTTTAGATTTTCCTACTTTCTTTTTCTTTCCGTTTTTTGATAAAGGCCAATATATCCAGATCCTCTTCAAAATTAATATAGGGCGAAAATAATTTGTACCTTTTTGTAGGTTTTTATCATTTAGCCATTTTAATTTTGTAACCAGGGGCAGCCCGACACGGTAAGAATCGCATCTGGGCGCCGGCTTCGAAGGGGCGTCATTTCGAACTCAAAAACTTAAGTAGAGCATAAAAGGGGGGGCGTTTTTTTTTACATTAGCAGGGGCGCCACTTACCCTACGAGGCGGTTAGTACATAAATAATTTATCGTTAAATTTACTGCTGTTTTATAATTCAAACATCTAGTAATCTACAAATAATAAAAGATTTTTTTGGAAACTATTATAATAGGCTTCACTATTGCTTGGTAAATGATGGAAGACATTTGAAAATTTGTTATAAATAATTCAGAAGGGCGCACTTTGCAGACTTTTTCTACATAATAATAAGTAAGAAGAAGTCTTAAGGCCAATGCTCATGTGAGTCGGTTGTCGTAGACAATTCACTGTATTCTTCAGTATCTTATTAGCAGGTAGCGGAAAAAAATTCTCCCCATTGTGTAAGGCGTGGTTTTGTAGTTTCACGGGTTAGCCTTAGCTTTGGCCATATGAGCTTTGGCCTTTAGAGGCACAAAATTCAACTCTTGCTAAAGGCGCTCATGAATCTACCTAAGACTCTGAAAACGAAGAAAATGACTATCGAGTGAATATTTTTAGAGATCGTATTTTACCATCGACAACAGAAAATATCATTAACTGAAGCAGGCAAATGCAGAGTGAGCGTCGATGCCGTTCAGAGATCAGACTGTTTGTCATTCATACAGGTGGAAATCGAAATTAAGGGATCTTACAGTTAATAGATATTTAAAACATTAAACTTTTTGTATGTCACATCTTCTTCGTAATAGTGTAGTATAAGCTACATTTTTTTTTAACTAGGGGCCAAGGCCCCCACACTCGCTTTTCGTATGAGGCATTCGGCCCCTAATAAAGCTTATTCGTAAAAAAGACATAATTTCAACAGACAAAACCCGAAGATTGGATCAGATAGAATGTTACTCAGCTACACATTGCTTGGTTCTTGCATGTTCATTGGTACACAAAAAATTAAACTTAACACTACAGTACACCCCCCCCCCTCATAACACGGAAGATATTTTGTTATGGGAATCCGTGTTGTACGGGTCCTGAGCTATACTCCACCTGGAAAGCAGACTCCGCTTATAATCGCTGGAAAAATTATTTGCACTCCTCAGAAACACAATGATATTTAATGTTGCCATTCAAAAGTTATATTAATTAGGAGCTAAAGCGTAATAAAATCAGAACATCTGTTTCAGCTGTATTTTTAATAATGTAAAACCTATTGGACACCTTGCGAATTTGCCACCCACGGCGATTTTTCATTATTTGGCGACTTGCGTACATGTAAAGTTAATAAAAGCTACGGAACAGATAGGATAGCTTGCCACCAATGGCGACATTTCATTATTTGGCGATTTACACATGCTCACAACCTATAATTACTGTTCATTTAAGATTACCGGAAAACCGTTATCCATATTTTCATTTACATAAAAGTTTGCAGATTGGCGTACTTAGCACGACGAATTATACCATCTCGTCGCGCTAGCAAATATCCAAAGTGTACTATAATGTAATGCAAAGGAATGAATGATTTATGCCAAATTTGGCAACCATTATGTTTATTTTTTCAGTTTTTTATGAATATCTTCTAAAGTAATTCGATTTTCGAAATTTAAGTCATCTTAGCAGGTTCATCGGAATTTTTCGGATCTGTGGGCACCTTAGTCGAAACTCAAATCCCCACGGTTTCGGAGGAGATAGGCCAACAAGCTTTGACAGCGCCAGTGGCCTTTACTTTTTTTTAGAATAGAGAGAAAATTAGAATACTCAAGAAAAAAAAATAATTTTGTTTAAAACAGATTTTTGACTTTAATTTTTTTGTACGTGAAAATTTAATTCTGTTGCAATTTCTTTTGTTGGCTTAAGGCGCAGAGGGGGCAGGGGAACACGTCCCCCTGTCCCCCCGGGCCAGCACGGCCTGATTACTAGTACTTGTTAAATTTGGCTTATTTAAAACAAAACATTATACATGATAAAATTTTCATCCAGTTACAGGCCCTCTTAGGGGGACCTGTAACTGGATGGAAATGAAGCCCGAGCTCGGGGGCAATTGCCCCTTCTGTCCCTCAACCCTGGAAGGATGGAGATTATACACACACAAGTTCACACAACTCACGTAATGACAATTTTACTAAACCTTTATGAAAAACGATTTATCATAGATAGGTTATTTTGAATTTTAAGCTACAATTATCTGTAGCCTTCTAAAATTTCGTTGGATAAAAAAATATATTCAAAATATTTTTTCTAGTTTGTATTACTCATAGCAATTAAAAGTTGAAACTTAGTAGAGATGGACTCCCCCCCCCCCAGGACCGGTCCCTGGACCCAGTGGTCCACCCAGCCACACCCTTGTGGAGTCCATGACGATAACGCTTCAACTATGGCTGGGATCATACTGTTGTTCAAGCCAGAATACGAGAGATTAATCCCAAAGCTTTAATCGTACCGTGTGCAAACCACTCTTCAAATCTGAGTGGACTGCAGTCATTTGGAAGCGTTCCTTCGTGGGTGACATTTTTTGGGACTCTGGAGATTGTCTTCTCTTTCTTTTCCGCCTCCACACATCGTTGGGATGTACTAAAGAAACATGTAGATGTTATGGCCTAAAGACTGTCTGAAACGAGATGGAGCGCTCACCACGATGGTGTGAAACCAACGACCCCTAGAGAGGAAAGCCGCGGCACTTACTTGTGACGTCACACCGAGTAGGTAAAGCAAAGAGTTTCCATTGGGTTTCTCCTCTCTCCCGCTCCGGGGCACAGTAATACTCGATGAAACCCGTAAAAAAACGCTTCCCAAAGTTCATTGAAGTGATCGAAGAACTTAGTGATTCAAAAGAAAAAGTATACGCAATCAGTTCAGCTCAGATTTTGATATCTGCTGTTCATGATTTTTCTTTCTAAGCTTATCTGGCACTATAGGATAAAGTTTTAGAGGAAGTAAACGCTACTCAAAAGTATTTACAAATATCAAGGGGGTGAGATTAGATAAGTGTGTCAAGAAATTCCAATGTCTAAAACTTTACCTACAGGAGGATCGCAGTAAAATTGTGGAGGACTCAATCCAGTACGCTATGAGCTATGCGAGGAAATTAACATTCCTTTTGATAGAAAGGGGAGAAAGAAATTCAAGAAAATGATGCCAGGAGAGAAGGCTAAAGATGTAGGCTTGACTCTAGAGCAAGAACTGAAAAGAGCTATGTTTGAGGGCGTGTATCGTTTCCAGGAAGAAATAAGAACCCGTTTTAAATCAATAGAAAGCATTTTATTAACATTCGGAGTGTTAAAGCAAGTAATTTGATTAGTGCATCAGATGCAGAACTGGAAAAACTTGTCACAAACCTTACACAAACTTTCGACGAAATTTCCAAAGGTAACATAATTTCAGAAATCGAGCGACTTAGGAGACTCCTAAAAGCAGCAAATATCAACAAAAGAAGTTTGTCAAGAATGGTCAGCGCTGAAATTTTTACAATTCATTATAGATTTAGATTTTTTGCGATTCAGAGTCAAACTTATCTTTGGCTCCAATATTTTTTTATTTATTTATTTATTAGCACTCGGTTGCTGTTTCTTTCAAGCACGGGATTTTTGTCTATGCGGCGCGCCGTGGTCACTTTTCCGTTTGATACATGTTTTCTGCAGATCGATTTGATATTGCTAATGGAAACATGGACTATCCCTTCGGATTATTTTCAAATACCAGGATTCACTTTGGTCGAACGGATAGACAGTGGTTTCCGAAACAGAAAGCCATCTGGAGTTATGATTTTTATAGAGGAAAACTTTATAAAAAGAATATGAAACACTTTACCCGTGCCTAACACGAGCCAGATGAATGGTGTTCAAATGGTCATTGCGTATATTCAAGATAAAGTGAGATTTGCAGTTACATACGCTAGTCTTCGAATATCTTATGAGCATAAAATAGACGCTATATTCGAAACGTTACTAAAGGAGGATGATTGTAAGATTGTTTTAGTAGGAGATTTTAACATAGAATTAAATTCCGATCAAGGATCCGATTTCATAACTGAAATGGATACTTTAGATTTTCCAATACGCACACATCCAAAACATTTCACCACTAGGGGCGAAACAAAAATGGATGCAATTTTCTGCAACAAAATTAGGCGAACAGGAGTATATATGAGCACTTACAGTTATCATCTTCCTCTATATGGCAGAACTGATTGAATACATTAAAAAAAAAAAAAAAAAAAAAAAAAAACTGAAATTCTTCCAGCCGAGTGCATAAATAAAATCTGGAAGAATTTCAGATTTTCTTTTCTTTTTTTTCTTTATTTATTTTTTGGACACTATGCATAGTTGTCTCATTTTGTGAGCGAAGTTTTTCGAAACTTAGACTGACAAAAAACTATCTGCTCCACCATGAGTCAGTCACAACTGTCAAATCTAGCTTTGCTTTCAATAGACCGTGTTTACTCGCGTAATAGGCGCACTTTTTTGCCAAATTTTCATGTTGAAAGTCTAGGTACCACTATTATGTGGGGGAATCTACTACTCAATATTTTACATTCTAATACAAAACATTACTGGTATTATAATAAAATAACTAAGTTACTAAATGTTTCCAGTTTATCAGCCGTTGATTAAATAATCTTTTCTTCAATTGTACAGAAAAAAGAAGCCTTTTTCTCTTTACAGTAGTATTTTTATAGGGATAAATTAAAGTCTAACACGAGACTGCGACTTATGCGGGGAAAATATTTCGATGATTTTTCTGCTACAAAACGGGGGTGCGACTATTATGCGAGGGCGACAATTACGCGAGTAAACTCGGTAGTTAAAAACATGGATATGAATGATGTTGTTTCTAAATTCGCTAATTTGAAAGCAAGAAAAAATATTTTTTAATTATTTTTCCCCAATATTTTTTTATTTTCACTGTTAAAAATAAAGTACATATTAATTACTAAATTGAATTAAAGATTAGTTTTTTCGGTATTTTTCTAAGTAAGCAAATTAGTTACAAAGAATCAAGAAATGTGTTTTACATACAGATTTATGCGCTAATTGTTTTTTAATAAACTAATTTCATAAAAAAATACATTTTAAACTATTGCGTGGTTCTGAAATTTGTTTTAAACGATGAAATTTAGTTTTGTAGGTGGGGGGTGGGTGTACAAAATAAATGTCCGCCCCGGGTACCAAAGTCCCTTGGCACGCCACTGACTCATTTCTACAGTTTTCAAGACTCGAAAAATGAAAACGCATTTAATGCGGAATAAATAGAACATTAACATACTTGCGCTTAAAAAAAAAAAAAAAAAAAAAAAAAAAATATAAGTTTTCATGCAATTCTACATATTTTTCCTTCCATTTCCTTCACGTGTGGACGTCATTTTCATAACATTATTTACGGTTTTGCTGGCAGATTATCTGGAGCGGCACATATGTGCTAATTTATGTGCTGCTACGGAAGTAAGCAAGCGTGTATGTCCGGCGCGAATTTGCGTAACCCCTCAGTGTTAATCAGTCTTCTATTGCAGGATTTTTTAGACTATTTTTTATCATGTTGATTCTCGTCCAAGTATCGATCATTGATCCATCTAAAAAACGATCAATTATACGCAAGCATAAGTTGACAAGGCATGAAAAACCGTCGTAGGTGGCAAACACCAAAGCTGTTCCGAAGGTTATACATACTTAAAATTTGTGTAAAGTTTAATTTTGGTACAATTTGAATATTTGCCACCACGGTGAGATGAAATATTGCTAAATACGGCAACCTATCAAGGTTTATGCGTAATAATACAACCTATAACGAGTCAAATACGGGAACCTGCAATTTTGGTTATTTTTACCTAAATGCATAATGCTTTGCCAAAGCCCCATATATTAGTTAAGATTAGTTTACGAAAGATTTAAATAATCAGCATAAACTGAAGCGATGAAATTTTGTAGGCGCTTTTCTTTAAACTAGGAAAATGCATGTTAAAGTTTTTAACATAAAAGTAGCAATATGGAGAACTATTTAATTGGTAACCCTAACGGGAAATGATAATCGATTATGCACAAGCACAAAATATTAGAGTATGAAAAGTCAGGAATATGAAATAACAATCATTTTTTTTTTTCAAATGGCGGGACCTAACAATGCCTTGGAGGCATTGGCCACCAGCAAGGCCGGAGTTGTTGGTTACTTCATTATAGGGGCACCTAGTAGGTGGACCAACGTTGTCCCCTATGAAGGGACGGACACAATGACATCCACGCCCAGTCGGGAATCGAACTTCGACGGCCGGGAGTTGAACCCGAAACCGTAGTACGGTGCTTTATCCACCATACAAGCTGGTCGGCGGAAAATCAAAAATAAATCACCAGAGAATATAGCATATGTATGGTGTACTAGAGTGATGTTGGAACCATGTGCACAACAAAGGCACTCGCAAGGAATACAATATGCAATGTGAAAATAATTGTTCTTTCAATGGCGTTTGCGTATTCTTTCCGAATAATGGGACCAGATTTGCTGAGAATATTTCCCTAGAAATGACTCATGTTAAAGTTCAATTTATTTTTTCATATATTTTCAATTGACAGCACCATGGATTCTAGAAACGATTTCAGATTTCGTTTAAATATCGAAATTGAGACTATGGCAACTAATCTGGTAAAGATAGAATATGAAATTATTTATTTTAAGTGCGAATTGATAGTGAGATCAACGTCAATTTTGTAAAAGAAGCGTGATATTGCGTTAAGATTTCAGTAAGGCTAATAAGCTCTTTCGCAAAAGTTGCGTCACGAACGTTTACTTTTAAAAATTGACATGATCTTCATAGAAACGTAAAAAAATAAAAACTGCTGTACAAGAATCTCTTGATTAGTGCACTTAAATATAAAGTGACCATTTTTTCTGAACCGCGTATCGGGACACTTCTAAGCCGCAGAGTCGGGAGGGGTAAAAATTAATCCTGAGCACCCCCTTTCCAGGTATTTTTTTTTTTTTTTCCTACACCTAATTTGATTTTCTACTTTTTTGAAAAAATACAGCGAATATAAAATAGGTCTATTATATAAACTTAGGTTATAAATCATTTTATTTTTAATTTTTGAATAAATTTCCAAAATACTTTGCTTTCTAACAATAACTATAGAATCACCATCCATTGATTATAGGCATGTATTAATACATATTATAAAACAATCATTTCATAAATAAAAAGGAAAAAATGGTGTTAAATACAAGTAACAAAAAAGCTTTGTAAATAACACAATTATTTTCATGTGAATTTATTCCCAATTTATTTTACATTCATTATTTTTCATAAAGCAGGACTTTGGCGGGACAGGAACGGAAAAGCGGGACATTTTAGGGTTCTGTGGGGACAGCAGGACACATAGGTAAAAATCAGGACTGTCCCGCAGGACGTCTCACTTTACTTAAATATTAAATCGCCAAACATTTCCGTAGAATTCCCCTACATTTTAAAGTTGAAAAATAGAGTAGGAATATAGTGCTGCCATCTATTGGGATAACTTTGAGTCAAATTATCCATCTTTTCGATTTCTCTCCCCTAATTCATAATCTGCCGTAATCGCCTAGACTAGTCATGTGTAAAAATATCGAGTTTAGGGGAGAACATGCGCCCCCCCCCCCAAACATTCTTTTGAAAACTATTTCAAGTCAATTTTAAAGAGAAAAAAAAAATCATCCTACTTAGTGTCAGTTTTAGAGGAAAAAATAGATAAAGTCAACTTTCATGGTGTTAGATTAAAAATAAAATTGCATGGTACTTTAGAGAGAATAAACATCGTGGCGACCCATTAACAGCATCTTCAAAGTTACTTTTCTTAAAATGATTAGAGCAAAACTGGCATAGCTAAAACGACCTCCATAAAAATTGCAGCACAATCCAGTTGAAAAATATTAATTTATAGTCGGTAGGTAGGGGGGGGGGGGGAACAGCATGTTATTTTCTAAAAGATCATATTAAAAAATTAGCTGAAGTACCCGTCCTCGACGGGTTAGTGAATGAAAATTTCCAAAAAGCAAGAACTTTCGTCAGCATTGTAGGAGTACACAGAATGGATGTAGTATGTTGCCAAAGTAAAGAAAGCGAAGTTATAATTTTCATGTATTGTTAAAATATTACAGGTTAGTGAGTAACTAAGTAATATCATTTCATTCGCTTTAGTCGTAATTATGTGATGCGCGAACGAATATTTACGCATATTGAAATAATCTTCGCAAAATCTCAAAATTTAATCAACATTTTTGAAAAATTTGAAGCCTAGAATTTAAGTTGAGGGACAACCTATCCTGTCACCCAAATTCGTTTCATTCCCTGCAGTCTTTATTTCGTGATGCTGGAACAAATTTTCAGCATTTTAAAACGATTTTCGAAAAATCTCAAAATGTAAGCAAAATATTTTAAAAATTCTCTCTCTCTCTCTCAACGCCTATAATTTAAGATTAGCAACTACCTATCATATCACTCAATTTCGTATCATTCGTATTAGTCGTTATTACGTGATTTTTGAAGAAATATAAACGTATTTTGAGAGAATTTTCACAAAATCTCAAAATCTAATAAAAATGTTTAAAAAATTGGACTCCTATAGTTTATGTTGAGCAACCATCTATCGTGTGACCAAATTTCATGTCATTCGCTTTAGTCATTATTACGTAATACGGGAACAAAGATTCACTCAGTTTTAAACGATTTTCACAAAATCTCGAAATCTGATGGATTTTTTTTAATTAGATGCTTATAGTTTAAGGTGAGTGACCACCTATCATTTCACCATATATCATTTTTTCACCTTTGCAGTTATTACGTGATGTGCGAACACAAATTTACGCAGTTTGAAATGATTTTCGCAAAATTTCAAAATCTAATCAAGATTTTTTTTTTAATTCGACGCCTATGTTTTAAGTTGAGTGACCACCTATCATGACACCCAATTTCATATCATTCGCTTCAGTCGTTTTTACGTGATGCTTGAACACAAATTTACGTAGTTTGAAACGACTTTCGCAAAATCTCAAAATCCAATCAAGATTTTTTTTTAATTCGATGCCTATGTTTTAAGTTGAGTGACCACCTATCATGACACCCAATTTCATATCATTCGCTTCAGTCGTTTTTGCGTGATGCTTGAACACAAATTTACGCAGTTTGAAAGGATTTTCGCATAATCTCAAAATCCAATCAGAATTTTTTTACAATTGGACGCTTATGTTTTAAGTTGAGTGACCACCTATCATGACACCAAATTTCATATCATTCGCTTCAGTCGTTTTTACGTGATGCTTAAACAAAAAAAACGTCACTGACAGAATGACAGACAGACAAACTTTTTTTTGAGGATCGCATCGGATTCCCGGGTGCTTGAAACGGATAGAAATCGCAAACTTTTTGAATTCCAAGAAATGTACAGACAAAAGTAATTTTATTTATATAGATAGAGCAATGGCATTGTTTTTGATTTAACAATAATAAGGTAAGCATTCTCCTAACAGATGTCGCCACTAAATATGACAAATTGATAATGCTAAGGCATTCCTTTTTGGGACATTCCGCTCAAATTTTAGCATTTTGTCTGTCATTTGCAAAAATTTTAAACCTCACAACTTTCCTAGCCTTAATTCACAAACATTGAATTTGAATTCCTCAAAATACTTTTACATGACCAAATGAGAAGTAGAATTTTCAATCTGAGGCTCTTTAAAGGATCTCTAGCTATTTCGAGCTCAAAAACAGAGAAAAACTTGATCTGGATCATAAAAGGGGGGGTTCACCACGTACCTTAGGGCTGAGCCTGAAACCTATTCCAAAGCATAAGGTAAGAGTTCATAATCTATGGGTCCGTGGGCCCTTGAGGATCCGCATGGCTGGATTACGGAAGTCTTCGAAATAATAATACTAATAATTTAAAAAATGGTTGCAAACAGTACAAGACTAAGAAAATTACAAACGAGGCATTGTAGCATTGGATTCCATTCTGTACAACATTATTACTATACATAAAATCAGTACAACATTGTTATACATGTCTATAAACACTTTGTATAGAATCAAATTCCATTCTGTACAACATTATTGCTATACATAAAATCTATACAACATTATTGCTATACATAAGTCTATAAACACTTTGTGTAGAATCGGTCAGATGAAATACTTCGCGGTGTTAAATATGCTGATTGACAAGGATTATACATAAGAATATATGGAGAACACTGTTTTAACAGCAACGCAGTGGCGTACGCAAGGGGGGTTTGTTGGAGGTCAAAATCCCACCCTTGACGAAATTTTTTAACATAAAGTCCATATATTTTTCATTTTTACTTAAAAGATTGAACCTTTTAACAAAGCTGAACCCTTTCACTACGAGTGATATGGCTGATGCTGACTCTTCTGCCATTTTGTGTTGTGACATAGAAACAGAAAGCACTACGATTGGCTGGAATTCCAGCAACCTGCAATATTTTCACCTCTGAACGAAAAAGTTGGAGTTGACTGTTCCCTAGGTAACCGAAGGAAATTTCCAGGAAAGCGGTTTCTGCAACCAAATCGCACAAAAATTCCTTTGTGTAATAAGGCCTTAATATAGATGCCCAATTTGAGCTCAATCGAATGCACTGTTTAGGAGCTAATGTGTTCACTCACATACACATATCTCATAAAAATAGCATAAATGAATTCAGAAGACTTCAAAAGGTGTAAAATATATTAAAATTACCAAGTCTAATTGTTTTGCGATTACAATACTTTCCTTGCATAATGCATGTTCGGAAAGTAAAAATACACTATGCAATTGCAATTAGTAGCTTCCATATAATTTTGTTTTCAATCAAATACCTGTCATAGGTTCAAAGGAAAAAAGATTTTCCAAAAACGTACAAAAGGCTGGAGCTCGTGGTGGGTGCACTGGGGGCCACGAGTTTTTTTTAATGGTCAATTTGCACTTGCAGGGTACTGAAATCTAAATATTTGTGGAATTGTAATGACCAGTTTGAATCCACCGACCAAAGCTAACCTGTGAAACCACAAAACCATGCCCTCCACCCAATAGAGACACAGGTCAAAAGATTTCTAGGCGAGGTGACTGAAGAATACATTGATTTACAATGGAGCTTCCCACTTCGCCCACAGCATGGGCTCCAGCCTTTAATAGGGGTTTTGATAATGGGCTCAAAATAATTGTCCAAATTCATGCCTTTTATTTTTAGTTGTTGTAAAGCATGTCCATGGAGATTTCATACGGAAACCCGACAAAATCTTTTCAACTCAATGGAAACTGTGTTTGGACGCTAGTTAACTTCAAATAATGAACAAGTCTATATGCCACGATATATAAGAATCTTAAGTCACTAGCTGGAACCCGTCGAATTCGACGGTCACTTTATTGACTGTAATATTCAAAAATAAATGAGAACGATCAAGAATGTCACCAAGGTCCTGAACAAAACTAACAGGAAAAATCAAAGAGCAATGCAGACGGAACATGACTTGCGACAGAAAGTAAACAAAAGGTTTCACGCCAGTTCTTAGCAACTGTATAATGATGATGAAATGATTGAAATCTTTTAAATTTGTTTTTAACTATCTTTATTAAGTAAAAAAAAAAGAGTAGATATTAAATGACGAATGAGCAAATACAGTTACAAACTCTAATTGAGCATTTTGTTGAAGACGATATTTTGGGTAAAGTCATTGACCACGAAACATCCAGGTGAATTGTCTTAAATGATCTTGAATGCCACAGCATTCTTTGATCTAACCATTGAAAGAGTGACATACAACATTCCATGAGAAAATACGGGCGCAGAAAGGTAAACGCCAAAAGTATGAAGCGAAAATAGTGAAAAATTTTGGAATTCTGCAAGAGACAAAAAAATCTAATCCGCCAAATGGCGATCGTGCACTCCCTGCTTTATTTCCCTTTTCTCAAGCTACCCTCGATGGTAAAGATCCAGTATCAGACAGAAAACTGAAAAATTAAAGAAATAAAAGATAAATCGCTAACTAAAGAAGGAGTTTATAACTGCAGTCAATGTCGTTAACAAATCACAACGTATTTGTATGGAGAAAAGTTTGAAAAAAATCTGAAACACTTATATTTTAAATACTCACTAAAGTGCTGTATATTAAAAGCGTATCATAATCCATCCACCGTCCCTATTTTTCTTCCTTGTTTCATTAAATTGAAAAGTATCATTATTCATGGCCGTGCTGTATTTTTCTTCCTTGTTCTACAAAACACTTCTTTGGAATCTAAATCTATAGCTGCTAAAACTGTTTTACAATCTTAGCCACGCATATTCCAACTATACTTCACCATTTTAAATATGTTCGGAATGAGCATCATAATCCATGAATGTGCTATATTTGTCTTTCTTGTTGCATAAAACACATCGTTGGAATTAATATCTATATTAAATTTGCCTACTAAAGCTATTTTAGAACCATCGCCAGGCATGGTTCGGTTTTTAAGTTTTTTTTTCCCCCGCAAACTTGGCGATCAATTATCAAAAAGCGCAAACCTTGTCAGACTTATCCCCCCCCCCCTTCCGCATTATGTGGCAAACACATTTCAAAAGATTTCCACCGTGACAGTTCATCTCTACAAAACCTGTATACAAATCATATTGACAGAATCGAGTAGACAAAGTCTGGGCGTGAACGAAATAGCACCCTAGTGCTAATAAGCGATAAAGCACTAAAATAAAGAAGGCTTTTTATGACAGCAAAATGCATTTAATAAACCACAATGTTATTTCTATGGCAAAAAATTGCACATTTGAAGTTCCACTATGCCTGATCCCTCCGACTTTAAAAATTCTTCTCTTTAGATGACACATCTACGGACCAAGACCTTTTTTTAGACCTCTCAACCAAATTTTTACACATAGCTGTTCTTTCAATTTAGTGGATACCGGACAAACATGTTTCAAATTAATATACAGAAAAAACTAAGGAAATAAGCAATAAAGCCCCAAAATAAAGAAAGCTTTTATGATTTCCAGATGTATTTAATAAATCGCAATGTTATTTCTATGGCGAAAAATTGCACATTTGTCGTTCCGCCATGTTTGATCTGTTCGACTTTTTCTCTTTTGATCACATATCTACAGGCTGCCTTTTTTAGACACTTTAAAAATTCTCTTACACCTAGCCGTTCTCTAAATTAGTGGATACAGTAAAAGCACGTTCCAGATTAACAGATAAGCGATAAAGCGTCAAAATAAAGAAGGCGTTTTTAGCTGTCAACAATGAATTTTAATAAACCACAATGTTATTTCTATGGCGAAATATTACCAGTTTTGGCGAGTTATCGCCAAGTTTGTCATCAAAAAATAAGTCTCCAAGACTAAACTCAATTTGGCAATATCTGCTATACTTCGTGAGAATTTGGCAATATCTGCTATACTTAGTGAGAATATGGCCACAGCCTTTTAATTTAGAATGCGATTAAATTTTATTTATGGTGAAGTAATTCGAAATCTGTTTTAATTTATTGTTTTTAAAATCGCTCTTATTCTAATCAGAATTTAGAACAACACATTTATTACTACACACTATTGCCACTTAACCACACAGCATTTACAAACGGATGCAATTTCTAACAAATATTTTTCCAAATAAATTAAACCTTGCGGAGCTAAGGCAATCGTCTGCATTAATAAACCACAATGTTATTTTTATGGCAAAAATTTGCACCTTTGCCGTTCTCCCACGCCTAAACCGTTCAGACTTTTTCTTATTTTCTCTTTTGATCGCACATCTACGGGCCGAGATCTTTCTTCAGACACCTCAACAGAGTTTTTACACCCAGCCGTTCTCTCAATTCGATTGTCGAAAGAAAAACATGTTTCAAAATAATATATAGATACACATGCCAAAATCTATACAATAAAAGATAGCAATCTATAATACATGAACCTAACTTGAGCTTAACTAAATGCACCACACAAGCATTAGTGCAGTTTAAGTAGTTCGAGTTTATAGGCCCTATGTATAAGAATTCTTTTCTGCAGCCTTATACACACGAAAAAGTATACAAGTTAAGTGACTGATCTAAAATAAATACTCAGTTTGAGCTTCTAGCATCATTTAAACCCAAGCTCACTTCAAATGATTTGCGAACATAATCAAATGGATAAGGATTCTTTTTTGGAACTTTAAAAAACTCCATGCTACGCACATTAAAATCTATGCAGGTCATGCGACTACAACCTATAATACACATACCCAATTTGCACTCAATCAAATACACTGATTAGATGCAGGCACACAAGAATTTGCATTCGTAGGCTTCACTACACATCCTATACATACCAAAATAAATACTGTTCAGAACAGAATGGTCTGCAATATATATCAGATGAGAGTTCAATTGAATACGCTGTTTAGAAGCTATCATGTTAATCCACCTACATCAAAGTATAGCATAAATGAATTCAGAAACCTCAAAATGTGCAACTACATCAAAATCTCATATTTGAATTTTTTTCATGATTACAATACTTTCCATAGATGGTACACATCCGGAAACTAAAAATCACCGAAATGAAATGATACAAGGATTACAAGATCATATTATAATAGCCCAAAAAGGTGTTTTTCATGATTACAATACTTTCCTTACATGGTACACATCCGGAAACTCAAAATCGCCGAAATGAAATGGTATAAGAATTACAAGATCATATTATAATAGCTTAAAGCTTTATTTACTGCTTTAAAAATAATATTTTATAAGTCCACACTTAATCTTCTTACAACCATTTTTACTTTTCAAACATGTACAAAGTAAAGAAAATCTTGTAATCATGGGAAAAAGGAAAGAGAAATAAACTTGGGAATTTCGATTTATTTACACATTTTGAGAATTGTGATTACTTTTTTTCTATTTTTATAATGATGAATATCATGCATGTGTTTTGATTAGTGTCAAAACAATGCCTGCGAATTAACGCAAATTAGATATACACGTGTCCCAAAAAGGTGGTAACAGGCTTTAATTCTTTATCTATTAGAGATAAGTGGGCAGTATAAATTGAAAAAATGTTCAAAATAAGGTCGGAAAAAAAGATTAGGCTACAAAAGTCATTAATTTTCAAAAAGTTACACTTTTATATTTGCATACCAACCCCTGTACAAAAAAATTCCCAGTTAGCAGAATGTGCCCCATGCACCGAGGTGATTTACCAAATTTCAGCCTTTTAATCATACACCATCAGAGATATCTTTAAAGGTGATTGGAGATATGCATGATTTCAAGTAAATGCTTATTGCCAGAATGGACAAGAAAAGACTTAATTTCTGTACGACACCTGAAATGCTATCATCCAATGTGCTTTTTTCCCTTTCAAGAGCTATTGAAAAGTGGTTTAAGTCAGCATTACATTCATCTTCATATATCTGACACTTAAGGATATAATTATAAAATTTTGTATATCACCTCATTAGTGTATGAGCACATTTTAGTATATGGAATTTTTTTGTACGGGTCTCATACATAAATCTAAAAAGTAACTTTTTGAAAATTAACAAGAGGAGTTTTTTCGTAATCTTTTAGTCTAATCTTTTTTTCCAACCTTATTTTGAACATTTTTTCAATTTACATTAATGCTTAATCTATTTGAGATAAATAAGTAAAGCCCGTCACCACTTTTTGTTACACCCTGTGACAGTAGACTCCCTATAAGACGATAAGTTCCACGCTACACAAATCCATGTTGTATGAGGCCCGAGCTATACTCTACCTGGAGTGTGAACTACATGGTATAATCGCTGCAAAATTTGTACTCCCTAGAAACACAATGATGCTTAGCATTGCTATTAAAAAGTTACATTAATTACAGGAGCTAAAGCATAATAAAATCAGAACATCCATCTCATTTTACCATGCTGAACAAGTCTCATAACGTGTTATACGAAAAAATTCTTGCACATTACGGCCTATAGACACAAACTGCTTAAAGTGTGCTAATACCTACACTGAGAATTTGAGCTCAGATATGCATATTATAAATCACTGTCTTACTTACTGTATAGATTTCGGTGTTAAGAGATTTGGGGGGGCCATAGTTCTTCAGGGCACTGGGCTTTTAGCTCCGCTTTACCATTTGATAAACTGCCTCTAGGTATTAGTTAAGGCTATTAATCTTACAAGTGTGCCACACTTTTCACTTACTTCACAGTTGCACTTACAAAACTTCTTTCCTGGTGATATCCTTTATCTTTACATGGACTTAAATTCTCTAATCAAAGACAAATCAATCCGAGTATTCAATGCAACAGCACATTATCAATTCAATACACAGAACATTCAATGCAAAGTTCAAAGAAATAACCAGAAACCTATACATTTAAAAAATCTTGGGCCAAGCTAGAGTGGATTAAAGAGTACTTTAATTTGTGTTACTTTTATATGAAATAAAGACATCATAGAAAATGGTAAATTTTATTGATATTTTGAGATTTTTTGGCATCCTGACAGTGTTTGGCAGAAAAATAAAAATTTGAATTCTGACATGACAACTAAAAATACAGGAACCTTCACACCATACAAAATAATATCAAATCTAACAATTATCAGTTAAGATATCACAGTTCTTGCACACAAAGGATATAAAACCAATTATTTGTAACTTATACTTTGGTACTGGAAATAGATTAATACTGATATTAAAATATGTACTAAATTTGTGATACCTAGACATGCTACAGCAAACATGAAAGCTTAATATATAAAAACACAGACAGCATACACCATGAGGTATTTGAAAGACATCAAAAATAGTCACAAGGAATTTGCCTAGATGATAAATGAGCCATTAAACTGCATTTTAAAGGAAAGTTGAGTACACTTCAGTTAAGTTCTTAAAAAGTACAAAACTTATCTGCAAAACTATGTTAGCCCATTAAATGCCAGTACATTAACCACATAGAAAATTAGAACATTTTTTTCACATGCATTTCCATGTCTATTACAGAATAGGAATTTTCATCAACAGTCTAGGAAACATAACATTTTTCTGTAACTGGGATTTTGGTGTATTATACTGGTTATGGGAATAAACACCTTTCTCCATTTCAGAAACAATCCTTTTTCCTATCAAGATGCTGTTCAAAACTAATTTTTGTTAGTTTTTATAAAACAGTCAAAGAAAAAATTTCGCACAAAAAAAAAACTTAAAATATTGTTTAGTTGAATTATAACACACCCCATAGTCTAAGTGTTGATATATGCTTATTTCATAAATAGTGTTAAAACATTTGAGAAAAATGTAGATGTTCCTGAAATGGGAGCTTTGGCACTTAAGGGGTTTACAAATCTTTTAGTGACTGAGCTACTCTATTAACCTCACAATTTGGAACTATGGCAGCATGTTAGAGACTGCATATAACTCATTACCAAAATTGCAACTGCCTGCTAACACTAAACAGTCTCCAATAATTTTTCTTTACAAGAATACAATTTTATTACACTAGCAATGGATGTCTAGAAAAGAACTCCAATCTACTAATTAAATAACTTGAAAGAAAGATTAATACAAGAATGAGAAAAAAATATTTTTAATTTGTAAAAACTTGTAGATAAGAAATGCTAGTACAGATTTATCTGCACGCATACTATAGTCTCTCCATTAAGTTCCTATAACGATTTTAGAAGCCCGACAGTTTTATGGTTTACACGTGAAAGGATATTTTCATACAAATTAATTCTCTGGTCTTTAACAGGGTTTATAGGGACTACAGTGTACAATACCACTTATTGGTAACATCTGTAACCAATTCTGTAATTTTAATCAATTTTTGCAGTTTTCAAAATATGCACACTTACCTTTAATCAATTAATCTCAGTTCTTTGAATAATTTTATTTTAAATCAAGGAGTCCTTTTCTAAATATATAGAATTGTTCAAAACTATAAATCAAATATTAAGCTTTTTAAATAAGAATCTCGTGGACAATTGTTAGTTTTAGGTAATATGACTATCTGGTTCCAACATTTTTCAATGACACTTCAAACAGGAGCCTACCGGTCACTAGTTACAAGAAATCCGATTTCCTGCTGATCCCACAGGGTGTACTCTAACCATTCAATCTGTTACAAAGCATTTAAAGTAATTTGAAGATGCAGAGTAAGTTATAATGACTTACAAGTCCAGCGAGCTACAAAAAATGGTACAACACAATGTGCCCCTTTATTAATATATATGGTCAACACTATTTTTCAAGAGTTGCGAATCATAAGATGCTATTAATCAACTTTATTATAGTTATGAACAATAATTAAATATGTCATTTAATAAAATATTCTAATATAAAGTCTATACAAATATAAAGTCTTGAGAATTCTCATGGTATATGCTAATTCTATTCCAAAACAGGGAACTAAAACTCGTTAACTTGTTATTTTGAATAAAGACAATTTAAGTGATATTTTTGCAAAAAGATTTTAAATTTAATTACAAATTATCTAAGGAAATTAATGCTACTGTATACTTGCTGAATAAAAGTGTCTTGCACAATAATCACAGCTTTCATGCTTGATATGCATTTATAGAACTTAAAGCCAACAAATGATATGTCATAAAATTATGCTAAAATTTTGGGTTTGGCACATACAAGTGATGAACATTGTTAGCAACAGTTACTTTTAAGAAATACTTTAAACTCTACAGAGAGTCTGAAAAATTGAGCACTAGTCACAGTTTAAAAGGCAAGACTAGACAATTCAGCATAGCAACTTCCATGTTAACCAAACCACTCCACTCAGAGAAAAATCAACAACATTCAGAAAATACAAATCATTTTTTCCCCAAATACAGTGGTGGAATAAAATACAAAGGAAGAGCCTTAAAATTTTGTGTTTGATCAATAACATTAGTTTCCTTTATAAGACCATTTAAAAACATAAAAGCACCCCGTAAGCAAGCTCGTCTGTTAAGTTCGATGTACTGTATATCGAAAATTTTGAAAAATCTAATATGTAATACTAAAAAGTACTATCATCCCTAAGTATATTTAATACACATTGAGAACAGCAAAGTTGTGATACAATTTACATGAAAGACATTATTCCAAAATAGGTATTTAAAAATTTTCAAACATCCAGATAGATACAAATTACTGAATCAGTAGAAATACAATAAAGTCAATAAGTACCTTAAAAATTATTCTGTAAATGGTAGTACAAATAACTATACTTTAGAGTCCATTCTAAAAAGCTACATATTAAAGTAGCTGGATTTTCTTTTGAGAAGTAGCAAACATACAACCTGATTTTGTGATTTATACATCTCCAAGAAAAATTAATATTGCAAGTGTGCTTCAAAAGATACCTGGTGACATCAGGCAAATCTCAGCTAGTATGCTGTACAAATATCAACATACGTAAGAACCTTAGCAAACACTCAATAAGCAAGTTAGTCATCAGCCAGACACCACACAAAATATTATAAACTCCGTTGCTTTACTAGGTTAACTGCACTGGAGAAGCACACTTGGAAGACACAGGTTTAAACAAATTGTAACAGGATTCTCACATTTTACCTTTATAAATTTAAGTGCAATATTTATCTTTATTTCCTTAGGAAGGTACATCAATGAACCCAAAAAACATGTTTTAAATCAATGGTAAACTTAAAAATAGTGCATCTTCACTTATACTACTATTTTTTCCTTTCATAATGTTTTACCTTAACAAGTAGTGCCTTAAAAGATAAAATTAAAAATTTCTTAGCAGGTATAAAATATTTCAGATTAACAAAATAAGTGTCGCTGTGGATCATAGTTATATCACTTCATACTAATAAAATTCTGAAGATGCCAGACATCAGCTTTTAAAGCAAAATAAGATTTAATTTGCTTAATGCAAAATTACATAAAAATCTAAATTAAATATTAAAATTGTCATTTTTTAACATTAGCACATTGATTCTGTATGTTCAGTGATATGCCTTTGCAAGTTTAAGCATAAAATTTAAATTCTATGTAACAAAATTCAGGTTTCGTTTTTTTAAATGTATTACAGTACTTTATTTTCTTTAGCTAATTACACTCTCAAATACATAATTCAAATCTAATCTAACAAAATATATTTGAAGAAAAGTGAAGTATTTTAAAGTTTAAGCTCATTATATAAAAAGAGCCAAAGTATTACTTAGAAGCACAAGCAATTATAAATAAAAATCCAATCAGATTTTGAATAGATTTTTCATACTTAAGTTTATATTTAATTTAACTATAGCTTTAAGTTGTTATGTCAGATGTAAAAACTTCAGTTTATACATTTTTTTTGCTTCAGCAGAATTTCCAATTTAGATTACTAATATATATACAAACATTTTTTGTTCTCACTTCAACTAATTTAAATTATTGCATTGAATGTTTTCTTCTCCAACTTTCAATGCATTAAGTTTTGATAAAGATAGAGATAATCAGACATGTGAGAATCCATAATAAAGAGAAATAAGGAAGCATTTTTGAGAAAATTTAGCAAAATTTCAGTTGGGACCAAGATGCAAAATGCTTTGAGCACCTGCACTGAAAGAGGTCTGGATGCAAACGCATGTTTTCATTTAATAAATATCGTGAGAATGCTTAACAAGGCAGTAAAATCAGTGCCACAGAAACTTTAAAAATTCTCTTAAAAAGAGGGAAAAGGAATAAAATTTTATTGAAAAATGCTGCCAAACTTCACAATGCACAGACACACCCAGTTCTAGATTTAACATTAATCCAACTCATTAGAATATGTTGTAAATATTTCATACAAGTATTTAAAAGCAAACTGACAAACTACACATTTTTGAAAGCATAAAAACATCTATCTTAAGATCAATGAGATTTAAAATCCAATAACTGACATCTGCATAAAAAACAGAGGTCATGCTTAAAAACAATAGCAAAAACAAGTTCTTGCTGTTTTAAGTGCAGACGTACATAATGCTTTCAAAAATACTCGTAGACTATTCAGCTTTTAAATGAACTTATATTTAGCTGCACAGAGAATGACTTTAAAAAAATGTCTAGTTTAACCCTCAAAGTACTTGGACAGGAAGTAGACTAAATTGTTTTAGAAGTCAAATCTCCAACAGATATAGATTTACACCCAATATTAAGATTATTGAAAGTTCAATATTTTTAAAATTTTGATTGCTGACGAAATTTTGAAAAATGATACATAAATGTAAGAGTTAAAAATTTTGAGCAAGTTGGACAGTAGCTGTTTGAATCAATTCTTTCACACTCCATTCTCCAGTTTCCCCATTCTCAAAATGAATGATTCAAATGCTGTGAATAGTAGGTGTTTGAAAAGGGGATGGAATTTTAGAAGTATAAGTAGGTAATTACAGTTTCATAAATCAAGCACTGGGTGTAGATGAACAGTATATTTTCCAGCTCAACAGTAAATCCAGTGAAACAGCTTCACATGATCTTAATATACAGACCACAAAATGTGACATGCATCAAGATATCAATAGATAAACCAGATTGAAATAAACAGCAGTAAATAGCCAAGTACTGCCGAGATTTAATTTTGGGCAGGTTCCTGCACAATCATTCGAGGTGGTACAGGAGGTGGTATTTGATATGCCACCCGTTGAGGAGGTGGTGGCACATAAATGCCAGACTGAGGACTCCATGGTGGAGAGAGAATGGACTGGTAAGCATTCATTTCCAAGGGAGGAGTAAAAGCAACAGTAGACGATATGGCAGGTGTCCATGAAGTATTATAATTGGCAACAGTTCCAGGAATCCAAGGAGCCATTGGTGGAGACATTCCAGTTGGAGGTGTGTTGAAGATAACACTTGGAACACCTGCAATTAAAAAAATTAATCCCAAGGACAAATTGATTTGAAAATATGGTTAGTTACAATCTTAGGACATAAGACTAAAAAATTAGAAAACAGTTTCAAAAAACTGAAAAGTAGAAAAACCTGAACATTTTAATGGTGAATAATAATTCTACTTTGGCATTTTCTAGACATGTTTCATGTACTTATTATTCAACATGCATAGAGGTATGAGGGATTTGATATACATACCTGCTAACCTGGAAAAATTAACAGTAAAATTATGTGCTCATTTCAGTAAATTTCCACCTCACATCAGTAAAACAGAAGTTTTTTTTACTAATAACTTGGGCTCGTTACTACTTGTTAAAGAACATTTTGACAAGAAATAAATTTAGCTTAACTTTTAAGATTATTTTCATTCATAACTGAACCTGCTCTAGTTTTGGTTTTTCTTTCCCGGTATCCAGGGGGGGGGGGGGAGATAAAAATAACAGGAATCTGTTTTTATTTTGACAGCATTGGAGCTTTAAATGAAAGAGTACTAAAGAAAAAATTCATGAAGAGGGATAGAGAAAGATTGAATTGAAAATCTGTACCTGCCCTATTCAATATTTTTTCTTTATTTTCCTGGAGAGAGAAGGGGGCGGCGGGGAGTTAAATTACATTTAAATTCAAAAGAGGAATAAATTTTTACTCTTACTGCTTTGGACAGTTAAATAAATGAGTGTTGCAGTTAAATAAGTGTTGAAGGTCAAATATATTTTTTCTCTAGATGGATGAAAAAGGTTACATTGAAAAAAAAATTGAGAACTTCGAAAATCACCAAACAACCTGTCAAATTACTTGTCATATCTGTACATCAATAAATTAACACCAAAATCTGTATATTTTATGGATAATCCATAAAAGTTAGCAGGTATGAATATACATGGAAAGTTACATCAGTTAATCCAGTTGCAAACTTCCTGTCAATGTAACATTACTTGACATTGAGGTATCATGACCACACTTAGGTTACAATAATAATTTTATGAAATATTATGTAATAAATATCTACATTTAATGAAAGTTCACTTTTTTAAATGTAGAGAGGTTATCAATGATCTTTTTTATTCTAGTTTATTCATTTCTTTTTATCCACCTTATAACCCTACAGTAATTTCCCATTGAGAATCTATGCTACAGATTATTAAAAGTCTCAGTGATTCAAGTATTGCACTTTCACAATAATTATTAAACAACCTGAATTTATTCCTGGAAATAGTTATTTTGAGGTATCTATTGATAAAATATAAATGTAGCAAGCAGAAAAAGTGTTAGATTTTAAAATGTGTTTTAATCATGTTGGAATAAAGTAAACTATTTTAAATAAAATCAGAAACTGATTAATTCAAATTACAGTAGGCGGCCAAGTTATTAGGGATAGGCACAAGAAAATTTACTCCTGTACTTTTAGTTATGAAAAATAATTAGAAAACCAGTGGTGAATCCAGGAACATGCACACACAATTTCATACCTGCCAACATCTAGTGAAGAAAATCCCATAGATTTAATGTGGTATTACAATCTTAAAGTCATAATTACTACTTATCTGTGCCACAAAACCCTTCGAAATCCACGCATCAAATTTCACCATCTATTCTATGTATTATAAAATTTTACAAAATGGACCAATAAATCTGGAGATTTTAATGTAAAATCAGGAGACCAGGAGAAACTATCAAAATCCAATAGAGTTGATGGGTATGCATCTAGAATGCACTAAAAATTTCTACAAAAAACTGAATCATGCAATAAGAAATAAAATGCCTGATTTCAGCGAGACACGTGCTTACATTTTTCCTCAATAGGCGACAAGAGAGGGTGGGCCACAATGAGACAAACACTTGAAATGTTTCATAATTTTATCAAAGTGTACGTCACAAAATATATCAGATACAATATTTCACTTATACATTATACCAGTTTTAACCTCAGATATATGAAAACAAGTACTTTATTGCACTTTTAAGAAGATAAATGTCTCATTGTGGCCCAGGCATGGACCACTATGAGACATTCTATGGCCTATGATAAGAAAAGTAAAAAAAAAAAGTCTTCAAATTTTGTGTGTAACTTGCATAAAATTGTTGGCTTTAAAAATACTAGTAGTCTGTATGAATTTAGTAAAGTGAAAATAAAAATTCTAATTCTATTTTTTCAATAAATACAATATATCATTGAAAAGAAAATTTTAGAGAATTTAATGCAATAGAAAAAGTGAAAATTTATTTTGACCAAATTTCCCTTACCTGGATTCCAAAGAACCCATTAATATGTATTAAATAATTACTAATCTCAACAAGTTGGCCAGATTATTAATCTTAACAAGTTTCCTTTGCTTAGGGCCACAACGAGATGTATCATTGTGGCCCTAGAGAACAAAATTGTAGAAGTGTTCTTAAGCTAAAAAATGTGCCATAATTTAACAAAACTATTGGTTATAATAATAAGCTATATTAAAAATAAATAAAAACTTTGTAAAAAACACAGAAAATGATACTCATGAGGAGGTACAATCGTTTTGACTGAAATAATTTTCAGTCTTCAGCCAACCCATGTCTCTGGAAACAGTAATCTTTAATAAAATACACAACACTTACCTCTATTATTCAAGTGAAGCTAGATGACTGTACATGAAAAATTCTAAAAGTAATTTTGTGAGTACACACAACTAAAAATTTCAGTGTGCGCAGAGCATGAGCTAACAATTTGCAACAGGGAATTCTGTGTAGCATTTAACTTATCACAGTTAAAAGACAATAGTAATCAGTAAATGGTTGTTTGAAATTGCACTTTCTCATTGTGGCCACCTTCCCCTACATAGTTTTACAATGCCATGCCAATTTCTGTGTAAGAGAAATTGGAGAAAGTTGAAAATAGACGCTTTTGTTTTTATACTTCTGTACAAACAAACAGCACAGTTTGCAGAAATATTTTAAATTTTTACAAGCCTGACACACTGTTAAAACTATCCAAGAGCCATGTCTTTATTGAAAGCAGCTTTAAACAGAATACCTTAAGTTTGAGCATCTTATAAATAAAAATAAAAAGCTGTTTATACTTTATACAAATACATGGCAATGGAAACTGGCTTAAAATTTTAAATACATAAAACAGAAATTGCTTTCAACTTTAAAAGTATTAAAATTAATTTCTACCTTAGTTTATAGCCATTTTTTAAAAATAATTTCCAAATTAATGAACTTATTTCGATGAAGTATAAAAATAAAAAGTTTATGTTGAATTGTCAATTCTCCATTTTCATTTATTATTATTCAATGTGTCAAAGGCATTTTCAAAGATTTATACTATTGGGCTTTAAGTTTTGCACAAATAAGCAGGAAAAACATCAAGATAAACAAAACCTCGAATTCTTATAAAGGGGGAAAATCTCATTTACCTCTATTTGACCATTTTCAACTTCAAAAGAAAATTATCCAATAGCATTTGGCTCAGAAATTTCTCAAATATGCAGACAAATACAAAATAATTTTGTTTATTTGTAATATTAGCATGTTAAAAAAAAATCCCATTCTTGAACATAGGGGGTTCTTCAGCTAGTATTGAATTCAAATCAAAAATCTTACCTGCAGACATCTCCCCAGACGTAGCATCTTGTGATCCAAACGCAGCAATGTTCACAGGCAAAGAACCATCATGGCAGACCAGATACATGCCTGGGACAGCATAAACAGGATACTGATAGACAGCCATCTGAGGGGGGGCAGTCTGGACTGGAGAAGGAGCAATATCATCTGGTATGGGCACTGGATGAGTGCCAGGAATGGGGAGAGGCATTGAAGTGGCACTGGACACTACTCCACTATTGCTGAATGAGTTAACAGACATAGATGAATATCCAGCATCATCAGAGTAAGGAGAAGGTATTGTGTAGTGAGAAGATGAGAGACTAGAAGAATGCTTGTAAGATTCATCACTCCAACCTGAATCCTGTTTAATATTTGACCAGATTAAACATTCTGCAAATATAACTAATACATTAAAAATTTTTACCAGATTACACATTTTGTAAATATAACTAATACATTAAAAATGGTTACCCCAAATAGCTGAAGTGAACCCTTTATGACCTTGTGAAAAAAAAGAGTCGTGTTATAAGACTGAAGCCTTAGCATATCTGGCTTTATAACTAACAAACTAATACTTGCTATCAATCAATGGCAGTTGAACAGAAAGGACAGGAATATTAACACCGTGCTCATGGCTTGCAGAGAATTGTTAATTTTTTTCTCTTAAAAGCTGGTTTTATAAGTATGGAACTTAAATAGGTGGGAAAAAAAAAACTCATATGGAAATTGGAAGCTATGATGGCTGCATAAGGTTTTAAATGAATGAATAAAAATTTTAATGTCGCTTGCTTTAAATCTAGTTTAATAAAGATTGTTCTTAGATATATATTCAGTGATATTTCACTTTTTTTTTTTTTTTTTTTTTTTTTAACAAAGATTGACTTGCACAAGCATACACTTTAGCAAATTAAATATTTTTGTATCATTTAATAACTTTCTCATACAATGCTATAGTTTTTTTTTTTTTTATTTTTTTTTTTTGGGGGGGGGGGGGGTTAGAATAGGCAACATGCCCCAATGTCATGTATATGTAACAATGTCCCAAAATCAAAGTCTGCTCACATGTGGATGCATTCAAGTCTTAAGTATAAGCCACAACTTGTCACATAGGGGTTGGAGCTATAGTCAATGTCATAACATTAAAATACCACTAAGCCATGGATGCTAATAGGATCCAAATATTTAGGTGCACAGACAAAAATTGGGGGGCCCAAACTTTCCTTATCTTTCAAAATCTCAATAAAATAAATGTATTTTTAGTCGCACACAGATTTTTTTTGGTCTCACTGCAAGACCAGTTATTTGCATATATGCATGACACCTAAAACTGATAACTATTTTTCTTGAATGTTAAAAATCCAATCTAAGATTAGCACTTTCCGTTAAATTTAAACTCACTTCCCTTAAAATAAACAAAAAAAAAAAAAAAATTTTTCAGCATTATATTATTTACTGATTATTTTGGCGTATATTTAATGGCTGTGAGAATTTTTAAAGCTTTTTCCCACACCAAAAAAAGTATGGCAAATCAAAACTATGAATGCCTGTCAGTTCACAGGAAAGTTAATTATAGCTTTTAAAAAAACTTAAGATTCTTAGTAACCTAGATTTATGTCAAGCAATTCCTATATCAATGTACAGCCAAAACTGGATAACTTTTTGGGGTATTTCTAGGGCGGAACAGTATTTTCTATGCATCAAACAATTACACTTTGCATTTCATTGCAAAGTGTAAAATCAGTTAATTAAGTCATGAGAGTTCAGGTTTAAATTCCCATTGGATAACAGTAAGGTTGGTCTTTTTGCACCAATTATTGACAATGATGCAAAGTGGGTCCAGTAATTGAAACTTACTAGTAAAGCTTTATTACATTTAGCACAATTTTGATCATGGCTCCTATACAGTTTGCCTTTTTACAAAGTAATGTTAATATGCATCAAAAGGTATATTTAAAAAAAGGGGGGTGGGGGTGGGGAGCAAGTCAGCCCAAGTTCAGAGAGTTGCTAAGTTGTCAGATGAGTGAGAAAAAGTAATCTTCACCGATGCCACAGAATTCTGCATTTTGTCAGTCTTAAAATAATTAATGAAGACTACTCATGTCCATTGTTTGAGAAATGGATTGTGGTATATTATACATTGCAGAGTGTTTATTGTCCAAGAATTATTCATTTTGAGGGAGCCATTGTAAGACTTATCCACTGAATTACTGTTTGTGAAGTCCTGTGAATTGTGTTTTGAAGTCTGTTCAATGAAATTTCTAGAAACAAAGTTTCTTTCATCCTGCCAAACATACTAATAAATTTCTTAAAATAACTTACATTAAGCTCATTGAGGGTATCGGGGCTTTCTGGATGAGTGCTATAAGCATCAGTAGCACCTTTTCCTGCAACAAACACATGAAATTTTATTTTTGGAAAAAGCTTTTAACTTTATTAATTTAAAGTTATATACAACTAAAAATAATTGCATGGATAGTTAATTGTTAGCTTTTCGAAAATAACACAAGTGGCCTAGAAAACAATTGAATATATAGTCAAATCTATTGCAGTCTTGCACCCAACTCTAAGAAAAAAAAATCTTATGTGTCCAACACATGACTTCCTTGCACGTCCATTAGATCAAAAATATTTTCGACGCACTTCCTCTAAATTTATTTGTTTGAAAGAGATAAAATATCAATAATAGTAAGGTTTAGCGATTTCTAGCCAAATATTTCGATATCGCCAAGCTGAGTTCAATTTGAAAGATTTCCTTCTGACACTTTATTTGGCAATATTTCACCAAAAGCCGACAAACTTGAGATAGTCAGCGAGATTTTGGGGATAGCCAAAGTAGTCATTGAGCACAGACCTTCAATGAACTGAATGCATCTATACACCTCAATGTATTCAAAGTCATTTGGCTCACCATGTAAATAAATTCTCAGTCGATTGCTGTCAAAAAAGATATTGAAAACAGTTAGATATTACAATAGTTCTAAATACAAAGTTAAAAAATCTACGGGTTAAAGTTTTAGAGTTATACAAAATAGGAAATAATTTTTGGCGCCAAATTTGGCGATATTTCGCGAAACTCGTCAATGTCGACGACATTTGGCGAGATTTTAAGCATAAACCAAACAATGACAGATAATCGCCAAATTTGGCGATATTTCGCCAAAACTCGCCAAGAACGATGACAAATGGCGATACTTTGGGCATGGACAAAATGACTGACTATCGCCAAATTTGGCGATATTTCGCCAAAACTCGCCAAGGTCGAGGACAGACGGCGAGATTTTGGGCATGTACCAAACAATGACTGTCTACAGTTGTATTATAATGAAGATGTCCATAGACATTAAGGTACTGAAATTCTTTTCGGTGGTCCTGTAAATAAACTCTCCAGTAGATTGGAACCAAAAATCGAGATGCACAACTAGATGTTACAACATTCTTATATATGAAATTTCATAATAGTTTTTGAGATTTGAGAGTTAAATATGCACACACGTACACCAAAAGTCGCCAAGCTTGGCGACTTTTGGCATAGTTCTTGAGGGAGGCACGTGACCGTGGTCGGACCATTACCTAACTTATGTGGTAGGACGGTATTGTGCTTGAAATGGATGAATGCCCCTAAAATTGCTATTGACCGTAATGTATTGGAAATCTTTTTAGTGTTCCTGTAGCAGAACTATAAATGATAAAGACACTTTTTTTAATAGAGAAATTCATTTTCTAACTCTTTACAGCATATATCACTTCTGAGTCGTTTGAAATAGCCCAATACCTCTAAAAAACGCTTTGATGAATTTCGGCCCATAGAGCGTAATGTATTTCGAATCTTTTGGGCGGTCCTGTAGATAAACTATTCAATCGAATGGAACCGAAAGGGGAGGTGCACAACTAGATGTTACAACAATCCTAAATATAAAGTTTCAACATTCAACGCCTAACAGTTTTTGAGATATGCGAGTTTAATGAATTTCGGCCCATTGAGTGTAATGTATTTCGAATGTTTTGAGCAGTCCTGTAGATAAACTATCCAGTCGAATGGAACCAAAAGGGGAGGTGCACAACTAGATGTTAGAACTATCCAAAATATGAAGTTTCGACATTCTACGCCTAATAGCTTTTGAGTTAGGCGAGTTTAATGAATTTCGGCCCATAGAGCGTAATGTATTTCGAATCTTTTGGGCGGTCCTGTACATAAACTATCCATTCGATTGCCACCAAAAGGGGAGGTGCACAACTAGATCATAGAACAATCCTAAATATCAAATCTCAACATTCTACGACCAATAGTTTTTGAGATATGCGAGTTACATACATACGTACGTACGTACGTACGTACAGACGGCATGGAAAAACTGGCCACAGTAGACTTGCCACTGGTCAAAATGAGTTGCAGACGCGTTAATATGATCGTGCATCCTAGCCTTCGATGAGATGCATCGAAAAAAATTTTTAAATTAAATTTAGAGGTAGTCAAAATCGGTTTTTATGTCGAAATTTTGCCCTCAAAATTTTTCGGGATCACATTACTTCCTTATACTACGTACAAGGAAGTAAAAATGCAGAATTAATTTCAAGAATTTAAAAATGGAACTTTCTTTAAGCTACTCCAGGGGTGCAGAATATGAATGTACGAACGAGGTTTAGGGGCAAATTCTGAAGCACTGGGGAAGTTTGTCCCGAGCGTATTAGTTGTTTAAAGAAAAGTAAAAAGGGAAGGGGGAATTTTTAGATGCAGTTGTTATCAAAAGAAGCTAGTAATAGATAGTTGTTAAACCAGAATGAGAATATGCTTCTGTTTTGGGGGAATTCTGGACAAACAAAAATCGTGTTCTGGGGAAATTTTGGACCCTAGACGCTTTCTCCACCTTTAGCTACTCTAAGTAAGATGTGTGAAAGAGGTAATTTTGAAATACATCAAATAGACAGAAACTTCAAAATAATTTGTGTTTGTGACATTAGGTTACCAGACCTGAAAAAACTATTAGCCAGCCCTTTAACTCATCAAGAGGGGTGCAAACAGAACACATCCCCCAAGCACTGTGCTGAGAAGCAAAAAAAATTATTCTATGAGATGCCTTCTATGGGTTGCCTTAATTAGGATTTATGCTGAGTGATATGCCAATAAACTAATGTCCATTGAAGTGGGCTTTTAATCACAAAATGCTGCCGCCGCACCATCTCACCATAATACCTACAAAGGATTAAACTATCTAAGTTAGGTAATAGAGTTTGTTCATAAAGTAATGAGACTGGCTGCCACATGACACTCTAGTTGCTAATAGCCCACTCTCTGGTGGTGTGATTTGTGGTCAGGGATTGTAACTAAGCAAGACACCAAGCAGCAGTCGCATCCAAGCTCTGACATAGTGAGAATCGTGCACAGCACGAAAAATGTTAGAGGGTTTTTGTTATGGCAAAAAAACAAAAAAATAGAGCATTCACTAGAACAGTGCTATGCAATTAAATTTTATCACCTGGGAAAAACTGCTTCTGAAACACTTTCCTTATTTAAGGAAGCTTACAAAAATGACACCATGTCAAGGGCTCGGGTTTTCTGGTGGTTCAGCAATTTGAAGAATGGACTGGAGGCCGTTGAAGACATGAATATATCCGGACGCCCTTCAAGTAGTTCAGATGAAAATGTGGCAAAAATAAAAATCTCCTGACTCCGTATGTCATTTAAGTATGAGATTAATTGCCAAAGGCCTCAACATGTGCAAGACAACATTCACAAAATTATTTCTGAAAATTTGAACATAAAGGTTTGTGCAAAATTTGTGCCAAAAGTATTGAGTGATGAACAAAAACATCAACGTGCTGATATTTCCCATGACATGCTGGAACAGTTAGAAAGTGAACCGGACTTTTTAGATATAATAACAGGTGATGAATCATGGGTGTTCCAGTAAGACCCTAAAACCAAGGGCTAAAGTTTAGAGTGACACACTTCAAACTTCCGCCATGCCCCAAGAAAGCAAGAATGTCCCAATGGAAGTCCGACAGACTTTCCTGTTTCCAAAGCTCAAGAGAAGTCTGAAAGGTCACCATTTTGAAGATGTACCCACCACCCAATGCACTGTCACAGAATCTTTGAAAGAGGTTACGGTAACTGACTTCCAGGGAGACTTTGCTGTGTGGAAATCACATTGGCAGCAGTGTATCGACTCCAAGGGAGACTATATTTAATAGTATGTGCCAATCTGATTAATAAATTTTTTTACAAGACCCAGTCTCATTACTTTACAGATAAACACTGTATACAGGCTGTCGAGAATTGTTGGACACTTTATAAAATTAAATTTAAAAAATATTTTAAGTACAAATTGGGTATTTGAATGGTGGCCTTTCACAAAAATGATATTTTCCTTTCCTATAATTTTGTACCAAAAAATCTGATAGATGGCACTGAGTGTCAAGGAGTTTGGAAAGATATGCTCAAAAGCACCTTTTCCATTGCCATTTTTTTTCAGGTGAGGTTACGTCAAAAGATATTGCTTACAGGACTATGTGTCCTAATGTTGAACTCAAGCAGTGAATTACAGTTTCTATTCGTTCCATTATTATTCAGGTGCTTTTAAATACTTTGAATAGAATTGAATACTGTTTAGATATTGTACAAGAGAGTAAAGGATCTCATTAAAATCTATCAATTTTGTTGTATATGCAATTAGTTAGCAATAAAATTTTACTACTTGTTTTAGAACCTTTTTAATTTAAGAGAAGGCCAAAAAATCTTTTTTTAAGTTATGCAGGGTGTCTGAGAATTGTGTTGAACACAATTCTCAGACACCCTGCATAACAACCTGTATAAGACACTCAGAATTTGCATAGGATTCAATTTACATGTTTTTACTTTCACATGGGTTTTTTAAGTGAAAAACTTTTTTGTTTAAATTTTTTTGCCTCGTGCCATTTATAAATTACAAATATATTGTCACATTTTGTTGGATAACGAGTTTCTAAAAATAAGGAATGAATATAGCTGTATTTGTATAGTCCAATTCATTAACATTCAAAACAAAAGCTTGTTTTCACCATACCTGAATTCACCATAAAATCAAACATTTATCCATTTTTTACTGAGAATTTATCACTCAAGAATTATCACAGTTCAAATTCAAAATTTTAAAAGCTATCACATGAAGAAATTATATGATAGCGATTGTAGTAACAGTAATGCTACTTAAATACTACCCTCCTCCCCCCCCCCCAAAAAAAAAAGTGGGGGGGGGGGGAGAATTAGCTTTTTAAAAAGCTCTGGAGAATGATTATTTGTTTTTATACAAATGCTTGGTATCTTTATTCAATCAAGATATTGAACTTAATTGTATGCTTTAACACAAAGTACATTTCAAAAATAAGCATTAAATTGTCAAATTTATGAACCAATCCTTTTTCTTTAAAAACCCTGATTTTACACAATATAAAGAACAAATCCTACACTTTAGATCAATTAGCAAGGTTTACAGATTAAGTTCTCTTTCATATGAATTATGCCTCGTGTTTTACAGTTTTGGTTTGCATGCTTCATTCTACAAAGTATCACCATATAAACTGAGGTATGAATGAACAAAATACATTTCTTAAGAAATAATTTATAAATTAGAATTTATCTCCAAAGCAATTTAGAAATACTATGGTTAGAATTTATTCTGTAGACAAAATTCTTTTGGCAAATTTTTGATCTTGCTGCAGTTATGCCATACATTCTATTAGTAATTCGCAAAGCAAAGGCAATAAACAGAATGAAAAAAACCACATAAAAAGTAAATACAAATACAGCGAAAAACTTTACCTCTTAAGTGCCCCCTCCTTCAATGACCAATTCTTTAAGTAGATAGGCTAAAAATTGATGCCTTAATCTTAAAAAGGCCTCGAGAAGAGACCACACAACCATTTATAAGCTCGTAACCGGAAGGTTGTGGGTTCGAAACCGGCGTACCACTAAAGACCACCGTGTACATGCAGTGTACATGCATGTTAAATCCGTGGTTCCGAAAGTCCTCTCGGCAGTCGCTAGCAGTTTCCGAGGGGTGCTAATATTCAGAAGTCCCCCACCTTCTGATGAGGTTCCAAATCGTGGCAGGAAACTCCGGGAAGGACGCATATGTAGCTCTAGGCGACACATTAGGTGACGCGAGCTGTCCTTTCCTGGCAAATAACCATCTATAAGCAACCTATCCGAGTTCCCTATCCAGAGTTTTTCCCAAAAATAAAACGTTCATTTAAGACATTCTTATAACACAGTGGGAAAATTCTGACCTTGTTTGTATAACACTGAAAGAAGCTTGTTAATACTGCAAATAATGCGATAGATCTGAAATTTTATATTTATAAAAAGGTTTAATATTTATAAAAAGATTTTAATTTTAAAAATATTTGTCATCATTACTTATATGCATTAGTATGCAATTTCATAAACAGCACAAACAATATTTTTTAGGCTATTAAATGTTTATATTTGTCCGAGCGACCACCTCTCTTAACCAGATTTTTCGAGGAATAGAAGGGTTGTCGCTCCACGAAGTTCCAATGTATAAGCTGAATATCAATGCTTACTGAAAGAAGGACTGGCAGTCATGGACAAAGTTGGATCCATATTATTCCACATGTATGGAATGTTTGGAGTTGAGAGCACTGGTTGATGCTGAAACAAGAGCAAATTTTAGAGAAACAAGGTACATTAACTATCATTTTTTTAGAATACAATTCCAAAAAGTTCCTCTAAGCTTGTTTATAAACATTGAAGACCAGACCACTTGCATGAAACAGTTTTCTGCAAATTCTCAGGATCCCACAAATTAAAATAGTCATTTAACATAGCCCATTGCATAAATCTGAAAGTTTATCAATAAATCAAGATTCTAAAAACAAAAAATTATGCAACATTTCAGGTGGCTAAGGGCCACTGAACTTGAAATTTTGAGTGCTTGCTTACATGATTTTGAGTATTGTGGTACACATACATACTCTTTATGCAAATTGAAAAAAATAAGATAAAACAAACAATACAAACTTGAAATCAGTTTTACTTTTTATAAACAAATATACAACTAATTTGATAGTTTAAAAATTAAATGATTAGCTAAAGTATGGGCATTTTTGTAATTTTGACTTCATATCGCATAGAATTTTCCCCCTTTCAAAATTCAAGAGTATTTTATAACTTTAAAATAAGTAAAAATTAACCCATGACTGATTACTGGACAGCCATAAAATTAAAAACAACAAGCTAATTAAAATCTTTAGAGCTTTTAGCTACTTTCTAACATTAGCACAACGTTTTTACTCAAAATTTTTCATTGAAAATTAAGACAAAAATTGTGTAAATATCTAATTTTCTAATTTGATGTAAGTATGCTGCTTTGATTTTAAAATCTTGTTAACTGCAGATGGCAACAATCCAAGTTTAATGTAAGAAAAGATAACTCTAAATTCATAAAATTAAAGCTAATGTAAAACGATGAGGATAAAAAAGGAGGCAACTGGTCATTTTAATAAATACAGAAAAAGGATCAACATCAAAATAGATCTGTTTATTTGTAAATTAGTGTTCTCGTCCATGAAAAAAACTGCTCTTCCATGCTTCCTCTGTCCATCACATTTCTATCCAAAGTTGCATTAATTTAAATGTTTGGAGTCTTACTACAAACATTTTATAAGAGTCAGTATGAACAAAATCATGGACAAAAGTATTTTTTTCTCTAGTGATATCAAGAATAATGCAACTTAACTTTGCTTTGTGTAATTGAAACTAATGCCTTTTATAGTTTTGGGCCTGACAAAACCAACTTCTTTCTTTTTATACTAGTGCCACAAAATGTTTTGCTGTGTAATTATTACTTTTTCACTCAAAATAATTCACTTAATTAAACTGTCCTACTCAATAGATTATAAATGCACAAACTTAATTTGTTTCCCCTTAAGCATTTTTACTTGCTTAAGTTTTTCTCTTTATCAGACTATTAAGACAAGCCAGTTAAGTTTTATTCTCAATTAAAGCATGTGTGTAAATTGCAATTAGTTTGATCGTATCTAATATTAGATATATGCAAGCTTGCGATGAAAATATGCTTACTAAAATTTGCAACTTTTTTTCTGTTATTGTGAAATTATGCTGCAGATTTATTTTTAATATGTAAAAAGCTATCAGATTGATTGGGAACAAATTGCATAAACTCCCAATAAAATACTCAGATCTAAATGCTCTCAACTATACATAAATTTCATTATTTCAAATAAATATTTTATAAATAATTACACTATCTTTTCTTCCAGATAAATTACTTACTCCATTGTGGACTTCTTTTTGTACAGGAAGTTTAGCTTTATTTGGTATAGGAGTACTTGTAGAATGATTTTTCTTACGATTTTGACTAGATGAGCAATGGAAACTAAAATAAGAAATTTTAGTAACATTAAAAAATTTCTTAAACTTTAGAATCAGAAACCTAATACATTATGAGCTAGTAAGTCTCGTGTGATTTCAATTACCCACCCCTTTCTAAAACAAATTTATGTAGTGTTTTCTATGAATAATACCTTTGATAAAACAATTTTTAGAAGAAGGGTCAGAGTGGCAAGGGGGGAGGGACGACAACTAAACCTGGGATCTATATAGGGTTATAGATCCCAGTTTTAAAGTTTGCATACTTAGTGCTGAACTGAAAAGAGATGAAAGCAGAAGGTAATTTGTGTGCATTTTTTAAAAAGCTTGTTCATAAAGTCTATTATATAGCTAGAATGTTTAGTAAATATACCAACAAGAATCTGCATTTTTTCTTTCATTATCTAAACCTAACTTACATTTAATCAAAAATAAAATTCTACTGCTATTGTCCAACATACTTCTCTTACATTCATTATAAATCTAAATAATTCCTGTCAGGACTCGCTCTAGCAGTTTTGTCACCCAAGACAAATTAAAAATACTGCCCATTGCTAATGAAATTTATTTCATTAATTTGACTCAAAATGGCACCCTGGTAATACTAACTGTAAATTTCCAGAGTGAAAAAATTGCAATATAAAATTTTGATTTATTAGGTGTTTAACATTTTTCTTCGCATACTGACAGCCAAAATTCGCCCCCCAAATATTGGTCAGGGTGTCTACCACATAAAGTAAGCTTGATTTCTTGACCTTTTCTCGACTTTTTCTTGACCATAATAAATACGAAACACTAATATCAAAAATACATTCGTGCCAGGGATGCAGAATATGTACGATCCGGCAATCTAGGATAGAGGGAAATTTTAGCCATCTGGGAGAAATTTTGCAGAAAATATACAACTGGTTTCGATTTTAACAATGAATTACAAAATTCGTAAGAGTTATTCTTTCCCATTCCTATTTTTAAAGGGGTTTTTTTTTTTCAACTTTTTCACCGATCAGCAGTTTGCTTTCTCTTAACTTGGAGCAATTGCTATTTAGTAAACATGTATGTAGCTTATAGATTGCAAAAATGTTTTACACTTATGGTAATACAGAACTTATGCAAGTCTATAAACATATCACAAAATTTTGGGGAATTTTGCATATGGATTGAGGGAAATGTTGAGTAAAAACAGTTTCTGCACCCTTGAGAGAATGAAGAAAAATTACTTTTAAATTTAACACTTAATATACAGGGTGATCAGCGAATAAGCCCCGATTTCAAAATTGAATATCTCTACAACAAAGATCGATAGAATTATACGTAAACTGTACGTTTATTAGTAAAACTGTAAACGAAAATTGTCAACTAAGAATTTGAAATGGAAAAAGGGAGTTGAGTCAATCGTGACCTAGTGCTTCATTTCTTGACCTTTTCTTGACTTTCCTGACCTTTTTTCCAATTCTTGACTTTTCAGTGACTTTCGTGACCTTTGCATGATGGTAGACACGCTGTTGGTACTCTGGAAAATGACAAAGTTGTTTGCCCTTCAGCAGACCTTGCTCCTTATGTCTCCACCCCTAAATTTAGTAAATAATTGTGATTTTGTTAACAATGAGCATACCACAGATAATCTCGTCTTTCTGTTCAGCCAGCAGTAAGCTCGACAAAAGCACTCAAGTGATATTTGGGAAGGGGAAAATGAATAGAAGACTATTTTGTTCAATTTTTCTTCTTCTGAAAGTTTGTCCCAGGGACAGATGCTGCTAAACAAAAAATTGACTGCCAAACAGAATGTTCAGTCCTGATACCAAGACACTGGTGCTGCATTCAATGTTTTAACTTGCTTACCCATTCTTTAAAATTAATTTTACCATACCCAATTCCATAGACATACCTGCAAATCTATCCTACTGATAGAACAGATTCTCTGTAGGGTGTTAAACTCATGAACATTTGGCAACTGTATTGAGTCATGCACTTGCTTTGAGTAACAGATGACTAGTATGTTTCATCCTACCAACTAGGAGAAAATTAAACATGCACATTTTTGTTCATGGCAAGAATAATTTGTCAGCCACTTTGTGACAAGATCTGGCAATGATATCTGTTCCAGATGCAAGAATTTCTTCAACTAAATCTGTGCCCAAGGGGTTAATGTAGCTCAATGGCATACCACAATTACACAATGATATAAAAAATAAACTAATTGGAATGCTACATGCGCATCAATACTTCAATTCTAATTTTTGATAGGAAATTATATGGTTTGTAACTAAAGTTTTCTGCCATATCTGCCTGAAAAACTAACTTCTAACTCCTTAGATAACCGATTTTGAACTTTCGGTACCAAACCTGTACAGTGTCACATGATACAACAATTGTACTTAAAGCTGTACTCATAATTTGTTGATATTATGTAGCTGACTTTTTGCAACACAAATGGAAGTAAATGATGGTTCTAATCCTCTAGAGTGATAGTTCCATTTGGGACACCTTATACTTAATGATAACTATATTTTTTACAGATTTCACAATACAGTGTTATAAAGTAAGCCTCCTCCTTTCAAATGCCAAAAATCGTTTGACAAAATATGAGCAAATACGCCAACGCGAACTGTGTGCTGACGATGTTTGCAGTGGCGGGAAACTTTCATTACAACCTAATAGAATAAACTAAGTGTGGACCAAGACAAGTAGAAAGACTATGTTGGGTGATATATTCAAGTTACATTTTAAAAAATGTATGAGAAATAAGCTAGGGATACTCTGATATTGAGATAATAGAAAACAATACTCACTTCTTTATAACTTTCAGCCAGTTGAAATTTAAAAGCAATTTATATTAGATTTTCAATCACAAATTCCAATACTGAATGCAGAAACAAAACTGGTCTAGCTTTATGAAATTTTCCATAAAAACAAAAATTAAAACAGTTTTCAAATTGCCCAGATGTGAGAATTCCTCCTCCCTCCCCCTATACCATAAATTACGTTTCTATTAAATAATTGCATTGTACCACTTTTTAAGTACAGCAAACATTGTCTGTTGAGTTAGAAATACTTTAAAATAATTGAAGTAACATACCATTTTTTTTCTCTATATAAAAAAAAAAATGCTTTAGAGAATGCTTATTCAGTAAATGTATTAATATGAAGATTAACAATGTGATAAATGATTCAATATTAATCACATTAACTGCTTATTTTATACAATCCTCATTGTCTATCAGGATTGTGAAAAGCTGTATAGTAACCAAAATACATCTACAGGGTGGTTATTAATTAACGTGAGGTGTTTAGAGCCCTCTAGCGAGTAAAGTATTGGATGAAACCTAACCAAATTTGATGAGCATGCATAGTAGACCATGGGATTTTGATTTTTAAAAACAAAAAAGTTCCAAAATTTGTCACTGGGGCAATTTTGGCGCTGCAAAAGTGCCCCAGAGGTCCCCCGATCTCAATCCTTGCGAATTTTGGTTGTGGGGATTTCTTAAAGGTGTTGCTTATCAAGTACATGTCTCCGATATCGCAACGTTGAAGGATTGAATAGTGTTACACGAGAGTCAATTCAACTCTGATATGCTGCAAGCGGCAGTAGAAAATGTCGTGCATTGTATGCAGTTCCTGGAATTTACCAATGGTGCACATATTGAACCAAATTTGTAAGTAAAATTGATGTTTGCTGTACTGTTTGTCAATTAACCATTCAATATTTACGCTAATACACTTTCGCAGTGCCAAAATTGCCTTAGTGGCAAATTTTGGAACTTTTTTTTCTGAAAATCAAAATCCCATGGTCTACTATGCATGCTCATCAAATTTGGTTAGGTTTCGTCCAATACTTTACTCCCTAGAGGGCTCTGAACACCTCACATTAATTAATAACCACCCTGTAGTTTGTACAACAGATTAGCCTCCATCATTGTGCAAGCTATTTCTAGGCATAATTAGATCAGTCTCTGGCAAATTTCAGAGATTCACACAAGTCGTCGTAATCTGAATAACCACTTTTAACAAAAGCAAAAAATTCCACAGCAACTTCCTCTAAAAACCACTATCATTAATCCTTAAATAAAAAAAACAGCACTTGGCAACCTTTATAACCTAACAAAAAATCTATGTGAAATAGCCAGGCACAAGGTGTCAAAAATAATTTTCATATTACTGTAAAAAGCTTTCTCATAATTTAACAAAAAATAAATAAACTGTAAATATTAAATTTCAATAGTCCTTGAAAATGTAACTGTAGGTTTTGTTTAAAAGTTAGAGAAAATTTGTTTAAACCAAATTAATAAAAACAATTACGTTAAAAAAGATTTTATAAAATGTTTCTAACATTCATATCAATGTTTTTAATACAATTTACTGCAAACAATGAAGTATCAAAAATTCCTTGTTCAATACACAAAATTAAACAAAGTTACCTGTTGTTTCGAATGAAGTTTGAATGCTGGACAGATGAAGTGGGTAATGAGTTTGACCGAACAATGGCATTCTGCTTGTTAGTAATATTGCAATTACTGTGAGTGGGAGAATAATCCTAGAAAAAGTAGAGATTAAAAACAACCAATAAGCAACAGAACAATAACAATGACAGCACAACTGTTTTTAAAAAGGCAACAGCCATTAATTACAATGCATATAATTTACCTGAAAGTTTTTCTTGGGTCCTTTTTTATATTTTGACTTCTCAGGATCTGAAATTTAAAAAAAAAAAAAACTTCTTTAATTTAATGAAGTGTTTTTAAAAGATACATCGAGTTCAAAAGTGATTATAGCAAAATTATCTTTTAGGAGTGGCTAACATAAGAAATGCTTGTTTGACTTACAAATGCATAATAGAACACAATGTTACCCTAATATATATAAGAGCTAATTTGTGGAAATTCTTGACCTAGTAATGAAACAAAACATTAACTTCATTTTTCTTTTTTTTTTTTGGGGGGGGGGGTTGAAACTTCTAGCCCATTCCCTGGATCTGCCACTAGTTGAACTCTAGTATTTTAAGCCAAGATCAGCTTATGGTTGGTTGGTGCTCAATAGCCCATGATCCAAAAAGGACACTGCACCAGACAATGTGTAGTAATAGCAGAAATATATCTACAAGTTAAAGGTAACACAAAAACTAGTAAAACCTAAAACTCTTAAAAGCTATAACAGACAAGCTGAAAAGACACAGGCATACAAAAACAAGGTAGAGACATCTGGATGGGAGCTTCCATCCAGACACCAGTCATAACTATGCACACACTTTACAATGAATGAAGAATATTAATATGCTGAAGAAAATTAAATTATAGCGTGGAGTTTCACCCAATACAGCTCAATTAAGCTCAGCTTACAAGAGAAAAATATTAGAATCTATTCCCCCTTTTAAACTAGAAATGATAGAGCAAACAAGGTTTGATTCCAAAATTTTGAAAGACTGACTAATGGCAGAGTGGATTAAACACTGAATATTGGGAGACAACTGAACTGTACAGATCTACAAGTTCTACCTCTCGCGTGGCTGTTGATCTGTCTGATGCTTGGGACAGTTTCATATTGGCCTATTCCTATTTCTGTATGTTGATGTTTGTGTCTGCTACTGAGCTCTTTCCCTACGGTCTTTTCAGGAATTTCCTTTTTGCCTGGGGTCTGTACAAGTTGCCTGGGTACAGTTGTGGTGCCCAGCCCTCTGGGCCACTCCTTTAAAGTCATAAAGTGATTCCTATTTTACAACTCAATAAAAGTTGCACAAATAAAAAAATATGTGGCAAACATCACAAAAATAAGCTAGAATAAGGTTTATAATGAATGTTACTCAATTTGATGCAATGAAAATTCCAAGCATTTAAATCAATAACACTTATTGAAAAACACATAAGAAAATATTTTTGAAATCATCTCATTACCAAATCACTTGTAATTATGTATCGTGATTTTTAGATCTTGGTAACAATTATGAATTGAGGAATCAAGGCCAAGACATTTCAAAAAAAGTACCATCACAGTATAAGCAATATCCTCTATTAGCACAAAAACAAATCAGCTAAATATATAAAATGCCAAGATGTGCGAGTCAAGCAGAAACAGTTTGACCATCAAAGAAAATAACATGAGTACCTTTCTCACTATACAACTATTTTGTAAACTTCACAGTACACAGAATAAATTCTGGATAAATATCACCATCATTGCTGTAAATTAGCACATAACATTTTGGGGGGGGGGATGCTTTCAAATAGGTTACATCTGAATTGTCTTGAAAGGGGCAACTAGCCTCCCCTTGCTCCTAGAAGTTATGCCCATGTTACCATGCACACTGGAGAATAATAAATGGAATAAAAAGGCATAGCTGTTCAAGAGATTATGTTATGATTAAACAAAAATAATTACCATTTCCAGATTGTACACTCTCAGAGTAGACTTTGTAAGTTTTTCCACCTTGCCAAGTCAATGCTATAAAACAGAAGAGAGGCAAGTTTTAATGTATAAGCAAAAAACAATTTTAAAATGCTGATGCTAGAAGAAAACTTTAAAAACACACACATCACTAACCAAGACACTATGTATTCGCTAGTGTTATGCATGTTTAATGGAAAATCATTTTTGTAAGGTTATTTGTCACTTAAGATTGTACCACATTCAAGATTTTGCTGTTCTTTCCTCTTCTGAATGTCAGAAATCCCTGTTCTAAGTTACCTTGATTTCCTGCTACTCCCATTGGTCCTCTGAAAAGCCCAACCTGCATCCCTGTTTTTTGACTGGCCCTTGTATATATAAACACTATTTTGAATCTACTTTATGCAAACACTGCAAATTTTTCATTCTAACACTCATGACGTTTTATTGGTCTTGTATTAATTTTTGTATTGGTTCTTATATATGTTGTCTTTTGCTGCTTATAAAAAGTAATTAAACTTTAAAAGCTTGAAATTACTAATCTAAATTATTTTATTATCCTTAATGCTGAGATGTGCAAATCAGCAAGTCTGCAATGAAAATAAAGCTGAAAACTGTTAGTGATGTTAACAGAACTGCGAAAATGGCCTTTTAAAATATTTTATTTGGGATGAGTAAAGCTTGTAAAGGTGGATTTCTGAAATAAAGATAAAAAAGTTAATGGTGTTTGATGCTTATGATTGAAGTTTTGAAGTTTATTATGATTGTATTCCTGGAAGATCCTAAGTATTTAGAAACTGTATAGAGGAAATGAGAATAGTTTTGTTTTAAATTTACTAACTTACGATTTATTTTTTAACACATGTATATGCAAATGCTATAAATATAAAATATTTTAATTTACTATTTAATTTTGAAATAGGAAGGGTTTTATAATATTAATTTGATTAAGGTAAGTATTGGACAAACCATTCCTATGTCATACATTTTGTAAATTTAAAAATCTGATTTTTTTAAAACTACTTTGTTTAACAGATTTCTGCATCTCTAGCATCATGCTGAATCATAAGTTGTTTTTAGAGGTATAATATTTTTAGTAATATGTCAGCAATTTAATAATTACAAAATGATTTTTAAAAATCTTAAAATTACAAATAAGGATAATTATGGTTATAACATTGAAAGTTCAGCCATTTCCAAAATTTTGTTTAAAAAATAAAATAAAATAATAAACAGGTTTAAAGTACATGAAAATTAAAATATCAAATATCAATGAAACAGCAATATTTACCTTTATAAGCAGGCACAGGTACAACTTCAAGAACACTTGAAGACACAACACAGCTAAAAACAAAGTCAAAATTAAACCCAACATTAATTTCAATGAAATGGCAAACAATAATTGACACTAACACTTCAATGCAAAAAAAACCCTCAAATTTAACTTTAACCCTATAAGGCACCTGGTACCATATGTGGAACAACCACTTTAATTATTCCTCCACGTCTATAAAATACTAGTATAGACGTCTGTCGTTTTTTTAAGAGTGTTTATACATAGATAAGGCAACGTACCCATACTACGTGACCCGTTTAGGAGGGTGAGGGCTTAGATTTTTGTTACGTAGTCGATTTTGCCGAGAGAAATCTCATTCGACCTATATTTGAATATGGCGAGCAGTATTTAGTGTTTCTTACAGTTGGTCTACAGTGCTTCTTAAACTTAAGTTAATTTAATTATAAGCATGCATGCAGTCTTATGCAATAAACGCCATATTAATAAAGACTAATGAGTCAAATTATTTTCATTTGTTTCACTTTCTAACTGCGAAATAATTAAAAATCACACTTGTCAATACTATGTAAAAACTTAAAGGGGAGGGGTCTTGACCTATACTATGACTGGTCACCGAGGGGAGGGAGGGGTCGAAAAATCTTTAAAAATAGGTCACGTAGTATGGGTACGTTCACTAACGATATAATTCAGGCTGTTGCATGTAGATGTACTTACCGTTTATATTATTGCCAAAAGTGATTGAAATTTAAACAGTAATCTTTCGAATGTGGTTTTTAGTAAATTAACAAAAAATAGTTAGCAAAGACTTTTGACCCAAAAAAAATGACAGTGTGTTGGAGTTTGTCCTATCAAAAAATGATTTGAATACTAAAATTTCAAAATAAATACCAAAAAAGTACAGCTACGGCCCAATGTACCACATACAAAACTGAAATAAAAAAGGGATTTCCTAGTAAAATATTAAGTTATTTTTTAAACTATTTTTCCCCAAAATAATAATCACTGACATTATCTCATATTTCAGACACAGGGAGAAAAAAAAAAAATTAGCCTTGCAGGGTTAAACAGTCAAACTAAAATATTTTCCCAGGTAGATGTTTAGAAAAACTAAGCGCAGGTTTAACAGTGCAGTTATGTATTCTGATTTAGAAAATTGTTGACTAAGTAAAAATTACTTTAACATTAAGCTGTTAAATGAGATGCTTGGATTTTTGATTTTATTCATTCACATAAGATAAATAAAATACATGATGTGTATAAATTAAACCAAATTTTAAGGAAAACAAAAATAAATATTAATGCAACTTTACAGCAATCAAGCAATTCTGTAAATTCATAAGTTTTACAAAAATATTTTTCAACACTATTTCAACCCGCAGAGTGGTTGTGACATAAAATACCCATCAGCTTCATTCTAGTTTTCACTGCAATGCATATCTAATTTAAATTACTTGTAATGTTCAGGTATCATAAAATATGTTTTGATATTAAAGCTTGCAAGAAATTTAGAAAGTTACTTTTTAATAATTTCAAATCTTCCTATCAAAATTTTATTTTTTTTTATAATTTTAAGACTGCATGAATTTTTTTACCGTAAAAATAAATTTTACATTATTCACACATTTCAAAGACTCTCAGAGTGTTAATAGCGTCAGTGCTAGTCTGCATACAAATATTTCTTCTATACTATTTAAACAATTTTAAAGCCAATATTAATGACTTATGATGTTCTTAACATGCTTTATCAAGAAATGTAACTAAATAATTTAATCTAATCAATTATTTTTGCTTCCCATTTGTTAGTTTAATTCCTTGTTTAATTTTGAGTTTCATGAGGTCATGGAATTTTTTTCTTTAATTATAACAAATGGAAGCTCTATAAGCCTTAGGAACTATAATCAAAGTGTTTAAATTAAAAAGGTGTATTAGCCACTAAAATATGTGCAAGAAAATTGCAAAATTTAATATAATTTACAAATTTACAATCTTATTCTTCATACAAAATTTGACTATTACCTATTCTTATAAGCAATTATGAGAAAAACATTAAATTTATAATGGAAATCATTTTGTTAAAAGAATGTCAGACTGAAATACCAAGTTAAATAACAAACTTTTTTTATAAATTATAAATTTAGACCAAAATATGTATTTAAAATTTGAATAGTATATGCAGTTAAATTAGATTGAAACTGGATTGCATATTAAAAACCTGCTAAATTATTTCATGTTTAGTTCTAACATTAAAAAGAAAATATTGCTAATAAATTGCATTTGACCATCTTCTCAAAAATGAACACATGATGGCCAAGAACTATTTTTTTCCTCATGTTTCAGCCTACTCATTAGTAGAAACTCAAACCTCATTTCAAAACCCTGCACAATATTATTTATTTACTCTCAGCCCCCTTTAATTTATGCAAATTATTTTTATTACAGTATTTCCACATCTTTTGCAGATATTTGGAAATGAAGTTTTCAAGAAAATTGGAATATGCATCGAACGAAGAAGTATACATGGCTCTTGTTAGCAGTGCGATGCCAAACAATCAATAGTCAATGTTTTGCAATCCAGGCAATTTTACTAAAGAAAAATTCATCATGAGGGATGATCATATTTCAGCTTAAAGTAACTTTTGATGTATACAGATTTTAGTTTTATTGGCATCAAACAGACGAAACAAGTTCAGATTTTCATGCTTCAAGTATTCTTAGATATGAGTATCTTTCATCACTTGAAAGTGTGCAAGTTTGAGGAATCAAATGCAAAAACCATTGCAACATGAAAGTTTCCCAATTATTTTCTATGTAGGCTAACAGAAAGATAAATTTAAACTCTTAGAATCATGCAAATGCTGTCATTAGCTTAATTTCCACAAATTATGTTAAAAAACATTACTTAAAGGCCAATTTTGATTATTTTTAAGATACCACAAGAGTGGTTACTTAAAAATAATAACACAGAGAGCCAACTACATTTCAAGATAGCCTACAGAACCTTGTGGTTAAATTATTGAGCATGATTTCCATTTCAAGATAAAATTAAGACATACCGCTTGCAAAGTTCTTCTATATAAATAGAAACATTATCACAATCATTGTAAATATCTTGAATGTGGCCAATGTAAACTTCCTTATTAATATGAACCTGAAATAAAAATGCATGTGATTAAAGATTAATAATGCAATTTTTTAGTCTACATAATCTCTGATCTTAGTTTGTCTAGATTAAAACCAACTCACCTTGCATTTTACACCTGGTTCCAATTTTGGAATGATAAACTGCTCATTTTTTTGGTCTTCTGCATAAATGAAACAAAGAAGAAATCAGTATTAGAACACTTCAAATTAATATTTGATAAAGACTTCTTTTAAAACATGCAACAAGTAAACAATAAACTGGAAAAAAAAAATCTACTAGCTGTTCTAGAAAGCCACACATAGCGAACTAATGAGAATTATGAAATGCACAGAAAAATAAATTCCAAATAAGTCACTTCAACCAACTATGCTATGTTTACGATTTTTTAGGTGCGATTCATAAGAAGGCTCATTATAGCTTATCAAGAAATATACTTAACTTTTGATTAACTTATTTTTTTTTTCAGATGCAGCATCATTACCTGGGTAAAATAGTACATAAATTTTTTTCAATAATAAATTCAAAAATTATTCTTAAAACCTCCCATTTCAGTTATGGATTAATTTTTTTTTAATTTTACAGTACCGATATTTGAAAAAAGTTAAAATACAGAAATGAAATTGCAATAAAATGAGAAAAGTAATAGAATTGGCTTTAATAAAAATTTTGATTTATAATTAACACTTTACAAACAGCGAACATATTTTGCACAAATGCTGAAGCACACAACACATGCAGAGAAAAATGCAATGATAATATCACAGTGCTATATTGTAAATGACTAAGCATGGGTTTTTTTGCTTCCTTTCAAAAAAAAGCAAACCAGTTTATGGGACAAATTTAAAAAAACCTTGTTACTCTAACATAAAACATACATTTTCAATGCCAGCTTTATCATGCAAAACAAACAGTCCCATAATTTTTTAACATAAACCAACTTAAATTCTTAGAATCCTCATACACCTCTTATAACGTGGCCTCATATTTCTCATTCTCCAGTACAAATTTTCTTCTTCAGCTCACTATATTTTCCTACAGTTTACTACCATGGGGTTTTGTGGGTTCGTTCATAAATTTCATAATCTGTTCATAATGCCGACAGAACTTTACTGACTAGAAAGATTAAGGATTCACAAACAGTTAACCCATCAACAAATTTTTTTAGCAACCAATTTTTTTTAGCACATTCTCCAATTTATATTGTTTCCAGAAGTGATACACTTCCAACATTAGTTAGGCATGAAGAGTAATTCTTTTTCTAAAAATAAGAATAAAACCGTGAAAGATTCCCATGACTTTGCTATTGCTCAGTATTTTATAGAAATCAGATTTCTTATTTGAGAAATCAAAATGGGAATTAATGCTCAAGTATTTTTGTGACCAACAAATTTTCAACCATCTAAAAACAGATTACTGGTTATTAATGTGGTTAAACACACCGTTATAATAGAAATTGCTATGTTTGAAGTACTATGTACCTTGATATAACTGATGACAAAATAAAACCCTGCATGGAATAATACATAATCATAAAAATATTAAATAAGAAAAGTGGAAACTTTTCGAGGGTGACATTTTTAAACTACATAGCACTGAACAACAGCTGACACATGCAAATTTACTTCATTTTTTTTCAAGCCATCATGAATTTAGCTTAAAATGTACAGAATCATTCTTTTCAATATAGCCAAAACAATTCCACATTGGGATAAGAATCAAAACATCCAAGAGTGTTAATATTTGCATTATATTCATGCTAACAGAAGTATATTCAAGTATTTTGTAATTATCAAATAGGGCTCGATCATTTCTGAAGCTAATAGCTTACCTCATTAAGGGCACTAAATTGCAATATTTGGAAAGAGGAATTAAAAACCAGCAGGTTAATATGCAAGCAACTAAAAGTTTCTATTTTATTAAAGTTGGTTACATTCTATGTACACATTCTACCCTCACTTCCATCTTACTATACACAGACATTATCTGGATTGTAATTAATTTCTTCTTCCTATTTCAGACTTATATTTTACAATTTTCAAAACTAATTTTTAAAAAGTAGCGTAATTATGAACATAAATACAAATTAAATAATTATGACAGGCACTTCAAAATTTTAAGGATGTCTTTCCCAGCTGTACTACACACCATTATAACATACATTTTTACCATTTACGGACTTTCAGAGCAAAATCTTACAAATTGAAACTATGCAAAATGTGTCTTAAAAATTTTGCTGCAAAATTCAATGTTTAATTTTTCTGAAAATTTACAAAAGTTTATTTGTTAGTGTGTAGGCATCCTAGAAGAATCATCCTAGACCTTTTTTTTTTGTTTTGTTTTGAAGAAAATACGATTATTTTTGTGTATGAAAACTATGAAGTACAGGTTTTATTTCTTCAAACAGCTCAAAGATATTCATCATTAAATTCCAAGGGCTGTTTCTATATTCTTACAAAACGGGAAGGGGGAAATGAAGTTTTAACTGTTATCAAGTGGGGAGACTGCTATCGTTTTACAACAGTAAATTAAAATTACTCAAGAACAAGAGCAGAAAAAAAAAACAGATTTTGTAAGTTATACTATTTTTTAAAGAGATTTCTAAAGAATTTTATCATTTTGAGTTACATTTGAATGCCTAGAGAATAATTTAAAAAACAACACAAATAACAAAATATGCTTTGTTTATTTCCCTAGGCAACTTTGAAAAGTGACATAAACAGTAACTTGTCATCAGGAGCCAGAGGAGATCAGTTCTGCCCAAATCTATTTCACAAAAGATTTTCATATTATACAAAATTGATTTTAATAATTTGCTTTTATTGGAAAAAATGCACAGATTTAATAAAATTTTAAAACTTTCAATTGATTATAAATGAGATAGAGCAATAAAATTTAAAAAAATATCACGGGTCAGTATAAGAAACTATCATAAAAATAATTTAATGTATCAGGTGGTGGTAAAATATACCTTTTCTTTTTTCATTCCACATATCAAATTCAACATTTCTGTAGATCCCAGGATCCAGAGTTTTGGCAACTTTATATGGGAAAGGTGGAACACCTTGTGCCAAAGCTTTTCGTATTTCTAGACGTGGATTCTAAAAAAATAAAAATCTGATCAAGCAGCTTTCATAATTAACATACTACATCCAATTTTTACCAAAAACTAGCTGAAGTGCCCATCGGTGACAAATTAGCACACAAAGATTTTCAAAAAGCATGAATTTCTGTCAGCACTGTACGAATGCAAACTGGAATAAGCATACAGTCAAAAGTGCAGAAAGAAAGTTTAAACTTGTGTAGCATTAAAAGGTTACAGATTAAAGAGTAACAAAGTTCTGACTAAAGGCATCAATAGATGAAATATTTTATTTTCAAAATTAACATCTCATTTTATTGGTATGAGCTTTAAGTCAAAAGGTCATTCCTGTCCTGTAACTAAATCTGGTTTGATTCACTATAGATAGTTTAACACTAGAACAGCCAAATTTTAGACTTGCTTATAATTGCCATTAGGGGTCAATTTGACCCTCATAAAATGCAAGCACTATCTTAGTAAATGGTTTATTTTTTATTAATACTAGGGGCCAAGACCCCTAGACTCACTTTTCTTAAGAGGTATTCGGCCCCTAATAAGGCTTATTCATAAAAAAGTGGTAATTTCAACAAACAAAACCCAAAGGTTGGATCAGATAGAATGTTACCGAGCTACACATTGCTTGATTCTTGCATGCTGCTTGGAACATAAAAATTTAAACTTCGCACTATTTTTAATTATGTGAAACCCATGGAACACCTTGCGTATTAGCCAATTACGGCGAATTTTCATATTTTGGCGACTTGCTTATATGCATAGTTAATAATTAGCTCTAAGGAAACAATACTTCATATGCTTTCTTTGATAAAAACTACGTAACAGCTTGCCACCAATGGCGACTTTTCATTATTTGGCGATTTACACATGCTCACAACCTATAATTACTGCTCATGTAAGGTTCCCAGAAAACCGTTATCCATATTTTCATATACATAATCCTTTGCAGATTGGCATATTTATCACCTTGAATTATATCATCTCGTTGTGCTGGCAAATATCCAAAGTTTACTATAACTGCTATAATGGCATAGTTAATGCCACCAAATATTTCTACTAGTAGCAAATAATGCAGCTGGACCGAACCGGCTTTAAAATAACCTGCATCTTAATTATTTTTCATTTTCAAGATATTTCATTCTAATATTTTTGAACTCTCTGTTTAGATTCACCTTCCTTGGAAAGATACCATTTTGCCAGATCGTACCCAATGCCAAAATGGCACTTTTAAAATCAGTTACAATTAGTTATCCTGTTTTGGAAAAACAGAATAATCGCTAATTCTAAACTCCTGTTGTCTAAGCAAACTTACTATTTCAAAATTCACTAAATCATGGTTATCAGGCTTAGAAGAGAAAATTGAGATTCCAATTATTTTAAAATGGTTTTTCTAGATTATCCGGTTTAACTTTTTTTTTTTCACTAATAAAATGATTTCCTCTGCATGAAAAATTAACATAAGAGGGTCTGTTCCCAGCAAAACGACACCTTTTGAATGCAAACTTTTTCTTAAAGATTTCAATGAAATTTGCATTGAAATCTTTAAGAAAAAGTTTTTGGTGCATTTTTAGAAGAAAACTCAATTTAGATATACAATAGAAATTTAATATGAAATTATTTTAAGTGGACAATGATTAAATATATAGAGTGGAGACATATTTGTCAAATATTTTTTTCTAGCACCCTTAGTAATTGCCTCCACAATGGGCTTTGATATCTAGTATTTACAAATTTTTGCAAAACCTCAAAATCAAAATTTACCTCTACAGTTTTAAGTTGCATGACCACTATCATGTCACTAAGCTTTGTTTTATTTGCTTAAGTCATTAAGTGATGCAAGAATAAATATTTCTCCTTTTTAAAAAGTTATCAGAACCTTATCAAAATTTTCAAAAATTGAACGTCAATAGTTAAAACTGCATATCTGCCTATTATATCACCAAATTTCATTCATTTTACACGATTCATGAAAACAATTAAGTATTTTGAAACTAATTTTGCAAAATTGCAAAATTTAACCAAAAGATTTTTTAAAATTCCATGCCTATAGTTTAAGTTGATCACCTATCATGTCATTAAATTTCATTTGCTTCAGTCATTTTTAAAAGTGCAAAAACAAAAAGTCACACATAGAATAAACTTATGATGATCAGAGTTCCCATGGGCTTGAAATGCATAGAAATCTCCGAATTTTTTAATTTCGAGTGATGTACAGACACAAGTTTAATTATATAGATTTTTATTTCTATAGTACACAACTGAATTAGTATTCAAAATTTTCAGAATGATACACCAAGATTAAAACATTTCTTTTTTCCCCAACATTGACATGTTTTGCAATTTATAAAATATGAGGTTAAATAAATGAACAGAAGTTAATAAAAAAGTAATGCATCTGTGTGCACATTCAGAGTTTACTTCTAATTAACTTCAGATTTGTTTGAAAATTTGCAGGCATAGGAAAAACACTGGCAACATCGAAAATCTAAAAAGCTATCCAATTGAGCAATAATTTTTAGCTCCAACAAGCTTCTTTAATATCCAGCAGAGTAAGAAAGTAAACAAATAGAATCCTATTATATAGTTACACTGATCCCCGACTCAAACAATTCAGGGCAACCTGCTTAAAGATGAAACTTTTGCACCATCACTGCAAAAAGATTATAAAGTTAAGCATGAAAAGCCTAATAACATCTACGCCATTTGTACGGTCCACTTTAAATTTTTCAGAATGAGTTCAAAAAGATTAAAAAGCAGAACATCTACACTGTTTATACGATCTACTTGAAATTTTTCATAATTGGTCATAATTATGTGTAAAAATAAAAGCATTGTGCTACTTAAAAAATCTGAAAATTCACCGGTTCCCTCCATTTTAAGGTATTTTTTGCCATTTTCAGCGCCATTTTATTTCAGACAGTAAAAAAAGTGACATTTGGGTGACAAAATGAGCTGTTGCAATGGATATGATGTCATATTCAGCATGGCTATCAGATTTCAAAAGGGAAATGTCCAATTAGTTTAAAATAGTTTTTTCATATTACATAGTTTAATTTTTTTTTCCCCCACAAATAAATCATCTGCATAGATATATGAAAGGCTGTGCACACAAAACAAAATCATTCGAATGCCAAAAGTTTCCACGCATTTCCAGAAGAGCATGTAATTCGATTTGGGTATATAATAAAAATTGAAGTTTTTTTTTTAGGTGGATGAAGATTACATATATATTAAGTGCAGACATGCTTTCGTCAAATATTTTTTCTAAAGCCTGATATAATTGCCTCCACAAGGGGATTCAATTTCTAGTAGGATAGTAAGTGATACTGATAGTCACAAAGTTTAAAAATTCATAAATTATGGTTGCAAGCTATGACAAATTATGCCACTGGTGAAATAATTCTGAAAATTCTCAATTTGATTCTGCCATAGTTTTCCCATTGCGAAAAATCTGCAGTGACTCCACTCAACTTTCTGAACACTTACAATTAAGATCATTACCAAGCATTTAAATAAATTTTAATCAATAAAAAATTCAAATATATATACCAAATTGAAGCTCAATCGAATGCATCGTTTAAATGCTAGTGCACTTTCAAGAATTCCTTACATGGTACATGTTCAGAAAGTAAAAAAGTGAAGAATAGAGATATTCTCTCCATAACTCAAAATACAGTCTGCAAGAAATCAAATTATAAAAATTTCATATTAATTTTGTTGGACACATTTGTTTTCTGGATTTTGATATGCGAAAAATCCCCAATAAAATAATCTGTCTAGGGCTAGTATTAATTAATATTTTCTTTGCTTCCAAAATTAAAACATTTCATAAAGATAAATGGAATAGCCAATTACTTTAAGCAGAGAAGGCTAATTTCTTTTGGATTCAATTTTCACAGCCATTGAAAAATTTACACATGCATGTTTTTACTGAAATTATTAGAAATGGCTTAAAATAACTATAGTATTCTAAATTCATATTTTTCACAATTTAACTTTTTAAAAATACTTGGGATAAAAAACTTACTTTGAGGGAAGCTTGATCATCTTCAGGTAAATTATCAGTTATTCCATCGATTCGACAACTAAAATTGAAGACAGCATTATAACTTTAGTTAAAAGTATTCTATCACGTTATTAATAAATTTAATGATGGGGGGAAAAAAATAAGGGCAGACCAGATGATAAATTCCTAAAATTATTACAGAGTTATGTGCATTAAACTGGTTTTAAGAGTAAATTTTTTTATCAAAAATGCTCAAAACAACAACTTTGGTAGTGTAGCTATGTTGCTTTTAAAAAAATATTTAATGAAACTATGCATATTCTATTTATAAAAATGTGCAATGCATAGTAAATTATGGTTTAATACAATGGCATAACTTCTAAAGTGTTCAATCATTTCATTATGATTTTTTGCAGAATTTCATGAGCTAATTAAAATGCTTTTTTAGCAGAACTTAAAATTATGCATTTCATTTTAAAAAGCTTGATGTTTAGAATTTAAAGATCTTATTTTTATCAGAAGGATAGTTAGAAACAAAGTGACACACAGCTCAAATATATAAACCAGACATGAAATTTGAGACTAAATGCACATTTAAAGAAGCAATAAAAATGTTGTGTATTTAAAATTGCCAAATTTTAAAGACAGTGTGAAATTTGGCAATTTTAGAAAAAGTCTAAACGTGAAAGTTATTGATATAGTATAAAAATGCCATGTGATGTTCAAATTAACTTCATTCATTTAAAGAATTTAAAATTTTTTAGTTTTTTCCCTTCACATTTTCAAAAAATTTGCAACATTAAAAGTTTGAAGCTAAGATGTAAATATTTTTAAGAATAACTTAAATGAAAGTATGTTGTAATGCAACATTATGTTACAAAAACTTTGTTTGAATTTTTTTTTAAACTTTACACAAATTGAAATATTTCAAAAAGTTTAAGAGAACAAATATTCTGAATCATTCAATGTAACTATTTCATCAAAAAGTTTAAGTCCCTAAGAGATATGGTCATTTTAAAAATCTGAATGATCAGATATTAAATATATAAATTTTGTGGCACAATTTTCAGTCTCAATATATGTATATACTAGCTGAAGTACCCGTCTTTGATGGGTTAGTACTGAATGCAAATTTCTAAAAAGCAAGAACTTTCGTCAGCATTGTAGGAGTACACAGAATAGATGTAGTATGTTGCCAAAGTAAAGAAAGCGAAGTTATAATTTTTATGTCTTGTTAAAATATTGCAGGTTAGACAGTAACTAAGTAATATTTCATACGCTTTAGTCGTAATTATGTGATGGATTACAAATATTTACGCATCTTGAAATAATTTTTGCAAAATCTAATCAATATTTTTGTAAAATTGGAAGCCTAGAATTTAAGTTGAGTGACAACCTATCATGTCACCCAATTTCGTTTCATTCCCTGCAGTCTTTATTTCATGATGCTGGAACAAAATTTCAGCATTTTAAAACGATTTTCACAAAATCTCAAAATTTAATCAAAATATTTTTAAAATTCAATGCCTATAAATTAAGATTAGCAACTACCTATCATATCACCAAATTTCGTATCATTTCTATTAGTTGTTATTACATGATGCTCGAACACAAATTTATGCAGTTTGAAAGGATGTTTGCAAAATCTCAAAATCCAATCAAGATTTTTTTTAATTCGACGCCCATGTTTTAAGTTGAATGACCACCTATCATGTCACCAAATTTCATATTCACGTCAGTCATTTTTACGTGATGCTTGAACAAAGATTCACTCAGTTTTTAACGATTTTTGCAAAATCTCTAAATCTGATAGATTTTTTTTTTTATTAGATGCTTATAGTTTAAGGTGAGTGACCACCTATCATTTCACCAAATATTTTTTTACCTTTGCAGTTATTACGTGATGTGCGAACACAAATTTATGCAGTTTGAAACAATTTTCACAAAATCTCAAAATCTAATCCAGATTATTTAAAAATTCGAAGCCTATGTTTTAAGTTGAGTGACCACCAATCATGATACCAAATTTCATGTCAATTGCTTCAGTCGTTTTTACTTGACAGTCAAACACAAATTTACGCAGTTTGAAACGATTTTCACAAAATCTGAAAATCTAATCAAGATTTTTTTTTAAATTGGCACCTATGTTTTAAATTGAGTGACCATCAATCATGATAACAAATTTTATTTCAATTGCTACAGTCATTTTTATGTGATGCTCAAAGACAAATTTATGCAGTTTGAAACATTTTCGCAAAATCTGAAAATCTAATCAAGATTTTTTTTTAATTCAACGCGTATGTTTCAAGTTGAGTGACCACCTATCATGCCACCCAATTTCATATTATTCGCTTCAGTCGTTTTTACGTGATGCTTGAACAAAAAAGCGTCACGGACAGAATGACAGACAGACAAACTTTTTTTTAGGGTCGCACTGGATTCCTGGGTGCTTGAAACAGAAATCTCAAAATTTTTGCATTCCAAGAAATGTACAGACAAAAGTCTAATTTTATTTATATAGATATGTAATCTTTGGAACACATAGTATCTCAGTATATATTTCATAGACTCAATATTTATTTATTTATTTATTTATTTACTGTAACAATGTAAATCCAAAGTTCGCAAGAAAAAGATTTCTTGGCTAAACATTATGCAGTACATGTATACATTTGAAAGATTTACTTTTATGAATTGGCATTTCGAACCCGATTATAGGAAAATACAGAAAAAGTCTTGCATGCTGCAAACTTTTTACCATAAACAATTTGGAAAGGTTTGTAAAAAGAAGTACTCCAAAACATTTTAACCTTTTCACACAGTGGCAGTGGCTAGACAACTAGCCACATGTTGGTACTATTTGTGCTGAACAGGACAAAATTCAGAAACATTAGTCAATTTTCCTATTCTATTTATCAGATAATGAAATTTGCACAAAATGATAATAGGAGATGAAGTATTGTGCATATTCTAAACACTGCGATAGATATTTTTCAGAAAAGTTATCCACGTTTCATTGAACAGATTTTTAAAAGTTACTGAACTGACAAAAATTATGCAAATACATACACACATATAATTCATAAAACTTTAGTATATATTGATACATGAGGCATACAGAAAATAATGAAGTAAACAAGAAGAATGCTAGCTTATATATTTATACAACAGTGCATCACTTTTTAAAGCTGTGTGAAAAAAGAATGATTTGATAATGAAATAATTTGTAGAAAAGCAAAATACACAAGATTGCTTATTAAAAGATTTAAATAGTTAAATTTAATGCAATCAGGAAGAGATTTTAATATAGAGATTATAAAATATTTTAATATCAAACCACCAATTGCCTCTACATTTTCTACCACCTTTATTACTCCCCCACTTCAGAGAAAACATGCTTATTATTGTAAGCAGTACTAGAACATCCACAGTTTTTTTTTTTTTTTTAATCTTTTGCACAAAATTTGAGCAAATATGCACATACCAATACAGCTTAAAAAGCAAAAACATAAGTGCAAAAGTTTTCCATTTGCAAATCAGTAATCTATTTTGCAACAACTCTTTATTTGGTGCTCAGCCAAGTACTCTGCGAAAGTGCTGTTTGGTACATCACTATATATAAAAAATGTTTATTTGCTGTGAATACCTGCTAAGGCACTTCTCTGGAATGATATGAGGGTCAACAGTTGAAGAGTGACAAAGTGTAGTGGGTTCTATAAATGTAAAATTTGTAGCAAATCCTTATTAATTAGGGAGGTTTTTACAAGGATTTTGACAAAAGTAGAAATTAAAAATAAATACCTTTCCTTAAAAAGATGGCAAAGCAAATTATTTCTTCTTTGCTTTGAGTATGCCTTGTCATGCAGCATTTTCTCGATTGCTATATCAACATCAGATCCTAGTTCAAACACTTCCTTGTATAATACTTCATACACAACAGCTAATGAGCAGAATAAGTTATATTAAGTATGCATTATAATAACATGCTAATCATTCTCCATTTAAGAGAATTTACAAAGTAGAAACAAGTACTGGAATTTTGCAGTATAAAGGTTTTTTGTCCCATTAAGCCAGTTGTCATTTGAATCTTAGGCTCCATGTATACTAGGAAAGTCAGGAATCTTAACTCCTAGACTCAGGGGCTCGATTTGCCAAGTAGGAAGGGCCTAGGCAAAAGCTTCATAGCCTCCCCCCTCCCCTCCTCGTTTGAGAACTTTTTTTAAACTGTACAAAGAAATTTTCATATCACACCATACAAAGAAGAGACACTCATAACAAAAATGAGTATTTAATCTATGCAAAATGAGATTAAATAGTTCAATCGATAATTTAATTGAAATATTTTCCTTCATATTATTTAATATTCAATAGTTCATTTCATGCTGCATTTTTCAAGTAACATATGCCATGATATTTTTGTATTCATTTTTTCAATGTTTTTATCAGAGCATTATTTATACTGGGATAGATCTTCACTTCACATAGCAAGGCATTTCCTTTTATACATTCCGATTGAAAATCAGCTGTATGGTTCCTTAAGATCATCATACATAGGCCATACCAAAATGGCAAGTTTGTGCTGAATAATTGCCCAAGATTACATCGTTTAGCTAAAAAAATGGTGTGGATATAATGCTAGGGCTATAAATAACTTAGGGCTATTAATATTTTTCATAAAATTAGTTTCTCTGCCTCTTATTTTAAATTAAAATCAAAACTTGCAAATTTTTAAACTTTGAGAACAATCTGGGGGACCAGGCACTTGCCCCGAATGTCCTGCCAAAAATCAGGACCTGCCTGGACAATATAAGGAGCTTTAATTAACCATTTTTTTTTTTTTTTACATACAGGCAAATTTTTATCATTAAATTAATATCTAGGATACAGAATCAAACCAGATTTCACCTATGAAATCCATCAGATAGAAAAAACAGACAGAATGTCAAAGATTAATTTGTTAGAATTGAAAGATCTTTCCAATGATGAAGAGATTGAAAATGTCCATTATATACACACAGATAGGTGTAAAAAACATTTTTCAAACAATATATTAAAAACAGACCAACAGGTAATAAAACTAAAAACACTAAGTATAATCAGAATAATGTACAAAGTTAAAGATTTATAGAAAAGAAGTAGGTTAAAAGTTTAATTTTGGTTAAAATTTGAGTGATAGAACACAGCAAGCTAATAAAAAGCATAAAAATGAAGGGAAATATGAAGCTTCAAACTTTAATTTTGAACATGTAATAAAAAAACTTCAGTTGTTGAAAAAAAATAAGATGGCAACTATGAAACAATGAATAGGGTGGAAAATAGCATAATATCGGTAAAAATTAACTTTCACATAAATTAGTGCATACAAAAAATTATTGCAGTTCTAATACTTATTCAAAGAGGGAAGAATTGTTTTAAAGCATAAAAATAAGGCTGTCACAATTTTTTTTTTAAGGTTACAGTAAAAATAAGACTTTTTTAAAGCTAATGAAGCTTTTATGATATTTTTCAGGAATATAGAAGTCTGGAGAAATTAAAAGCTAGTAATATTTACAATAACAAAGAATAAATAAATTCACACTTTCTCTCACAATAACTGTTGCATAAAAATTTGACAAAGAACAAATAATTAATGGTATTTCTGCAAAATATTCTTAGCTTATGTCTTTAGTTTGAGATTAATAACATGCTGAATGAATCTCATATCTTCTCTTCATACCATATATCTACAAAGAAACAGCTCAAATATGCTTACCCAAAGATACACTGATAAAATGTTAGAACTGACTATGGATTTTGAATGCATCAGAACTTTATTTTTCTAAATTATTCTCACACAAAAACAAGGAAAAAACTTTTTTAGAGCAATAGCTTAGTATTTTGGGTACTTATGTATTACCCCGGCGGTCTGCCAAGACGAGTGATTTTTTGGCCAAAGTAAATGCCAGGCACATGGAATTATTAATGGTTTGGAATACGATTGGCAACAGTTTGCCAGCACTTCAACAAAAAATAGTTTGGCAGGAATGACCACCGGGATAATACGCAAGTACTGTATTTTGCACTACTGATGTGAACATTGCCAGATTTATAAAAGAAAAACAAGAAATGAAAATATATCTGGTATATGATGGAAAATATCTGGCAATACAGTTGCATGAAATAAATGAGAATTTCATAAGATTTTTAAATAACACAATTGAATATTTGTAGCTATCTTCTTCATTTACAATATTTTAGTAAATCAGCATCAAGTAGATATTTTTACTACAGAATAATATGGTCTACTGATTGCATAGAAATATTTTACTGATGCAACATTAGTAAAAGAGATGAACAAAGTTTCAAAGAGAAAATCAGGAGATCAAAAGTGAGTTTTTTTAAATGGGGTATAATACAGATGCATAATTGGCATGCATAGACAGTTTCCTTTTCTTAAATGTTATGTGTGCACATATAAATCAAGCATTATCTCATACTGTAAAAATCAAATTAAAAATTTGCCAACTTAAAGAATATTTGTCAGAACAGAATTTAATTTCTAGCATATGTCTTTTAATAATTGAAGTATAGAATTTATTCACAAAAATATTAATCCAGTACATCTGTAAAATTTATTTCAAGATAAAAGAAAAACAGATCACTAATCTTTTTTAAAGGAAAGAACTGACTGATGTTAGCTGGTAAAAAAACTACAATTTTTATGAGTAGACTTAAGCCTAAAATAAGCCACCCAAATAGCAATGTTCTCCACCAGCCTTTTCGGGAGCATTACCTAGTAAGTCTTACTGACCGAACCGCCCAGCAAAAAAAAAAAAAAAAAAAAAAAAAAAGAATCAGAATATTATTTTGAATGCTTTAACTGGATAAAATTACACATTGCATCTTCACAATGCCACCTGGCTGACAAATATTTCTGGGGAGATCACTGAATAGACAACGATACATCCCAACTTCCAAACCGTTTTTGGTTGTACTTTAAGTAGTTGTGTAAGGAGAAGACTTACTGAGCTTAAGTTGGTTTAATATGGTTAGCTCTAAGTTGGGTTAATATGGTTAGCTCTAAAAAAACATTTTTGGAACTTCTCTTAAGCGCAACATTATTTCCTAGCAGTAATGAGAGGGGGAAACTATGTATCGAATTGTAAGCAAAGTTTCCTCTCCCCCCCTCCCCCCCCCCCAGACTGTGCTAAAGAAAAAATCACCAAAATTTAGTATAGGGCATTAACACATTTGATAAAAACCATCTAAAAATATCTTTCAATTCAATAGGAATTCTTAAGCTACTCACACTGACAGAATGCTAGTGCTGATAATGCTGATTTTGAATACACACAATCATAACGATTACCACCAGTACAAGATAAGACAATCTATACAAAAGAAATAAATGCCAGTTAAAAAAAGAAGGAGAGGAGAATACAAATAATCTAATTCTACAATATAATTATATTATTACCGTTCGTATTGGTGAAGAAACCTTTAATTTCAAAGGAGGCTTATTTGTATCGTAATATACCACAAAATCCAGCCTGTAAAGAAGAATTAAAGTTAACTTTGTTTTAAAACAATAGTTTGCTGCCTGAAAACCCAGTTCATTAAAAACTGAATAACACAATAGTGACTGACAGACAAATGAAACAATTATGTTCAGTCAAATTTTACAGCTACTAACATGTAAAAGGTTATCAATGTTACATTGTAATCAGATGCACTAGATATTTGGAAAATATAAAATATCCAGCTGATTTTTCAATATCTGAAATATCAGATATCCGAATCACCGGATTCATTGCAATTACAATACACAAAGCTAGACAAAGCTTTTGAAAGACAAAGCTTTTGACTAGCTAGACAAGGCTAGTCTTTTTAGAATACAGCACATATACAAATTTTAATGCATTAAAAAATGATTTAAGATTTCAGGTCATTATAGAATATTTAAAAAAATTAACTCAAGTTAGAAAAAAAAATATCTTACTTATACTTTAGAGACAAGGCTTTCATTTCCACCTCGCCTACCCATTCCTAAAATAAATTTATAAATAATTGCTACATAGCATCAATAAACATTTAAAGATACGAGAACATGAGTAAACTTCAAAAATAAATTATGAGAACTAGGTTTCCCCCCCCCCCTTTTGGAGTGAAGGGCATGTCTAAATTATTTGAATTGATTAAATAAAGTTATGATAAATATTACATGAAATGAAAATTATTAAATAAATAGGTTGAAAAGATTTAAACCCAAATCTTTTTACTCTGCCTCAACAGTGTACCACTTGGCTAAATGGTATCTGGACTTTTCTCTTTTACCCAGCACATCTTTAAAATTCCCTACCATTTGCAGCAATTTTAGATCAACATTTGCCTGACACTACTCAATGTTCCCCCCTATGAACAAATTAGATTGAAATTAGAAGGCATCTGTCCAGACTGTTCAGACAGGGTCCCGTTTTTGTGAAATTGTGTGAAAAATTTACTCATAATTTTGCTAATCTGAAATTAGCATTAAATTAGGTTTTTCTAGCCAGGGTCTTGTATTTGTGAAAATAGGGTCCTCTTTAATTTGTGAAAAATATACAGATTTTACAAATTTGAATTCAAAAACTATACATGTATATAAACATCTACAAATTTTTATAAATAAGTATGTAATTTTTTCATATGTACAGATTATATAACTACAATTCGTGAGAAATTAAATTTGAAATAGATTTGTGAAGGATCCACTTTTCATAGAAAGTTTTTGAAGGGCCTGCTTTTAAATTTAAAAAGATTGAAGGATCCTTTTCTAAAATGAAAAATACTGTGAAGGGTCCGTTTTCAAGATAAAAATATTTTGTGCAGGGACTGTTAAGACCCAAATTTCTCCTAAATAGACCTCTGACTAGTTATTCAAAAACAACTAAACTAACAGTTGTTAGTTGGACCTTCAACTAACTCACCTCAACTATATTAGCTTTAGTTTTTTGATCAACTAAAATTAATTTATTTGAATTTTAGTTTTGCTCAACTCTTACTCAAGAGATTAATAGCTGCCAGTCTCATAAGTTTGTTCAGAATCCCCAAATGTTTTTATAGTTTTTTTGACATTTTAATAGCTGGAGCTGCATTCTTCTTGCAGCAAGCCCTCCAATTAACAATAATGTAAAGTACAGCTTTCAGGTTAGGCTTGAGAAATTTCCATCACTTGTTACCTTTTCTGGCTTTATTTTCTCCAAATACTCATCAAAATCTTGTTTTATGAGCTTGAAAAAAAAAAAAATACACATGTAAGTAAAACACCAAAACAAACCTTCATAAAATACATTTAAATATAATCATACATCAGAATTAGATTCAGATAAATATCTTGATAAAAATAAGGACCTCTCCTTTCTACATAGTATTTACCACTTTAGCATCCTTTAGCATTAATTATAAAAATAAATGCTTAGACAGCTGTTAGAAAGTTGGAAGGAAACGCTTTAAGGCAACCAATGAGCATCCAAGCAAAATGTGCCAAATCACTGACTTAGATACTCAGTAGGTCCAGGGGCATAGGAACTGGGGAAGCTGTAGCTCCCTCTGAAATATTTCAGACAGGCTTAGATCCCCTGAAAAAAATCTCACACCATATTGGTTTACGGTAAATTGTTTACCTCAAACCTGATTTCAAAAATTCAGTCTACTTTTTCTAGGAAATTCACACAAACAACAAAGAAGGAGTGTGGGGGGAGGGCTAATGAACATAGTTGTTCGTGCCTTCACTCTTTTTCTAATTGGTTACAACCCTCTCCATTCCGATTCCTGGATAGATGTAGAAGTACAATTAAAGTGTTTAGTGTAAATAAAAATTTTGTATAACAACACACATAAAGATACTTATCAATTGGTACTATCGTTTTGGCTGAAAAAAATCAGCCACCAGCACACAGTCTCAAAGAATTCTGTGAGACTGCTCAAAGAATTCTTAGTGCTGACGGCTAATTTTTTTTCCCCCCGGAATAAACAGTCGCACCAATTGATAAGTACCTAAGAAAAGTAGTATCACACATTAACAAGAAAAATCATGCCAAACTCTTCAGTTATACTTTCTAACAGTTTTGTGATTACACCACTTATGGTTATATTCACCAAACATTAAGTCTGCAAGTTACTTCAAAGATTAGTTTGTATTGTTAAGCTACACATGACTGAATGAAAATGATATTCACAAAGTCAAATACAGGTTGCAGTTTCCTCACTATCTCAGAGTGAAGCTGGCTGTTCAGATTACCTCATTCTAAGAGTCATGACATTTGTAACAATAACATTTAGTAGTGATTAGTTAACCTATTTGCTCCATCACAGCAAAGAACAGAAGCAATTCTTCAGTGTCCATTGTTGCTTCAGAAGACAGCTCACAGACCAGTACTGGGAAGCAATAGTGGTCACAGAATTGCTGCTGTTCTGTCTTTGCTGGGATGGAACACACAGGTTAATTACCTTGCTTTGCCTTTGCAGGAAGATTGTAGAACTATCATGCAAAACACTACCACAAAAATTCCTCTAAAGAACGAAACTGGCAAGGCCATAGCCAGAAATACTTAAAGAAAGATATGTAGCACTAAAATTCTTCCAACTTTAAATGATTGCCAGAATCAATGGAATTAAAAAAATAATGCACAAACTAAAACTTTTGGGGAACAGGAATCAAGAGCCTTGCAATATGGAAAGCAATGATAAAGAATGTTACGGGCATGTTTTTGCAATGATAGGGAGCAAACATGTGAAAGGAGGTTTGGAAAAATTCTGGAATGGTCCTGAACAAAATACCATTTAGTCAACTTTTTTGTGGTTGATCAGATTGTGTTTAACAAAAAATTTAATCAATAACAAAAAGAGCTGACTGAATACTATTTTGTAAATGGTTCAATATTTTGATTTATGCTCAAATTCAAGCCTGAAGCAAAAAATTGTAGAATGTTGCAGAAGATAGGTTTTGGTGAAGGTAAAATAGGTTTTGGTAAAAGTACTAAGCTAAATGCTTAGTTTTGGTTTTAATTCTACCTTAATCTAAAATGGATCTAATATTATGCATAAATGATGTAATTATACTGAACAACTTATTTACTTTATTTGATAATTTTGCAGCAAATAATTAAATAAACTAATGCCTTCATAACTAATCTTCTTACGGCATTGTTAAATATGAAAAAATGTTTTAAGACTAACTTTTTTAAACAGCTTTGATTAAACGTATGAATTGAGTTTTACCTCGACAAAGCAATCATTTTATTTAAAATTGCCCAATTTATTTATTTAGAGAACTTAAATTTATAGTAGTGCAGAAAATGTTTAGGGCTTAATATTTCCCCAGAACAATTTGTTTTGTCCAAAATTTTCCCCAAAACTAAAGAATAGTTTTAGTTTAAGTGACTATCAATTGCTAGCTTGTTTTGATAACTGACTGCATCTCTACAAATTTTTTTTCCTTTAAACACCGACGAAAATTTTCCCTTGAACCTCGTCCGTGTATTCAGACATGTTCAGCACCCCTACCGTAGTGTTCCATAAAATTCTCATTCCATTATTAAATGAACTTTTCTTTGTTAACTTTGATAAAGATTAACATGCAAAACCTTAGTCTTATTTTCAAAGAAATAAAACAGAATTTTGTCCCATAGCAAAATAAACTGAAAATCTTGGGTTTAGTTTTGTCCACTTCATCTAGTGCCCCAAACTTCTTAGAGAAATATAGTAACACTAGATGCAGGGCCATTAGTAAGACTTTTTTTAAATTGGGGGGGGGGGGGCTGTTGATAAATTGCCAAGTTTAATATCAGTTTTTACCAACTTAATTTTTTTATCAACTATATTACCAACTTCTTACTCTTGCCAACTGTTAGTTAAAATTATTTTACCATGTTTGCGAACCAGGTATCTCGTTTTGCCATGTTTAACAAAAGTTGCAAAGTGTCCCCTTTACCACCTTTAGCAAGGAATCTGTGGGAGAATCTTTCAGTCACCATCTTTAAAACACCGTTATAACAGTTTTTGTCCTAGATATTACATTCACTATGTTTAATGAAGTGTATTCTTTTATAAATTTCACATATATCTACATTCATTTTGTTTTCCTTGAAACGGAACACTTCTGAAATGAACTTTAAACAATGATTGCCAAAAGATCTTAATGTATTTAGTCTTTTCAGTGCCTCTATACATAAACTGTTCATCATATACAGACCATTTTCAGGATACATAGTACAGTTCATGGAGCCATTCTGTGTGACATTTGGAAAGCATTTTTTTCTAATTAATGAAGGATTTTTGTATATTTCTTATTAGCTTAAAGTGACTTGAGTAACATTTTTAAAATGCTTAAAAAAAAACCATAACTTATATCAAAATGATAAGTTTCTGCATAAAAGAATAAAGTATATATTATTTTAAAGAACTTTTATTTGGATTTTTAAATATTGAAAAATCCTTCATTAATTAGAGAAAAATGTTTTCCAAGTGTAAAACACGTAACACGGAATGGCTTCAAACCAAATTTTGTAGAAATTTATTTTTACAGCAACTGAGTATGGACGAACCGACAAATAATCAATTTTTTCACTCATTAAAAAATTCTTAGTATTACATTCCTGTATAGAACTTCATAAAAGTATGAATATTAAACAATTATGTTCTTACACATCATTCAATAATAGATAAATAATCAAAAGAAGTTACTAATATACATACTGGTTCAAACACATGTCTGTTTCGGGCCATATATTCAACACATCGTTTTCGAAGTTTGACATGATGAACTTGCGTATAGAACAGCTAAAATGAAAATTAAATTTAAAATATTAATGTTGGAAAAATAAGGCAATGATATATGGTTATCACTCAATCTTCTACAATTATGGGACTATACATTCGTATTTGAGTCTTTAAACGTTAAATGTCTGACAATTAGTTTACCTGCTACGCATTGTGAACATTAAAATGTAGTAATTGAAAGTTAGTTCCTTTGTTTCTCGCACCTAACCACCTGTTACAAAATTAATGGATGCCAACGGCCAATATCAATAAGGAAGAAAAACTTTCCTTAACTTTAATGAAGATTTGTATGCAGCAAAGATAATATTCATAATTATGCCAAAATAATAAAAAAGACTAAATAGTTAATGTTAGATGTTTTTCTTGTGGACGGGATATTTAAACATTTCGTCTGCTATACAAAAACCAACAGGAGAATGAATAATGTGATACAGTTATGGGCAACAGGTAGCGACATAAATGCGTCATCTGTTTTCAAACCATGGACGTTCTATTTTCGAGGTAGTTTTCGAATTCTCCCCAGACAGGGGGATATTTTCATGTATCAGAAGATTGGGTGCTGTGCGAAAATTCTGCAAATTTACAAAATCTAAGCTAGTGCCGTAACCAATATAAAATGCTAGATAGAATATAGTTTGAACGAATGAGGATTACCAAATTTAACAGTTTTTAGTAGTGAAATTTATGCACCTGTAGTAAATACAGGACGGGCGAAAAGTCCTTGACACATTTAGTAGTATGGCCACCTAGGTCTCCAAATTTAACTCCGCTTGATTTTTCTTGTGGGGATATGTCAAGGACCAAGTCTTCGCTTCAAAAATGACCGACAATACACAGTTCAAGACGAATCAGCGAAGTCATTGAAAATATTCCACAATCAATGTTGACAAGCACGTGGAATGAGATCGAGTATCGCCTAGATGACACAAGCTACGAAAGATGCCCATATCGAAATTTGGTAACAAGAAACTCGTTCTGACTATTGAAAAGTTTGACTAAAGAATAACTATTGAAAAGTTTTTCATATAAAATGCCATACTATCGATTTTTGATTCTGTGGCGCTCTCTTTCGGCAGCAGTTCGAAATTTTCTGTTGATAAAAACTTAACAGTCTATTAAAGAAGTGACCGCAAACTGAACTCAAAGCAATTTCTATTTTATATATTATTTTCTGAAATGATACAAGGACTTTTCGCCCACCCTGTACTTTAGAAAAGTATTACTACAGTAAATACTTTTCTAAATAATTTATTTAATAAAATGTCATAGAATGCCCAATTCTTATTTTTAACTAATCATTTAAATATGTGTTAAAATAATTTTACATCATTTCCTTCATATAAATATGTATACGCAACATGTAGGTATACTGCATCTGTCTATACATAACATTTTTCAGGCATTTAAGATAGTTTCATCTGGAACTTTTCCTATATATAACTCAAAAACCGAATCAAAATCAGTTGTGCGTGAGACAAAGTTATGTAATGCGGATTTTAACGAGGGAGTCAATCGTATCAGTAGCGGATTCAGGGGAGGGGCTAAGGGGCTTCAGCCCCCCTCAAAAGAGTTTGCTAAAGGGTAACATTCTGCTTCCTTATGCACTTTGTATACGTAAAGTGATCTTTTTTAATCACTTAGCCCCTCCCAAAAGTTTTTTCATTGGTTTAGACTAAAATTTTGCTTTATTGTATATTTTGTTTGGGTAAAATAAGTTTTTCTCAAAATTTAGCCCCTCCCAAAAGAGAATTTCTGGATCCGCGACTGAATCGTATCATCCGACGCTGTCCGTCTCTTATGCAGATTTTAAACAGGACTCCTTAAAAGTTCGCATTTAATGGGTAAATCGATAAAGTTGAAATTTTTAGAGGGATCTTTGAAGACTACTAGGTAGAGCTCAGCTCACTGTTCGTGCCTGAGGTTATGGGCCTGATCCAAATATTAGTCACAACCCTCATTGTATGATATGGGTCGCAATTCATTTAATTCTCTAATCACAGCAAGTTTTTAGACGAGAAATATGAAAAGTTTTTTTTTTTTTTTTTTTGGGGGGGGGGGTCTTGTCTCCGACAACCCGTTCCCTTTTCCAAATTTTGCCATCACACAGCCGAGCATATGAGACAATACTTCCCATCAATAAAATCAAATATAATTTAGAAAATAACCTTTTTTGAAAAGAGTATTACCAAAACAAAAAGTCAAATCTGGTTGGGGGAGGGGCACAGATATTTGGACCTCATTTTTAGTATTTACTGAAATTTCAATAAACAGGCTTTTGAAGAAATTAACTAAGGATATAAGGCAAAAGAAGATTGTAATTATTTAAACTGTGATAAAAGTAAAATCATAGAAATTATTCGGGAAGGAACTAGAGGATTTCAAATCATGTATAATAATCATGTGTAATCATGTTGATTCAGTGATTCAGGGGGAGGCTCGGAACTTTTATAAGTCTATAAACAAATGGCTTACAAGAAGGGGGATGATCATACAAAAAAAAAAAAAAAAAATCCATACATTCAAAGCCTATGCCACTGATATACCCTCAGTAAAGTTTGTCTGCTTGCCTCATTAAACGTTTAGAACTTTACTGAGATTGTCCTACAGTGTATTTAAAAAGCTGAGCAACACAATGTATGGGAAGGAGTGACAACAATCTTTAAGAAATTATGCATATATTGAAGTAACGAGACACGGTTTAATGATGAGGAAGTTTGTAGAGGAAAGAATTTCTTCAACGCTAAATATGCCTCATAATGATAAAAGTAAATAGTTCATTTACCCAAGACCTAGCACCACAATCCCCCCCCCCCATAGTTTTTTTTAAGACATTTAAGTTTTTCAAGAAATTATTCAATTCATTTTCAGAAAGTTATACAACGTTAGAAAAATTTGTACACAGCTTAAACGTATCTTATGATCGTACATATATAATAGTAAATATCTTATGAATCTTTTTATTCTACAGTAACGATTCACCTTAGCTTAAGAGACAAGATTTGCAATAAAATATCTGCTACACTTAACACTCATTTTACTATCATTGTTAACGGTATCGCACATAATTAAATTTCATAAACTGTACTTTATGAAAAATTATTTTATTCATTCTAAGATAACTCTTAAAGCTATCTTAGTTGCACGTAATATCCAGGTGAATCAGTGGCATATTTTGAAATAAAATGTTTCCATATAACTTACCTTCACTTTTTGCAAAATTTATGTTATATAATTTATATTTTATTCAAGGTCTCACCTGTTCCGAAACAACTCTAAAAAGGCAAGAACCATCTTTAGCTACATCACTCCTATAAAGACCTAAGAAATCTAAAAACGCATCCATTGTATAAACGAACTTAAAATAGAATTTTTTACACTCTACAATCACAACGAAGAGTTTACATCACAATTCTGAAAATTCCGCTTGTCCCCTCAGAGCGAGATCAGCCAATTTGCATAAAGTAAGGGTATACAAATAACATAGTGAAGCCTGATTGGTTTGCCGAACACCTTTTAAAACGAAGCCATGGAAATTAGCATAAAAACTTCACTGTTGGCAAGATGCCAAGTATAAGGAAATAGCAGTACTGAATGTGCATGGATAGATTCTGTGTGTACTTCATGAATATGGGCAAAGAAAGGATCCAAATACTTGTATGTGTTGACTTAAGCATTTTTAAGCAAGGTAGTAGGTCTAGATAAAAAATACGCCGGTATAAATTTCGATATAGAGAAAATGTTTTTTGTCAGTGACATGTTCCCGGATAACACAGCTGTTAATGAATATTTTGGTTATAGATGGTTATGAATGTTATCTTCAAACCACTGCAGAAGAAATTTTATGCTAGCTAAATTTTTTTCTATGTTTTTCTACGCCTACTTTTATTGTTAGCAACAAATCTAAGTATTTTGTAGAAAGTAAGAATTACTGAAGTTTACGGCAAGTTTAAGTTTATTTCTAAATTTAAAGGGTATTGAGGTACAAATATAGATTTTTAATGCTGATATCGAGAGAGTTGTATAACTTTAATTTGCTGCTGTATCAACTTTAGTTTGTTATTGCAGGATTCTTGCGTTTGAACATTTAAATGGGCACGATAAGTATTAAATTTCATATCGATAATAGCTTAAAGGTAAAAAGGGAACTAAATAGTCTTAAAACTACATTAACGGTGTTCAATAGATTCTTTATTTCACAGTTAAGGTTTTTTGCACACTTGTTCGTTAATTTAAGCTCGGCATTATCATTAGATGAAAAAATAACTTTTTATCGTAAAGGGTGTCATTAAAGGATGGGCGTAATGATAACACAAGGACTGGGAAGGCATAAGAAGGTTGGAGAGGTATTTTCTACTGAATCCTAATACTTTTTAACAGAAAAGCCTTGCTCTTCAAGCTCCCTCCCCCTATAGTTGTGAAGTCTCAATTTTTCAAGAAAGCTCCCTAAATATTTCCGCTTTTTACAATCCAACTTAAGACCGCAACTGAGTAAGTTGATACTTTTGAATGCTTGCTAAATTTTTCGCAAAGGGCAGCTAAAACCGTGAGCATGCCTCATTAAATGGATTTGTAAGATTTTTTTCTCAAATGATTACGTGAAATATTGTTACCAATACTCTACCCTACTCCTTCCATTGCTGTGATTTTGAACAGGGCTTTCTTAATGTAGAGGGATGGAAGAGTTTCCTTAAACAGTATTGGTACGTTCGTTATATTTGGCAGAATTAGAAATCTAGGTAAAAACTAACAAATCTATAATTCACTCTTTACTTCTGATAACTTCGGAGAATTCTGATTCATAAAGACTCATTAACGTTTTTCAGAACAAAATTAATGGATTTTCTAATTATAATACACAGACGAGAAAGAACTGCAAAAGTAGTTTAAAACGTCAATCTTTATTTTCTTCCAATTGAAGACTAGTAAGTTCAACAAAACTACATAACTTAGTTGCAGAATTTTCAAATAAAAACTATAATACCGTTTTTATTTTTGGTGGATTTGGCAAAATTATATAAACCCAAATGGTACAATATTAAAAAAAGTTCGTAAAAAACAAAATTTGACTTGCCAGTTTAAGGACCTCCCCCCTCAAAAAAAAAAAAAAAGTCTGATCAGTGACCTGATTCTGAATCATCTTGCTTTCCTTTACGATCTCTAAGTTTGTGCCAGATATCTTTGAAATATCCTGTTTATGCGTAATACGACATTCCTTAAAAGTTATTTAATACTTTTACAGCTTCTTTCCTCATTTGTTGCAGAAATATTTCCTGTCACATCATATCTCCACACCCCCAAAGCGGGTACTTGCCTGTAGAGTTTTTCATCCACGCCATTATCACTACGTCACACTTTAGCAACACTTAGCAACCAACTTCTTTCGGTCAAACATCTGGTCATTCGCATACGTGGCTTTGAATCCCTAAATACCCGAGTTTGGCCATTTATTATGGGGCCACCCAATAGGCAGCCAAGTTTACCCCTTATGAAAGGATGGGCGAGTTAACCATTAACGCAAAGCGATCTAATTTTAGACAATCGCAAAATTTATAGCATGCAAAAATATTCAAGCAATATTTTTTTTCCTATTTGAATTTCTGATTTCCACAAAATACTCGCCCATAGCAAAGTAAAATGGCATTAACATAAAGTGGAGAATGTGCTAAAAAACGTCGGGCGCTAATGAATTAACTCCCAATCACAAGTCTGAAATCGAACCTGGACCCAAGGTGTGATAGTATACAGTGGACTTTCGATTAAATGGGATTGGATTTTCGTAATTGCAGCTTGTCCGGGATTGTCGATTAACTGGGATCTGATTATCCCAGTTTGCGGCTTATCCGGATAATCCGATCCCGGTTAATCGAGAGTTTACTCGAGAGTGCGTTGCCACTGTAACACCAGGACGACTGAGGACAAGTGGCTTGGAGATTGAGAGCCTGTCCTACTGTACGCTAATCGCTTAAATGTACGGTCGTGGACATGCCCCGATTATGATATACCGGGGCCTACGGCAGAAGTCTACATGGGGCACCCCGTACATTTTGTTTCCTTAAAGTCTCTGATAACAGCTTTAATGCATTTTGCGCTGTGTTCTCTAATGCAGGCGAATAAATATGTCGTTATTAAATGTATCTCACCTGAAATACGATACTAGATAAATGAGAATGTTTGTGAACAATTTAAAAATTATGGAAAAATCTTTATTAAAAATGAAGACTTAAAAAGTAGAACTAAAAACCTGACTTTTTCATAATATTAGTGTAACCTTTAATTCCTGTTTATAGGGGCTTCATTAACGCTAGGTAGCCACTCAAAATTCTCAAGTAGTGATTTGGTTTCAGGTTAAAAACTTCATTGAGTCCGACAATTAGTCAGTCAAAATCTGGTAACCATTCTATTCAGTGGCGCACAAAGGATTTTCTCTTGGAGGGGGTCCAGTCCGAATGTTGTGACTCAAACCACCACATTCGATCTTAGCGGGAAATCGAAATGGTGCACTGCACGTGGGCAGACAAATTTAAGGGCGGATGGCGCAACCGAAAAAACTAAAGCATAAGATTTGTAAGAAACCATAGGAATAACCTCAAGAATTGTTTTTGCCAACCACTTGAAAAAGTCCGAAGATTTTCATATCGTGACCACCTTTTTTAGGCTCTTCCACCCTTCAATATATATATTTGAATTATGTTTTTATTTATTTAACTTAACTATTAAAAATAAGAATTTGATAGTCTTATAACGTCTTAAAGTCTTTTATATTGTCAAAAACGACGTGATGATTTAACGAAATAAAGTTGATTACTCTTTTTTTTGGGGGGGGAAGGGGGATCCAGACCCCCATGGACCCCTCCCATGTGTGCGCCCTTGATTCTATTTACCACTTTGCAGAAATCAATCTAATGTGATGTTTTTTCTATGGGGAGGTAGAATTGAAATAAAAGATTTTTATTATTTGTAACTTGTATATTCATAACTGAAAAAAATAGTCATTTATTATATTGAAACGAAAGCTTTAACTAAAATCAAATTCTGTAAAAATTTAGGTGCCCCTCAAAAACGGGGACCTTGGACATATGCCCCCCCTGACCCTGCGATAATCAGGGCCTGGGGTTCGATTTCACTCACTCCGGCGCTTAACCCATTTGTGCCTGGATATTTTTGCGACTTTCTTCGATTTTTACTGATAACAGAAATAATAGATAAATTTCTGATGTCAACTTCTTGAACAAGGGATAGTTTCTTTTAAAATCTTTATGCATAAAAATAAAAATATCAACATCTTACTTGGTCATGTTAAAATATTTTGTAGAGTTGAGGCTCAATACTCATGAATAAAGAAAAATAAATAAAGTTTTCGACTAATAGCGAAAATGCCGTCCCAAAAAAGGGACACTAGGCATAAATGGGTTAAATTTTCTTTCTCTATGCTAGAAAAACCTGTATGTGTTGCACTCTTTATTCGACGAGGATTTATAATTGATTTCTTAGAACCAAGCAATAAAATCAAAAAAATAAATGTTCCAAATAAACCAACAACAACATTATCGACAGTTTATCGAAATGTGGTCTCTTTTAGATCTCCAACAAAGCTATTCCACGTTTAAGTACAAGATTACTTTTATTTCAAAGTACTATTTTAAATCATAGTATTTGGACAAATACATACATGGATGGGGTATGGGTTAACGGGATTTGAACCCGAGACCAAATCGCTCGCATAATGGCCTGATGGGGATATTATAGTTCGAGGGTTTGCGAACCTGTCACTGCCGCCCGCCTATTTGCAGTGAAGTCTCGGACTTTAATCTCACTAACCCATGGTTTTCACGTTCCTCTTTTCCTATGTTTGTGTTTTTCTTCTGTTATCCTGGAACTGTTAAGGATATTGTTGCTGTACTTGAAACATTCATTTGCGGACTGCTGATGATCGGTGGCTTGGAGGTTAAGGGCCGACTTCATACCAATCGCCTAAGCATAGGTTGTGGGTTCGATTCCCACTCATACCGCAGTTGTAATGAATTTCCTTTCTTTGCGCTAGTAAAAAGCACAGAGAAAGGAAATTTAAACAACCAGGGGATGAGTGGAAATCGAATCCACAACCGCCCGCTTGAGCGCAGAGCCACTGCTAAAAGCCTTATTCACCAAGCACCTGACACACGAATTCATTCTGAAACGCGCGTTAAAGTCATCGGTACGATATATTACCGATGACTTTAACATACAAGTTTGTATTAATTCTCATGTCAATTGTTTGGTGAATAAGGCCATAAGACTTTTTATAAAGGGAGGGGGGGGGGAGATGTCGCTAAATTGCCAAATCAAATATCGGTTTTTGTTGTTGTTGTGAACATGTATATCGGATTTGTGTGCTTGGCACGATCTCCGCTTATAAATCCTCGTCAGAGGGACAACATAAGAGAGGGTACCCTCCGGGGAGGGGGGGGGGGTTCTAAAGGGTCCGAACCCGTACTTACGCTAAGTTTCGGATAGGTCGACGGACGCGAGATGGGACCTTAACCCGGGACCTTCACACTTCGACCGTCTACCATTTGCAGAGAGAGACATAACCACTATGGTGAGGCATATCGGTTTTTACCAACTTACTTATTTTTTTTATCAACTATATTACTAACATTTTACTTTTGCCAACTGGATTTGTGTAATTTTGCCAAGTTTAACAGAAACAGAAAGTAATCTATAGTTCTCGTTAAAATTTTTTCACCAATTTTACCAACTAGGTATCTAATTTTGTAAAGTTTAGTAGAATTTTGCGAGTGTTAGGGGGAGACTCCTCCCTAAAACTCGCCCTAACCCCGCCCCCCCCTCTTTAGCAAGAGCCCTGCTTGATAGCAATTATTGCAGAAGTGGACATGCTTTTAACCCTTTAAGCGGTCAATTTTTTTTTTATCGAAATGCTTCCAAAAAAGGCATATGATGAAATATTCCCGCTCTCTCGCTAGGAAGAAAAACCCGGATGCAAAGCATTTCAGTTACATTGACAAGCCACGCCATCAAATAAGAAATATTAATACTAAGTAGTCTCTTCACAATAATGAAATATACGGGCAAATCAGAAAAGGAAAGGAGAAAATATCGATGCCCGTACGCTATACGGGCAAACCAGTTTAGGCCAATTTTGGGTAGCACGTACACTGTACGGGCAAACCGCTTAAGGGCAGGGCCGGCTTTACCATTAGGCGAACCTAGGCGACCGCCTAGGGCCGCCCATTAAAGGGGGCCGCCGATCAAATAATTTTCAATAAAAATCTAAATGCATGTCTTTTTTTTGTTTTTTTTTTTACCGTTCCCAGTTTTTGCATAGGGCCGCTAATGACTGATTCTTGAAAGAAACTTCTTTAACGATCTCGAAATAATTTGCATCCTTCACAATTTTTCTAATCGGGGTTTCTTTTGTCGGTTTTTGATGCAGAAAATTGAACAAATAATAGTGATCAGCACTTGAAAGACAAATGTATGAATGCAGAAAGACTGCTTACAAATAAAAATACAGAAAAAGATATTGATGGAATGAACCTTTTTACGGAGCTCAGTACTTCTAGAAACATCGCAGCAGATAATATGTCTCCTGCAAGTACTTTAAAATATTTACTTGAAACAGGATTGGATGAAGTTTTACCGAATTTATGCATCATACTGAGAATTTTATTAACAATGCCTATGACTGTTGCATCTGCTGAACGCAGCTTTTCAGAACTAAAGCTCATTAAAACTTACTTAAGATCAACTATGTCTCAAGAAAGGTTAGTTGGATTGTCTCTAATATCAATTGAAAATGACATTGCACTTTCACTCAATTACACGGAGTTAACTGATGAATTAGCAAATAAAAAGGCCCGAAAAATCCCGTTATAAAATATGCCACTAAACAATCTTCTGAAGAAGATTTAATGCATTATTTGGTTTTTGATTCTTCAGCTGAGTAAATATAAAAGCCAATAGTTCAAATTATTTCTGGGAATGAGTCTTCAACCAGCAGAAGATTCTTCCATTGACTGATATTACACTAATCCATTACACTAACACGATTGACTGATATAAACCCTAAAAACAAACTAGCAAATAATCATTTTTGCCAATTCACGATCAACTGTAAATTAGCTATTTTTAGAAATCTATACTTCTTTTTTACTATTAAAATTTAATAATTTCTATTCATATTTTTTTAATTATGTTTTGTTTGCATTATTTTAATGTGTCCTAAAGGAATCAAGAACTGGTTTATTAAACTAAAGCTTAACAATCTTGTTTTATATTGGTCCTAACCAAGATAAATTAAAAAAAAAAAAATATTGTATAAATCAGAGGTTTCCAAACTGTGTGTGAATATTTTTTCACAATGAGTGAACCTATTATACATGTATCAATGCATTTATGTATATGTACGTATGTGAGTATGGAGGCATTAATGTTTGAAAATGTGTACAGGGCCGCCTATCTTGATTTTGACCAGGGCCGCCAAATTTCTAAAGCCGGGCCTGCAAGGGGTTAATCTATATAAGCCACCAGCTGCCCTCAGAAAACGTGCTGTCAGAGAGGCTGTTAAACATTTTTTAATTCTCTTCAAAGGAACTTTACTATTACTTAAACAGAGTCATTCTGACAATGAAAAACACATGTCTGTTTTAGACATAGGTAGGTCGATTATACAGCCATCTGTAATCGATTACAAGAACTGATAAGGATTACGATTACTGCATTTTTCTAAAGTAATTGGGTACATTCGTAAACGACAAACTCGTTGCACGAGTTTTCGTGAGAAAACTGGAATGCGGGTGTTTAGTGCTATCAGTTTCTTTTGACTTTACAAACAACTTCAGTTTATTTAGCTTCGTCGCCCAGGAGACGCGTTTGTTTACAATTCGCGAATGCGTTATTTTTGCTGAGAAGAGTAGTACATACTCAATATAAATCAACGGGATTTTTAAAAGAAAGAGAGGCCATAATTGAAGTGCACAGATCAAAATTTAGAAATTTCAACTTAAATTTCATTTTTTCAAAAGTATTTAGCTAGAGAAGTTCAAATTTCGCTAATAACGGTTTAAATCAACTTCAATCTCAACACTAAAATATGCATTTTTGAATTTACTAAAATGAAAAATACAAGAAAATGATTAACTTTGAAAAATTATGTACCTTCGAAGCAGTTTCTAACGTATGCATGAATTTCCTACTCGAAAAAATAATATTTGCAGCTTCAGCAAACGTAAAATACTTTTCAAAACAACACACATTTCCATAACAACGGACGCTACTTGAAAACAGCAACAACATGCAATCAGGGTCGGTTCCAGACTGTCAGTTTAGAGGGGGGGGGGAGGGGAGGGTCATGACAAGGGACGTCTGAAAACTTCTTGAGGCCCTGGACCCTTATGCAAATGCAAGTCCCAAAGAGGCGGATAACAAGGCAGGGCCCGATTATGATCAACGGGGCACTGGACATTGATGAATTTGGGGCCCCCATCTATAAAATTTGTTAAATTTGGGCCCCGTACACTTTGAAAAACTTAATAACTATAACCCCCCCCCCCCATAATCATTGTACTTTTATAAATTTCTATCTATCCTTCCCTACAAAAGTGCTTTTTGAAAAAAGAAAAAACAAAAACAGTAAAATTATATTTAAACCTCTTGTGTTCCAGCTCAATGTGCACCTCTCTTCCAGGTAACATGAATTAGTGAATGAAGAAGAAAAAAAAAATACGTTGTTTTATTTTTCTGCATTATCTGATAAGGTGGAAGTTTATTATTTCGCTCGTGGTGTAATTTTTGTAAAAGCTTGTTAACCTGATTAGGATTTCTAATGCATTTTTACACTCGTGACATCAAAATGACGTCAATCTCACTTGAATTATTGAAGGTAATAAATAAATAAATCTAACTTTGTCAACTATGCTCACTAATGTGCTCAAATCGGACATTTGAGTAGCTTTCTATCCAGAAAATTGTGAAAAATCATTAAAAATTAGGGAGCATGTGGATTTCCAGAATTTCAAAGTTGACTATGGACTATTTTATGTCGCTTTACATATTTGTGCAAAATTTCAAGCCGATCGGTCGGACAGTGTGGGAGGAGTTCCCGGAGAAACAAACAAACAAACAGACAAACAAGCTTTCACATTTATATAACAGATTTTCAAACATATGACAAATATAAAATTAAATTATGAACTGAGACTTCAAATAATTTTCTACGTCACACTTCAAGGTCGCTTTTCCAGGTTTATAGCCAAAATTTGCAAGTTTCCCTGAATTTTCCTGTTAAAGTAGCAATTCCGTACTATTCGAGAGTTTTCTGTTTTTCTTGACCGCTGGCTGCCCTGTATACGCCAAAAAACTTCCCAGCATTCTGAACTAATAACATGATCAAATGATCATTATCCATGAAATAAAAATACTCAACATACTGGTGCTAAATTATAAAATAGTTTATATTTTATAATTTAGCACCAGTATGTTGATTTAGCACCAGTATTTAAATTTTATGTGTGGATAAAAATTATTCATGTGTATAAAAATTACACAAATTTTAAATTTTATGTGTACTTTTTTCACAAAGTTTTTGTTTATTTTTCATCATTATCCATGCTCACCTTTCCATAAAAACACGCAGTTTTTTTTTTTTTTTCACTCAATTTAACTGTAAGCAGTATCACTGTCCTATTAAAATGTCGACTTTTTTTGCTGGCAATGTAATAGGACAGTTATACTTTACGTCACAACCCATTCCTAGTGAACAGACGTCATATGAAAACTCCGTTTCTGTTGTTTTATTCATATTCTTGGTTTGCATATGTCACAGATAAAATTGTTTTTATTGGAGTCCATATGGAATTCACGTGGTTTAAGCTGTTTATAAAATTTCTTTCAATTTTGTAAAGCAATCTTTACAATACCATAATTTTTCTATTATAAAAAGAGAAATTTTCAACATATTTTGATAACAAGGGGCCATTTTGATTTAATAAATAGAAATTATAATTTTATTACTCAATTTGTATCAGTTATTTAAGCGCCTCGTTAACAAATTACTATCAAGAACAAGAATGGTAGTCTGATCTGAATAGCTCGAACAAAAGCTATACGCGTAAGCACTCCTATCAAGAGAAATTAAGAGGTCATACTTCCCAATTTGATTATCATAATTATTCCCATTAAAAAAAAATTGGGTACTAATTATAGACTACCACCCATAAATTATAAGAAAGTAGGATTACGGAAACAAAACTTTAACTACGTATTTTTCAGAGGTCAGCGTTTACCTAAATAATCTTAAAAAGTTCTCCGACCAAAGCACTCCCCCTAGGTAGATACCCCTCGCGTAGATTTGTCTTAAACATAATACACATTCCCCTAATTAATAAATGCAAAATTTTTTCTATAATAAAAATAGTTTCAAATTCATGAAGTTGAAATCTGCGCATATTGGTCATAACTCTCCCCACTCGACTCTACGCACTTGCAAAAAATTTAAAAGAAAAACATTCTCTTTCTCATAATCTTAAAAGTCTGATGGAATTTTAACCTTCAGAAAACTACAGACTTATGAAATATTAAACAAGAAAATTAAAAAAAAAAAAATCTGAAATTCTTCCAGATTTTATTTACGCACTCGGCTGGAAGAATTTTTTTTTTTTTTTTTTTTTTTTTTTTATCTATTCAATCAATTCTGCCATATAGAGAAAATTGATAACTGTAAGTGCTCATATAGATTCCTGTTCGCATATTTTGTTGCTGAAAATTGCATCAATTGTTTCGTCCCTAGTGGTGAAATGTTTTGGATGAGTGCGTATTGAAAAATCTAAAGTATCTATTTCAGTTATGAAATCGGATCCTTGATCGGAATTTAATTCTACGTTAAAATCTCCTACTAAAACAGTCTTACAATCATCCTCCTTCAGCAATGTTTCGAATATAGCGTCTAATTTATCTTCATAAGAAATTCGAGGACTAGAGTATGTAACTGCAAATCTCACTTTATCTTGAATATACGCAATGACCATTTGAACGCCATTGATCTGGCTCGTGTTAGGCACGGGTAAAGTGTTTTGTTTCATATTCTTTTTATAAAGTTTTCTTCTATGAAAATCATAAATCCAGATGGCTTTCTGTTTCGGAAACCACTGTCTATCCGTTCGACCAAAGTGAATCCTGGTATTTGAAAATAATCTGAAGGGATAGTCCATGTTTCCTTAGCAACATCAAATCACTCTGCAGAAAACATGAATCAAACAGAAAAGTTACCACGGCGCGCCGCGTGGACAAAAATCCCGTGCTTGAAAGAAATAGCCCCCGAGTGCTAATAAATTAGATCATTATTTTTAAAAAGTAAAAAGAAATATCATAAATACGATAGTTTTATTTGAGGCTATTATAAAATAAATATAACATAATTATCTAGTTCACCTTGTTAGAATGGTTGTTCAGTGACAATAGATCATCGAATCCAACCAAAAATCGATACTTCTTTTTAAAAAATAGCACAAAGGAAGATTTGCAGTTTAACTTTAAAAATTGTACCTAACATAAAATTACGGATTTTTTTTTAAAATAAGTATCACTTATAATTTTTATCTTCGATTTATTTGTTTTACATTTTGTAAAAATTAGTACTTCGTATATAGTCATTGCGTGTATGCATAAGCATTGTTTTCTTGGTATTTTGACTTTAACCCGCGTTTGTCGTTTTCCCACATTCATCGTTTTTTTCTACGCTCCCCATGAAAAACGATGGATCGATGTTCTACTGCACTTTATATTAAGATCAACCGGTATAAAAAAGTGTATCCAGTTTCAAGCAAAAAATAATCTTTTTCCAACAGAAATAGTTAGATGGTAAAGTAATGTGTGAGAAGGAAAAAATGAATTTTTTAAAAAATATATTTTTTGCTATAATTTAATTTTATTGAAAAGGAAAGTTGACATTAGTAATGTAGATACTTAACAATATTTAAAATATCAAAAAATACTTCTTTTTAATTTCCTAAAAATAATAATTATTATTTGTATTTTAATTTGCTCTTGACATAAAGCACTCAGAAAGAAGTAAAGAAAAGTAACAGAATAGTTTCATTGATTTTTTTAATAAAATGCTTTTTAGATTAAAATAATTTAAACTTTAGAAACATCCTATCATATAGTTACGCTGATCCCTGACAGTTCCGGTTCAAACACTCGAAGATATAATTTTTATCGCCATTAATACGCAAACAGATTAAAAAGTTAAGCACAAAAACTTAATAAAATCTACACCGTTTGTACGATCTGCTTGAAATTTTGCATGATTATATATATAGAAAACAATCTGCGCTACTTTAAAAATCTGAAAATCCACCCGTTCCCTAATTTTCAAGCGATTTTTCGGTATTTTCAGCTCTATTTTATTCCTGAGAGTAAAAAGAAAAGAAAGCTAATCATTTGTGTGAAAAAATTAGGTGTTGTAAGTGATAATGACGTCATACTGAAGCCACGGTTATCTGGCTTTGAAGGAAAAATTGCGTGCGGCGATTCCAATTCATTTAAAATAGTTTTTCCAGATTACCCAGTTTATTTATTTATTTATTTATTCACAAACAAAAGGATTTCATCTGCATGAAATATTGATATAAGAAGGGATGTTCCCAACGAAACGAAATCTCTGGAATGCGAAAAGTTTTCGCTCGTTTTTAGAGGAAATTCTAATTTTGGTATACAATAAAATTTGAATATGAAATTATCTATTTTAAGTGGACAGCAATTAAATATATTGAGTGTAGACATATTTTTGTCGAATGTTTTAGCGCCCGTTGTAATTGTTACCACAACGGGCTGACTTCTAGTTATTTATAATATTTATTTGCTCTTAACTTAAAGTACTCTAACAGTATATTTTCATTGATTTTTTTTTAAATAAAATACATATTAGATTAAAATATAAAATTTAGAAAACATTATCCAAACAATTTTCTAAAAAAAAAAAAAATTGAAAAAATACACCTGATTTCCTTCAGTTAATTTCTTTCTTTTCTACCCTGCATGTTTAAAATTTCTAATGATTTCTTTTGATAAATCATGAAAAAACATTTCTATAGTTTTCATAATTATATTTTAATAATAGAAACTAAGCCATATATGAGACCAATTTTATTATTTAAAAAAAAAGAAGGTTATCAATTCGCAGGAATCTTTCTTGAATGTTCGGCGATAATTTTACACCATGTGAACCGATTAAAATAATTTTTGTTTTGTTTTGTTTTGTTGCTGTCGGAAAGCGGGTAACTCCAGGAGAGGTTACAGTAAAACTTGGTCAAGTTCTGAGGATGCACTCTAGCAATCAATATACGTTCCCATCTATGTTTAAAGATTTTTCCGAGATGTTTTATGATGCATGAAAGGTATTTCGTAATACTAATGCATGAAAGCAAACATTAAAGATCCCGTTAAGGAGGTCCCGCCAAATATCGTCAAGCTAGGCTACTTTGGGCGAAATATCGCCAAATTTAACTTTAAAAATAAGTTCCTAAAATTGAAGTCAGCTAAGAAATAGTGCCAATATTTTCCATGTTAAACGATGAGGAAAACTACAACTCTCTATCTCGTGTTCTTGTTAACCAATATTCATGCAGCAAAATGCGAAATTTAATTATTTGATGCTTAGAATACGAAATTTAACCTAGATTAAGTAACAGGAGATCAGACCACCTTAAAAATTCGTAGCAAAGTGTAGTCAATAATTTTGTTGAACTTCGAAGTTTATTACTGAATTTAAATATAATGGTGCACATTTTTATAGTTCGAAAAATAATTTTTGGATGCTAAAGTTTGTGACTAAGCCAAAGCTACATTAAGGGTAACTGCGTAAGGGGGGAGATGCCTTGGGCAGAGGACCTTATAAGGGATTCTAAGGGGGGGGGATTTTTAGAAAAGTATAATACGGTTTTTTTAATTCCTTTCTTCGGTCTGACGATGTTGAGTTTCAAGATCAGTCCCTGGATTTGCTGAAAATCCTGACAATTGACAAATAATTATATCGTAGAATAGTCTATTATTTCAGGTGTTTCTAAAAGTTTGAAAGAACCAGCATTACAGACATTAAAGTCTATGCATTACCGCATTCACGCATTAGCAATTTTTCATGATACAATTGAAATTTTAGCCCATTCAGGATATGCACGAACAACGAACCTTGTGTACGTATGCTTTACTTCCAAATATGCAAAATGCATAATGTTGATTTCGAAATTCAACGGTGGCAGTCCGAAGAATAATCTGAAAAATTCTGCTGTGGGGGGGAGTAGAAAATATTATATTTGCTACTAATTTTACTCCAAAAATCCATCATTAGGGCTGTGAATGGGAAAGATAGATACAAATTTAGTTAATAAAAATACATTTTCAGATTAATGAAATATTTTCAAGTTAAATGCGTATATTTTTACTGAGCAGTAAACACTGCAAATTTGCACGAATAAGACAATGATTATGTTCGTGAAATTACGGCTGGTTACCTATACTAGGAATCTAGGCCGAAGGGGGGTGGTGCCCTCCGTGGGGGTCTTTTTAAGGGGTCCTAATACGTATTTACGCTAAATTTCGGAGAAAACCACGAAAACGATGATGAAGGTGCCACTTGGAATGTTATAATAAATATTTATCCATAAAAATTTTTCATTAAAAAACTTTAAAATAAAATGTCATCAATCGTACATTAAAGTTATGAATAGAGCTGCAGATTAATAATAGGGAATATTTATTGTTCTAAATTTTGCATTTTCAAATCATTTAAATGAAATTAAAAGTACATATTTATTACTGATGTTAATGAACTCTAATAGTTAAAATAAATAATTCTAGTACTTTAGTTAACGTACTAGAAAAACAACTCTTTATTGTTATAATAATGTGTACTTGGTGGTACTAAGTAGTGTAATATGTGTACTAAGTAGTGGCGTACTTAGGCAATGTATGGTTTGTGTATGCCCGCAGCAGAGCAAACTCCGTTCTTTCTCTTAGTACGAACAATACCCATCACGAGGTTTGCATCGCATTTCTTAACAGCGTATTTCGGAAAATCAAAGCAACCTGATAATAACAAGTCCTTCAGAGTTTTTGGAATGCCTATTTACAAGCTGTACTTTACACAGTAATAACTGATAAACGTTTATCAGGTAGGAAATTTTCAGAAAAAATTCTTAGAAATCGAAAATTTAGCAAGATGTGATACTCTTCGAAAATTTTTGCAGGGCTTCTCCAAGTTGAAGAATTTTTTCAGAAAGTTTCATAAAGGACACTTATGAAAAGTCATCCTGAATTTTTATTAATCCCTGCCGTAATTAGTTTATTTTCCTTCGCGTATAAAGTCCTTGAGGGAGATTTCGTTTCTTTGAACAACACCCTTAAAATCTCTTTAGAATGACCATTTATATTGCTTTCTGTCGTGATAGTTCATTACGGAAATAAAATTTTAAAAAAATGTCACAGATTTAAATTTTAAGGAAAGTGATTCAAAATAAATACTTGATAAATACATTGACTTTAACCTGTTCTCTACCATCGTTGCAAGGACTCTGCGACAGCGATTCTCCTTTCTGTACCCACCGTTGCTTCCTAGCTTGGGTCCTTGAATGCCACCTGTTTTGGGCAAACTTTTGAGCTGGTTTGCAATGGAGACGTTCAAAGACCCAAGTTTGAAAAGAGCGACAGGTACGGACGGGAAGTTCGCTGTCGTCGGGCTCTTGCATCGATGGCAGTGAACAGGTTAAAATACTTGTTTCGTTGCGTCAGTCTCGTAATAGATATCTGCGTCTGCACTGCACCTCCTTTCATAAGATGCCCATGGCAGTGTCCAACCTAACCATACCCCAGCAGTTCCCAACCTCTTAACATTGTATCCCCTCTTATGGCATACATAGTTTTTTATTCTTAAAAAATGAACATTTAGTCGCCTTAGTAATGCTATTGGTACAATTTGAACAAGCATTTTCACTGAAAATAGATTTGTTTTGGAATAAAAATAAATAAGATCATTTATTAAAACATGCATTATCACTTGCTCTTTACCTGTTATTCGTGCGCTCTCCTGCAAAATCTGTGAACCCCCCAAGGGGGGGGGGGACTCCACAGATCGGTAACCGCTGCGCCTAAATATACCACTGGTACTAAGGCCGTGAAGTGGGTTTAGTTTATTTGAACTACATATGACTAACCCCTTAACGGTAGTATTATTTTCCAGAAAACGATCATGAAATTGCCTATTTTAAATTGTATAAGAATAAGTGCAATTACAATTTAAAGTTATGGACATTTTTTTTAGAGCGAAAAAGTTAAATTTCTCTGGAAAGTCAACATTTAGGGTAGCTGTAATTGGATTGTGTGTTTTTTAGTAAGCACTGAATCACTAAAAATCTATGTTTTAAACACCAAAAGATAATTTTGTTATACTGACTTAGTAAAATAAATAAATATTTGTAAAATTTTCTTTTAACGTTAGGAAAAAAAAAGTGAGCTAAGATTGTACAACGCATATCACAAATATACGTATTTGAATACTGCTATCATCTATTTAAAAATAAACTATCTCCTAATTAAACTAAAAATTGTCTGGTATTGTCATCTGTTATGTAAAATCAGATTTAAAAAAGGAACAGATTATAAGAATTGGAATGGAGATTATATAAGAATTAGAATAAATAAAAGGACATTATAAGAATTGAAATGCTCTTATAATTCTGGCGCATTTAAACACTATTGCCCGGAAATATGACCGACACGAGAAATAGAGGGAGAAAGAAAGCTTAGCCCGTTATTTCAACGAGAGAGAGGCTTAATGGGTTAATAACGATTGATAATATTCAACAAATATTTAATTTTTTAACGAACAAAAATATTTTTTCATTCCTTCCAGTCAAAAGCGTGTGTGAAACTTACTTCTGACGATACTGCTCTGAAGATAGCATCTCCATCAGGCGGTAGCGTTAAGGTTCTCAACGGCGTACCTGCTAAAATTTCTTCCATGTTCGCTAAATGTAATGATTTGTAAAAACACACAGAAAAGCGTCGAAACAACTACTGCTTTCACCTCAGTGGCAAGAAATGAGCAGGTATAGGAAAGTTTTTCGGTTGTCGTTAAAAAAATTAAATAAAAAATGAGGGACTTATATGGAATTGATAACAAATGTGTGGACTTCGTTAAGCACTGCACCGGCCAATAACTTTAAAAGTATTCGAAGGAAGGGGGGGGGGGATCAGGTAAATTTTTATAATTTTCGTATATTGCATAGCTGCTTGCATTTCTTCCCCACCCACCACCTGCCAACGGTCAAGCCTGGGGATGCCGAGTGAGAGAGAGTAAAATCTCGGAGAAGCCAGTCCTCAGCTGCCGGTTCACAATACACACCTGCTAACGGACAGTTTTTCAAAGATTTCAATGCTTCTTGCCTGTAAGGCTTTATAGTAAAAACCGTATATAACTGTTACTTCTTAAGCAGGTTAACAATATTTCTGAAGGAACTACCAGTAGCAGATCACAGGAGGGTGGGGGGGGGGAGGGGGAAGGGCTCCCCTCCTTTTAGAACTCTTGAACTTAAGTATAATTTTTTGCTCGTTAGAAAATACGACCTATTCTATTTATTCTTCCACATATATACAATTTTTTTTGGTTGGAGAGTTGGTGCTCAAGTAATTAAATTAAAAATATTTTATTAAAACTAATAGTCTTCAAACTCTAAACGGTCGTATTATTTTCAAGAGAAAGAGGTCATAAAAGTGCCTATTCTTTTAATTCCAGATAATTGTATTAAAATAAGTGCATGTACAATATATGTATTCACTTTAAGGTTTTCGAGAGTTTTTTAGCGCGAAAAAAAAATTATATTTCCAGGAACAGCCAACATTTAGGGTATTATAGCTGATTGTGTGTTGTGTCATAGAGCCTTATTAACGCATGGGCAAATCGGAACTTTGCCCGGAGCCCCAGTCTCGAAAGGGCTCCTGATTTCAGATATTGTTTTGAAATATTCTTTTTTATATCAAAATTTTATGAAAAAGGAAGCAAATTTCATAGATAGGGTCCCCGAATTCATCAATGCCCGGGGCCCCTGTTGTTCATAATCGGGCCCTGTAGTGTAGTAAGAAGAGAATCATTAAAAATATGTTTTAAACACTAGGAGAATTTTATTAAACTTACTTCGTAACATGAATAAATGTTGGTAAAGTTTTCATTGAACTGAAGTAAAAAAAGTGAGATAAGGTTGCACAAGGCTTACACATGTATTTGAATACTGCTCTGCCATCTATTTAAAAATAAACTATCTCCAATTAAGTTAAAAATAGCCTGGTACTGTCGTCTGTTGTGTAAAATGAGATTAAAAAAATCCGTGCATAAAAATTGCGACGCTCTAATCTTTCTAGTAGATAGCTTTTGAACACTTCGTCAGAAATATCATTGGCACGAGGGAGAAAGCTTACCCCTTGATTTTGACGGGAGCGAGACGAAAGGGGTTAAATTACAGCGGAGTCTTAGACGAGGGACGCGTCCCAAGGCCCCCCCCCCTCGGGTAAGTGAAAGTTTGGCGTTAACCCTTTAAGGCGCAGTGGTCCCGCTCTGGAAACACCAAGCTCTGACGTTTTGACTGCTGCCAGTCACGAAGAATAGATTTGATTTCTATAAAAATAGTTGCAGGTGACATAACTCCATGAGAATCCTTTACTTTTTAGCACGTCATTTCCTGTAAAAAAATGGTCACGATTATTTTTAACAGCACTGACATCTGCTGAAAAATGGAAGAACGCGAGAACAGCTGGACAGATTGCCCAATGCCGAAAAAAGGGCAGCCGTTGCAACCATCGCTCGACTTAACTACCAACAAGATGGCGGACGATCGAAACGTTCATCGCGTGCCACAGATCTAGAGACCCTTTTTTGACGCAGTTGGCTGTGCGCGAGCACATCCAGCTGTCGTCACAAAAGGGTCTCTAGATCTGTGGCACGCGATGAACGTTTCGATCGTCCGCCATCTTGTTGGTAGTTAAGTCGAGCGATGGCAACGGCTGCCCTTTTTTCAGCATTGGGAAAGGGTTGCGCCTCAAAGGGTTAAGGAATAGAATACATGTATACGACTTTTTGAAACACATGCACAGTTAAGCCAGACACTTATGAACACCCTTCAAACCAGAGGCGTCTAGCGGGTTATTTAAATGGAGGTTCACAAAACAAATTTCGAAACTTAAATATGCAGATACGGCGCAACTTACTAGTTGAAATATATTTGCGTTTTCAGCAGTTGAAGGAAACCAATGCATGCAAAAAAAAAAAAAAAAAAAAAAAAAAAAAAAAAGAAAGAAAGAAAAGTTATCTCTAGTCTTACATTTCGCCATCTGGCTAAGCTTTAGAAAAGGTGTTGGCTTGAGTAATTTTATTTTAATTTTTCTTTCCAAAGACAATAATGCAAAACGTAATTGTTTTAGCTCTGAAACACTTATTTTACTGCCATCTTAATTTGTAAAAATTCTGGAGTGACTCCACTCGACTTTCCGAACACTTACAATTAAGATCATTACCGAGCATTTATATAAATTTTAATCGATGAATACTTCAAATATATACACCAAATTGAAGCTCAATCGAATGCGCCGTTTAAACGCTAGCGAACTTCAAGAATCCGCCTCCATAGGCCATAATGTAAAAGAAATATTTGTCGTAGCCCTGTAGAAAAACTATAAGTCCTATACACACCAAAATCAATACCGGTCTTCCGACGGTGGTTTATAACATATATACCCAATTTGAGCTCAATCGAATGTCCCGTTTAGGAGCTATCGTGTTCACACACACACACACACACACACACACACACACGCACACGCACACACGCACATACACACATACATACATCTCGTAAAAATAGCATAAATGAATTCAGAAGACCTCAATGCGTGTAAATACAACAAACTCTCGAAGTCGATTTTTTTTCATGATTACAATACTTTCCTTACATGGCACATGCTCGGAAAGTAAAAATATTGTACTGAAAAATGATAAAAATAAATAAAATTATAAGAAAATGAAAAAAAAAAGTAATATATAAAAAAGATTTTTTTGAAGTCAATTCCTACTTAGGTCAACAAAGAAAAATTTTATTTTAGTTACTTTTTATTAAATAAATTAATAAATTAATATTTGAAAAACTGTATTAACATCAAGTGTCATCCACTACAAGTTTTAAAAAATGTATTTGAATGAGGTGATTGGTGAGGAATTTGATGAGTGGGTGAATAGAAAGGATTTTATTAACAATGGAAAATTTGAATAAGATAATTATATGTAGGGAGAGTGTAAACTAATAGTAGGAATTGAAAAAAAAAAAAAAAAAAAAAAAAAAGAGAGATGAACAGTTGGATGTTACAAAAGTTCTAAATACAAAATTTCAACATTCTACGGTTAGGAGTTTTAGAGTTGCGGCGAAATTATTTTTGCCGCTAAATTTTGGCGATACTTCGGCAAAACTCGCCAAATTTGTCGATATAGCGTCAAAACTTGACAAGGACGATGACAAATGGCTATACTTTGGCCATGAACCACATGCCTGACTATCGCCAAATTTGGCGATATTTCGGCAAAACTCGCCAAGGTCGACGACAAATGGCGAGACTTTGACCATGAACCAAACAATGACTGACTGCAGATGTAATATATTGAAGATGTCCATAGGCGTTAATGTATTGAAATTCTTTTGGGTTGTCATGTAAATAAACTCTCAACTAGATTGGAACCAAAAATCGACATGCACAACTTATATATGAAACTTATATATGTTACAGCAATCTTATATATGAAATTTCAACAATCTATACGACTATTAGTTTTTGAGATTTGAGAGTTAAATGCATACACACGTACACCAAAAGTCGCCAAGCTTGGCGACTTTTTGCGTAATTCTTGAAGGAGGCACGTGACCGTGGTCGGACCATTACCAAACTAATGATAGGACGATATTGTACTGGAAATGGATGAATGTCCCTAAAACTGCCATTGACCGTAATGTGTCGGAAATCTTTTGTATGTTTATGTAGCAGAACTATAAATGATAAAGATACTTTCTTCTATGGAAAAATTCATTTTGTAACCCTTAACAGCATAAATCACTTCTGAGTCGTTTGAATTAGCCCAATACCTCTAAAATACGCTTTAATGAATTTCTGCCCATAGAGCGTAATGTATTTAGAATCTTTTGGGCGGTCCTGTAGATAAATTATCCAGTCGATTGGGACCAAAACTGTATTTACATCATGTGTCATCCACTACAAGTTTTAAAAAATGTATTTGAACTTTATTGGATGAATAAAAAAGTATTTTATTAACGATTGAAAATTTGTACAAGATATATATAGGGAGAGTGTGACCTAACAGTAGAAAAAAAAAAGATCAACTAACCGAACATAACAAACGCAAGGAAGAATTCGGAAGAGATAACCCTAAAAAAAATGATCCGTGCGTACACGAAAATGTGCGAACGGAATGATATTAGCAGTGCTGTACCCCTCTCGCTTCTGTTCTCAGAGAGCGGTTCAGAAGGACGTTTCTGCAATCGCATGTGCGATCGACGGAAGACCATGATGTTGTAACACAATACAGTGCGTTAGCTATTATAAGCTAATAATAGTGTGTGGGGAGGGGGAGAGACAAACTCATGTTTTAAATTCACAAAAATATAGAAGTGTACTTAATATATATATATTTTTTTACTTTAATTTGTTAGTGTGTTTATTTTTTAGTTTTCCCTTCGGGAGTTCACGTGCTCATGTGCTCAAATAGACGAGCCGCCACAGCCTCAAACTGCTTTAAACCATTCCCTAACTGTAAAATACCTTTTCCCACAAGCCTCACCATGGCACAGTGGTTATGTCACTGAAAATGGTAGACCGCCAAATTGTGAAGGTCTCGGGTTCGGGTCCCATCGCGCGGCTGTCGATCTAACGGTCTGGAGTTTTGGTAGGTTTCCTCCACATGTAACGTGAATACGCGTTAGAACCCCTTAGAAAGTCCTCACAAGGCATCCCCCCATCCTTGGCAGATTAGCGTAGCGTTGCCATAATCACACAAACATTTCCCACATAATGAATAAATGAATGCTATCGCTTTCTACTCTTGGCGAAAAATATCGTTTTGCGTGCGAGGAGTCCGTATGTAAAAAACTCGCATAATATTAAATTCGCGTAAGTTAGATCGCGCTGTCGCACGAGTCCTCTGTATTTCCAAGATATTTTCCAGGAAACAAGTTGAGTGTTAAGTTTTACCGTCATTAATCCAAACAGATTAAAAAGTTATTGTCTAAAACTGTAGTAAAATTCACACCGTTTGTACGATCCGCTTGAAATTTTTCATAATCATGTATAAAAATATAGAAAGCAATCTGCACTACTTTAAAAATCTGAAAAATCCACCCGTTCCCTCATTTTTAAGCGATTTTTTGCTCTTTTCAGCTCCATTTTATTTCCTAGAGTAAAAAAAGTGAATCATTTACGTGACAAAATTACCTTTTTGAAGTGAAAATGATGTCACACAATTGGGATTCCAATTCGTTTAAAATAGTTTTTCCGCATGTAACATACGTAGTTTAATTTTTTTCGATTAAAATAATCGTCTGCTGAAGCATTAAGGGCGTATGTCGAAGAAAAAAAGACTCTGCTTTTAGTCTTGGTACACAAATTGAAATAAACTATAGTACCATGATATCCAAAAAATTCCAGATGGTTCTTCATAAGCTGCTTTACACACTACAATAAGCGAAAAAGCTGTGCCCTTTGTAAAATTTTCAGAAAAAATTCTTAAACACGAATCAGAGCTGCGGGATTTTTCGAAGAGTGACACGCTTTGCGAAAATTTCCGATTTTTAAGAATTTTTTCTAAAACTTTTGAAACTGATAGAGATTGATCGTTTGTTTCAGTATGTAGTACAGCTTGTAAAGAGACAGTTTCTAAATTTTCAAGTGCCTGGCATAATTAGTTTGTTTGTACTTATTTACCAAAATCACACGATTTTTTCGAACAACACCGTTAATATAAGAGGGGCTGAGTACACAAAGCGAAATCGCTCGAATGCGAAAAGTTTCTGCGCAGAAGAACATGAAATTCGATTTGGGCATATAATAAAAATTGAACATTAAGTTCTTTGTTTTGGGAGGAAGAAGATTAAATGTATTGAGTGTAGACATATTTTCGTCAAATGTTTTTTCTAGTGCCCGTTGTAATTGAATCGGTGAGTGCAGAAACCACCTCAGTCACAAACAGGAAATTTTTTTCAGGAGAGAGAAAAAACTTCATAAATTGGGTAATATTTGCATGACAGAAACATAAATGTATGTTATGACAGAGGAAAAAAATAAGTTTAAATATTTGAAAATTTGGAGGAGTTATGAAGTTTTTTCTCTCTCCTGAAAAAAATTTCCTGTTTGTGACTGAGTGGTGGTTTCTGCACTCACCGATTCAATTGCCTCCACAACGGACTGCTAATTCTTTTTAAAACGTGACATCTGAATACAGTTGTTGCCTTGGAAAATCGTGTGCGCTGATGTCATTTGCAAAAACAGATGTGCTTTTGTTTTACTCTTGTAATTAAAAATTGAACTTCAATCGGATATTTCAGATTCAATTGAAACGTTGAAATTAAATCCAGTACACTATTATTCACAGGAAAGGGTCTAGATTTGTTAATTCGAGCGAATATTCCTTTCTATATCTGTGTGAATTCTATATCTGTGCGAATATTCCTTTCTATATCTTCCCTCAAATATCTGTGTGTACCAATTTTCATCGAAATCAGTTGAACGGTATTTTCATAGCAAACGCTTGAACGGTACAGAAGGCAAGTTATGGCAAAACGAATGCGGCGAAAATATTCTTCGCGTTCAAACATCCATGTATACGAATTTCCAGTATTTCAGTCAGATATGTGACGAAAGGACCAGACGTTAAAATAAAGATCTGAATTCATAAATGGTACATAACCTTAAATTTTAATCCATGGCTCCTCAGTTTATCTACATTCCTGGTCTCGGGAAAAAGATGATTCACACTGGTTAATTCCACTTCCACTGAGATATTTCCAGCTAACTGAAATCGTAAAAATTACGAAAATAATTTGCTCGTGGCGGCAAAAGGAAAAAAATAATTTAAATTTAGTGCTCGCGTTAATAATCTCGTTCACATGCTAGGTCGTAAAATTAAAAACAAGTAAAATTAGTTATCAATCAGCACGGGAAATGCTTTACTCTTTTGCTGCTAGGATCGCTGCACGTCACTAGATTCCCAATGTTTACATAATTGAAACTTATTTGGGGTACCAAAAATCCAGCATAGCAGCTATGGAGAGTGTCCACTCCTATAATATATCTCCGTGCTTCAGGACACTTCAACTGATCGCCATGGGAATTCGTATACATGGATGTTTGAACGCGAAGAATATTTTCGCCGCATTCGTTTTGCCATAACTTGCTTTCTGTACCGTTCAACCGCTTGCTATGAAAATACCGTTCAACTGATTTCGATGAAAATTGGTACACACAGATATTTGAGCCCGGAGAATACTTCTACGCTATGACTTGCAGCTAGATGCCGATGCAGCGTTCCAACTTCAAAACGTTCGACGGATTAACTTTAGGAAATGGTATACTTAAACATTTGAGCAAAGAGAATATTTTTTAGTATTCATTTTGCTGTAGCTCACCACTAGATAGCACTACAGCACATTATTACTTTAACTGTCCACTAGGTAGCACTGCAGCAATCAACTTCTTGATCGCACAACTGACCTCTCTGAAAATTGGTATACATATATGAACACGGAGAATATTTTCGCATTATCCATTTTGCTATAACTAACTTTGATGGCGCTGTAGCGTATTATTTCTTTAATTCGCTACTAGATGGCACTGCAGCGTATCATGACCGTTAAACTGTTTGCTATGATAATTGGTACACATAGGTATTTGAACATGAGAATATTTTGATGCTGACCATTTTGCAATAACTTTGGCAGAAGATTGCGCTGCTCCGAAACATCTTAACCGTTCAAACGTACGCCACGAAATTCTATATGCATGATTATTGAACACAGATAATATTTATGCGATACCCATTTTGTTATATCTATTTATTATTATAAATGGTAATTATAACAAACCGTAATGTAAGAGAAAAGCCATTCATTCCCGCGCGAAGAACGGGGCCTTCAGCTACTTAGTGATAAATGACAGTTACACCGTGATAGCTGGACGCTACCAACGAAGGGAGCTCTGGAAACACCTACTAAAAAGGATATCTGTCCAGCCCCCCACCCTTCGGACCCCAGGTCCTGCGCGCGCTATGGTCCTGCGTACGGAATCCCCACACGCATTTCCCTTCTACCTGTGTATACCTTCCCTGTGTATATAAGTTCTATGGTTCAAACAAATCCCGTTCTCCACAACGTGGCTGACGTCACCGTATGGCCGGAAGAAAGCAATTGACGAATACCGATTGAAAGGATCTTTTTATCGATAACCATACAGCATTAACCAATCAAAACTCGTTGAATGTTTTCTGAGAAAGAGCGCATTTCCCTGCCTTTGTTTCTTTTAAGCCTAAAATATTTTACTTTCAATATTTTTTTAGTAGTATATTTTTTATGAAAAAAATAAAAAAAACTTTTTTTTTTAAGATACATAAAAAGTATGGTGCAAAAACACTTACTGTTTGGCAGGGACATATCGAGAAAAAAATTTGGGGGAGGGGGGGGGCAAATGGTGAGAAAGGTTGAATTTCTCATAAAAATTTACAAAAATCAAAAATTTCGGCGGTGAGGGGATGCCCCTTGGGCACCCATTCTGGCTACGTTCCTAATGTTTCGCATTCTGTGTTAGAATTCGATTACCTTTTCCCCCTTAAATTGACCCTACTTGTAAAAATCGCCTATTTGCTGTAGTACTACTGCAGGCTGATGATAGATATTTACTTTTATTTTTATTTTACTTATTTATTTACTTTTTTGCCTAATTTTGATAAAGTAAGAAAATTTATTATTGATTTTTAAACAGGAAATGTTTTTCTTACAACTTTTCTTATAACTGATTTTCTAAGATATTTATATAACTCTTGAAGGAGAGCTGATTCATCAACAACATTGCTATTTCCATGAATTTTAATTGCAGTGCAACTGGTAGTAATTTCATGAAAACAATCCGAAAGAGATTTCTGATTTTTTAATTAGTCGATTTGAAACTAATGAGAAAATGTCTATAAAGTAATAGTCCAATAGTCTAAGAAGACTTATCATTCATATAATTTAAAATATTTTTTAAAACAAAATATTTTAAATTATATGAATGATAATTTTTAAAGACTGAATAGAGAAACTTAACTGATTTCATGTGATTTATTTTATTTAAATTTTAATGAAAATTAAAATCGTAGATAGATTATTTTTTCCCACTAAAATATTTAAATCATTTTTATGAGGTTAGGCTGAAAAATAATGCGCACATACTTGTAGAACACGAACAAAATGGTCTTTAGAAGTGCACCAAGCCGCATGTAGAAAACATTACCCCTTTATACGCATGTGCAATTTGAATCGTTCATGCAATACATTTTAAATAGCGGAAGTATAATAGCGCTAGAATTGCCCGTCCTGAGTTCGATTTCTTATGAATTAATCCATTAAACAAATGAAGTTTTAAAAAATGAAAAATATGTAGACTAGTATTAGTAAAGACCAGCGGTCGAAATTTGCGGTTGCCTGCTTGGCTAGGGCAATCAGATTTTTCAATGGGCAAGTAAATTAAGAAATTCAGTTCCCCCTCGAGCAATCAAAAATGTCTGTTCTTTTTTTCTTTCTGCTTACGACATGTTTTGCTGCTACATCAGTGGCAAGGAACTCGAATTTTCAATCACTGAAGAACAGATTTGAAGGTACATCAGCCACTGAATCTATGAACGTTTTGAATGTTGAAATTTGGCCCAGAAAGTGTGTGAAGAAACATACGGTGACAAAGAAATCCTCCAGTGTATCACGTTGTTTTGTTTTGCGAGAAAACAACTGTTCGGTTGAAAGCATTATATGCGAATGGACCAACTTTAAACAGTTTTTCTACATAAAATACATAGATGTTTCTTAATGTTGGAAAAATAACTGGAATTCGTTCAACGAATTGGATAGTAGTGTTGCGAAATAATAACTTAATTTGCTCTCGTATTGAATGCGCCGCCGTGAAACTATTGGGTTGGCAACTAAGTAATTGCGGATTTCACTCATAGATGGCTTCAGTTGAATTTTTAGGTTTGCAGACGATTTACAAATGTAAAACACATTTTGTTATTTGATAGTTTGCAATTCAGCTGTCAATCAGTAAAAAAAGTTCTTTGATAGGTTGCGTAGTTTTCGCTTGGCCTTCGTTGAAAAATGGAAAATCAAAAGGAACATTTTCGTCATATTTTGCTTTTTTATTTCCGCAAAGGGAAAAACGCATCGCAAGCTCATAAAAAGTTATGTGCTGTTTATGGTGACGAAGACTTAATAGAACGGCAGTGTCAAAATTGGTTTGCCAAATTTCGTTCTGGTGATTTTTCACTCAAAGATGAAAAACGCTCTGGTCGTCCAGTTGAAGTTGATGACGCCCTAATCAAAGCAATAATCGATTTGGATCGTCACAGTACAAGACGTGAGATTGCAGAGAAGCTTCATGTATCGCCTACATGCATTGAAAATCACTTAAAAGCAACTTGGCTATGTGCAAAAACTCGATACATGGCTTCCTCACGAACTGAAAGAAACGCATTTAACGCAACGCATTAACAGCTGCGATTTGCTAAAGAAACGTAATGAAAATGATCCATTTTTAAAACGATTGATAACTGGCGATGAAAAATGGGTTGTTTACAACAATATCAAGCGGAAAAGATCCTGGAGCAGGCCAGGTGAACCAACTCAAACAACATCAAAAGCTGATATTCATCAAAAGAAGGTTTTGTTATCAGTTTGGTGGGATTACAAAGGAATTGTCTACTTTGAACTCTTACCACCCAACCGAGCGATCAATTCTGATGTCTACATTGAACAACTAACGAAATTAAACAATGCAGTTGAAGAAGAGCGGCCCGAATTGAAAAATCGAAAAGGTGTTGTATTCCATCATGACAATGCAAGGCCACACACATCTTTGGTCACTCGGCAAAAATTATTGGAGCTTGGTTGGGATGTTTTGCCACATCCACCATATAGTCCTGACCTTGCACCATCTGATTACTTTTTGTTTCGATCTTTACAAAACTCCTTGAATGGTAAAAATTTCAATAATGATGATGATGTCAAATCGTACCTGATTCCGTTTTTTGCTAATAAAAACCAGAAGTTTTATGAACGTGGGATTATGATGCTGCCTGAAAGATGGCAAAAGGTCATAGATCAAAATGGGCAATACATTATAGAATAAAGTTATTTAGTTCCATGAAAAAATTGTCTTTGATTTTCTAAACAAAATCCGCAATTACTTAGTTGCCAACCCAATAGTTAATAGCGAAGTCATCAGGTAAATGGTAAACCTGTGGAAGTAACCCTGTAGCTTTGGCGACAAACTTGGCGATCGTCTTGGCGACTTGGCGACGGATTTGGCGACCTTGGCGACAAATGGTGGCTTCTAGAAAATTCATGTCTCGAGACCATATTTCAATTTGATAAGATTGTTCCAGAAATTTCTCGGCAATTCTGGTGACGTCATCATCTCTATAAAAGCGCTAGGATCTCTCTCGGAGGAGTTCAGTTGAGTGATAGACTTTGAAGCGCACGGTTGATTCTGTGAAAAGAATAACGTTATTGTTGTGCTTATTTATGAATTTTGTTAGCGCATTTTAAAGTTTCTTGTATTATTTTGAGCTATTGAGTTGCGAACCGTGAATAAAGTGTTATTTATTTATTTATTTATTTATTTTTGTTTACTGTGCTGATTGGACTGTTTCAAAACACACCCACTTGGCAATTTTCGTAACATTGGTGTCAGGAAGTGGGGTCTGGATCTGTTTGAATGCCAATAACCAGAGCAGCCATGGAAGATAAAATGGAAAAACTGTTTGCTACGATGTTAGGTCTGAAAGAAGATATGTCACAGATGTCTTTGGGACTAGAGAGTCTACAAGAGAAAATGCGTTCAGGACAAGAAGAAATGAAGACTCAAATACAATCTGTTCATGAAAGAGTCGAGGGAGTACGAAGCGAAGTGCAAAGACAGATCAGCGACGTACAAGAAAAAATCGAGGGAGTACGGTGCAATGTGCAAGGACAGATCAGCGACGTACAAGAAAAAATCGAGGGAGTACGGAGCAATGTGCACGGACAGATCAGCGACGTACAAGATAAAATCGAGGGAGTACGAAGCAATGTGCAAGAACAAATCAGCGATTTTGAAAAGAGACTTTCTGATCTTGAGAGGAAGCCAAGCAATATTTTGGCAAGTGGAGAAATTATTAATTCTAGACCCACTGTAAAGCATTTAACATTTGACGGCAAAACATCTTGGACTGTTTTTAAGACTCAGTTTGACGTCGTGAGCTCTACAAATGGATGGACGGATAGCTTCAAGGCCAGTCAACTTGTTGCCTCTCTGCAAGGATCAGCTGCGGAGATTCTCCTAGGAATACCGAATGACAAGTTGAACGACCTACCGACCGTCGAAAAGGCACTAGAATCTCGATTTGGAAATAGCCATCTTACCCAGTTTTATAGGACTGAATTGAAAGCAAGGCGACAAAGGCCTGGAGAAAGTCTACAGGTATTAGCCGCCGATGTTGAGCGATTAATGAGCCTAGCTTACGCGGAATGTCCCCTAGATGTTCGAGAAAGTTTAGCAGCCCAGTACTTCGTCGACGCTATCAGGGACGAAGATACACAACATTCCACGAGACTGGTAGACCCGAAAGATCTGAAGGCAGCTCTGGCGTATAGCATGAAATATGAAGCTGCGAGAACCGTTTCGAAAACACCCACGCATGTAAGGTCTGTGGATATAGAGGAAAACGCCGTCAAGGAAAAGGAAGATAAACTGGATTCTGTACTCAAGGCACTCCAGGAATTATCGGATAATCTCACTGTTGGGAAAAGGGGCTCTCCCCGAAGGAATCCGAACGTGACCTGTTGGAGATGTCACAAAAGAGGACACGTGCAAAGAGAATGCGACGTGACTTCTCCCAAACAGGAAAACTAGGTCTTGGGCGTCTTGCGGGGCGGAGGCTGCCTTTTCTGAATAAAGCCCCTGAAGAGAAATTTGAAGTTTCCGCACTTAGCGGAGGAGAAACTGGATTTTATGTTGAAGGAACTATTTGTGGTATCCCTTGTTTGATGCTAGTGGATACGGGTGCGAATGTCACTCTTCTAAAATCGGACTTCGCCATGAAACTGAAAGAACAATTGCTCTACACGTCTCCAAACGTCTCTATTAAGACCGCTACCGGTGAAAAGACAGAGATACAAGGAAAACTGGATGTATCCATTATCCATTGAATGTGGATCCAAGAAATTCCGGCACAGGGTCTACGTGGCTAACATCACCGACCCTTGTATCCTTGGACTGGATTTCCTTCAAAAATTTAACTTTACCTTAGAGAAGAACGAGATACGGACAGGAGGGGAGGAAATTCCCTTGTTTTCAGGAAGCGAGCAGTGTTCAAAATCATGTTCTATATTCGCGAAAGAGAAGACGACTATACCCGCGAGATCTGAATTTCTTATCCAAGGGGTTCCTGAAGTCTCTGGACATTTCCGGTATGTCGTAACGAACTTCCCTAGCCAGTTCTCCTTAAAAGGGGTCTTGGTAGCAGCCGCACTCGTGGATTTAAGAGGGGAAACTATACCTATTCGAGTGTTGAATTTGGATAATAAACCCAAGACTGTAGAAAAAGCGACGTGTGAACCAGTGGTGGATATCGTCGCCCGTCCTCAAGGATATTCTAATACTCACCATTTTCAACTAATGCTGGAGAATCTTGAAGGACTTAGTAAGGAACAGCGAATAGCAGTGCGAAAATTACTCCAGGAATTCCAAAACTTATTCTCTACCGGTAACGCTGATGTGGGCCACTGCAATGTGACACAACATAAAATTAATACAGGTGATCATCCACCAATCAAGCAGTATCCAAGACGTTTGCCTCTTGCAAAGAAAGAGGAAGCTGAACGCCTGATTAGAGAAATGGTGGACGGTGGCATAATAGAGGAATCGTCGGGGCCTTGGGCCTCACCTATCGTTCTTGTTAAAAAGAAGGACGGATCGACACGTTTCTGTGTCGACTATCGGAAACTGAACGATATTACGAGGAAAGACTGCTATCCCCTCCGCGAATAGATGACACTTTAGATGCTTTGAATGGAAGCCAGTGGTTCTCTACGTTGGACTTAAAGAGCGGGTATTGGCAAGTCGAAATCCGACCTGAAGATAAAGAAAAGACAGCTTTATACCGGACAAGGACTCTGGCACTTTAAGGTAATGCCTTTCGGTCTTTGCAATGCCCCCGCTACTTTTGAAAGACTAATGGAAACTGTATTCCGTGGACTTTCGTCTGAGGCCTGCTTAGTATACTTAGATGACATTATTATAGTGGGAAAAACGTTTGAAGAATATTTAAATAATATTCGTAAAGTGTTTCTTAGATTACATAATGCTAACCTTAAACTAAACCCGAAGAAATGCAAATTTTTACGTAAGGAAGTTACTTATCTTGGTCACGTTATTTCTGCAGACGGAGTTAAGACTGATCCACAAAAAGTTAAAGCGGTTGTCGATTGGCCTCGTCCGGAAACGGTACATGAACTGCGAAGTTTTCTCGGACTGTGCACCTATTATCGCCGTTTTGTAAGAAATTTCTCAACAATAGCGAGACCTTTACATAAATTGACTGAAGCCCAAGCAAGTTTTAATTGGACAGAGGAATGCGAGAAATCGTTCATTAGTTTAAAGCTGGCGTTAACGACGTCTCCTATTTTGACATATCCCCGGACTGACAAAAATTTTATCTTGGATACAGATGCCAGTAATGAAGGGATAGGAGCCGTGCTTTCGCAGAGAACAGAAAAGGGTGAAAGTGTCATAGCTTACTTCAGCAAGAGCTTGGGTAAGCCGGAGAGGAATTATTGTGTCACTCGTAAGGAATTACTGGCTATTGTTAAATCTATTGAGCATTTCCATCACTACCTCTATGGACGGAAATTTCTTCTCCGGACTGATCATGCTTCCTTGAGATGGCTTTTGAATTTTAAAGAACCTGAGGGTCAGATAGCTCGCTGGATCCAAAGGCTGCAGGAGTATGAGTTCGAAATCGAACATCGCAAAGGAACTTCGCATGGAATTGCAGACGCTCTCTCCAGACGACCTTGTAAAGAGGACTGTAAACACTGCGTGAACGCAGAGAAGAAGTACGGGACGGAGACGGATACTTTCGTGAAGGTTTTGACTGCAACGACTGTGGATCGGTGGGCTTCGAGTGAAGTACAGAGAGCACAGTTACAAGATTCCAATATCAGGCCAATTTTGGAGAAGAAACTAAATTCCGCGGATCGACAGTCTTGGCAAGAGATCGCGCCAGAGAGCCCCGCCACAAAGCGATACTGGGCTCTTTGGGATTCTTTACATCTTAAGGGCGGTGTTTTATATCGGAAATGGGAGAGCGATGACGGAAGATCAAGCCGATGGCAATTAATTCTCCCACGTAGTAGAATTCCAGAGGTTCTGCAGGAGATTCATGATAGCGCAAGTGGAGGGCATTTTGGAGTGATGAAGACGTTAAATAAAACCAGGGAGCGATTTTATTGGGATCGACTTCGTGCCGATGTTGAAAAATGGTGTAGAGAATGCCACGATTGCGGTGCCCGGAAAGGACCTAAAATAAAAACCAAGGGTCGTTTGCAGCGCTATAACGTTGGCGCGCCTTTCGAAAGAGTGGCTTTAGATATCCTAGGACCCCTGCCTACAACATCGAGAGGCAATCGATACGTCTTAGTCCTGATGGATTACTTTACCAAATGGCCAGAAGCGATCGCCATCCCGAATCAGGAAGCTTCAACTGTAGCTGAAGAACTCGTTAGAAACTGGATCTCTTATTACGGAGTGCCTATGATGTTACATTCGGATCAAGGTACAAATTTTCATTCAGCACTATTTTCGGAACTCTGCGAATATTTGGGAATCGCGAAGACTCGAACAACACCGTTACATCCCGAGTCCGATGGCATGGTCGAGAGGCACAATCGAACAATTTTGAATCATCTTTCGATATTTGTTTCGAAGAATCAAACCGACTGGGATACATATTTGCCACTGTTCCTCCTGGCTTACAAAAGTGCGGTTCATGAGACGACCGGATATTCTCCATCGGAGATGTTGTTCGGCCGTCCTCTTCGATTACCCAGTGATATTGTTTTTGGACGACCATGTGATACGCCCTCCTCACGGAATGATTACATGAGTAATTTAGAAGCACGATTAGAAAGAGTTCATTCGTTTGCCAGCGAGCGAATAAATTTGGCGAGTGACCGAATGAAGATTCGTTACGACGCCAAAGCAACGAATCACCAATTTAAGGAGGGTGATCAAGTTTGGCTGTATAACCCGAAACGAAAGAGAGGTCCGAGTCCTAAGTTGCAACAGAACTGGGAAGGACCTTATACAGTTGTCAAGAAATTGAACGATGTTATTTACCGAGTCCAGAAGTCGCCCAATTCAAAACCGAAAGTCATCCACATTAATCGTTTAGCTCCATATGGTGCTACTGATCATGATGTTGTGTGATTAGACCGTCGGGTCGTCAGTTTTTAAAGAGGGGAGCAGTGTTGCGAAATAATAACTTAATTTGCTCTCGTATTGAATGCGCCGCCGTGAAACTAGTTAATAGCGAAGTCATCAGGTAAATGGTAAACCTGTGGAAGTAACCCTGTAGCCTTGGCGACAAACTTGGCGATCGTCTTGGCGACGGATTTGGCGACCTTGGCGACAAATGGTGGCTTCTAGAAAATTCATGTCTCGAGACCATATTTCAATTTGATAAGATTGTTCCAGAAATTTCTCGGCAATTCTGGTGACGTCATCATCTCTATAAAAGCGCTAGGATCTCTCTCCGAGGAGTTCAGTTGAGTGATAGACTTTGAAGCGCACGGTTGATTCTGTGAAAAGAATAACGTTATTGTTGTGCTTATTTATGAATTTTGTTAGCGCATTTTAAAGTTTCTTGTATTATTTTGAGCTATTGAGCTGCGAGCCGTGAATAAAGTGTTTTTTTTTTTTTTTTTTTTTTTTTTTGTTTACTGTGCTGATTGGACTGTTTCAAAACACACCCACTTGGCAATTTTCGTAACAGTATTTATAATTTCTCATTGTTGATAGACTTGATTCTTAGTCTTCTAACTCAGAGTACAGAGTGGGAATGGGAGCGGGGTTTCTCTGACATGAAAAGGATTAAAAACGATTGACAGAGAAAACTTACGTTCTGTTGTAACAAAAGCCTTAGTAAGAATAACATTATCATCAACAGATATCAAAGATTTTGATCGGGAAAAAGCCATAAACATGTGGTAAAGTGCGAAGCAGAGAAAACCACATCACAAACTTTATAAAAAGCAAAAACTAACAGAGGTTTTCAGACAATCCTCTGTTAATGAAGATATGGGTAATGAATAATGGTAATGAAGATAGTTGTACAGAAGAGAGCTGACAACTGATGGTGATGATTAAAAGTGGTGAACACCACAGCTACAATTTTATTCTTATTTTCATTACAGAATAGCTACAAATTTATGAATAAACATTTGTCAATTTAACTTCCACTGTAATACCTTTATTATTCATTGTAGTTGTCTTTCATTGTTCAACTTAAACAAATTTTGCTTAGCGAAAATTAGAGGGCAACAAACTTTACTTGCGAGCAACCGAAATGATTTAAGTGGTTGCCCAACGGCAACTTAAAATAAATCAGAAGATTTTACTCTTGGTAAAGACCTTCTAAATAATGGAATAATTTAACAAGTATGTACTTTCAGAAGAGAAAAAAAACAGTGTTTAAACGCACAGTTTAAAGTACATTTTGCTTTTTGGATGTTCTAAAAATTTTATAGGAACATTTATTATTTTATGTTTGAAAATTTGTCAAGTCATTTGTTTGTATATGGGAAAGGGGATGGTGGAATTAGAAACTCAAACCCATGAATACTGTATATATACCCATGAACACTGACATCCATAAAAAAAAAAAAAAAAAAAACTGAGCTATAAGGTATAAATAAACATCGTCAGCCTCATTATACATTTATCCCCCCCCCCCGAAAAAAAAACCTTTTTACTATGACGGGCACGCCGACCGAATTGTATGGTGGGTAAAGCACCGTACTCCGGTTTCGGTTTCAACTCCCGGCAGCCGGGGTTCGATCCCCGACTGGGCGTGGTTGTCATGTCCGTCCCTTCATAGGGGGCGACGTTGGTCCACCTACTAGGTGCCCCACAATAAAGAGACCAACAATTCCGGCCTGTTGTGGCCAAATGCCTTCAAGGCAGAGGCCGGCCATTAGAAAAAAAAATTATGAGGGGCACTTTTTCGCACACAAATTTACTTGGAGAAGTTGATTTGTCTAGAGTTATCGCAAATTTGCTCATATTAAATCGAGAAAAGTTTGTAAAAGGTGTGTTTTATTTCATTATCACACAAAATCTATGTCCTGCAGTGGTCTGGGCGCTATATTCCATTCCCATTAGAACCCTGCAAGTGTGCCAGTGCTTGGGAGGGTCAACTTCCTCTCGGCTCGACTACTGTGGGACCGTTTTCGCTAATGGGAGCTGGTGCACGTTAATCTGTCGTGGCTCTAATGTCCTCCAAGTTGTTAAACAATACCTCTGGGGTTTCCGATTTCAGGGGGTTGGTACCTCCTCGGGAATTGGTTCAAAATTAGGGGACCACGGGCTAAATCGTACTTCTCGTACGAGCTAAGGCGCACCCCCTCTGCCCATCGCCTCACTTCGGAGGGGATCTGGCACTGCCGTTGCGGTTGTCAGGGGGCATCAACAACAAACAACAACCTAGATATTAGGTCATTCAAGGGGGAGGGGTAGGTACGATCTGGCAAAATGGTATCTTTCCAAGCAGGGTGAATCTAAACCGCGAGTTCAAAAATGTTAGAACCCAATATCTTGAAAATGAAAAATAATTAAAATGCAGATTATTTTAAGGCCGGTTCGGTCCAGCTGGAATATTTGCTACTAGTAGAAATATTTGGTGGCGTTAACTATGCGATTATAGCAGTTATAGTACACTTTGGATATTTGCCAGCGCGGCGAGATGATGTAATTCGTGGTGCTAAGTACGCCAAGTACGCTAAGTACGGTATCTGCAAAGGATTATGTATATGAAAATATGGATAACTGTTTTCCGGGAACTTCAAATGAGCAGTAATAAAAGGTTGTGAGCATGTGTCAATCGCCAAATAATGAAAAATTGACGTTGGTGGCAATCTGTTACGTAGTTTTTATCAAAGAAACCATATGAAATACTGTTTTCTTAGAGCTAATTATTAACTATACATATACGGAAGTCTCCAAAATATGAAAATTCGCTATAATTGGCTAATACGCAAGATGTCCCATGGGTTTCACATAAATAAAAATAGTGCGAAGTTTAAATTTTATGTTCCAAGTAACATGCGAGAACCAAGCAATGTGTAGCTCGGTAATGCTTCAGTGGTAAACAAAATCCACGGTGGAAAATCAGGCTGTGCGACAAGGTTTTTGCAAATACCAGTGTGCGTCTGGAGTAATCGACATTACACAATGTCTGTACGCTTTGCCCTTCGTACGGGTAAAGCGTGTATTTGTGCAGTATGGGCATAACAGTGGAATACTCAAGACGTGTTAGCTTGTTCGGAGACTTGTTTGAGAGTTACTCTCGAGCTCTCGTATCACAGCTTCCTCTTCGACAGGTGTAGGTCTAACTGCATTCTCGGCCGATATGACTGCTTAGTTGATAAGCTGCTGTCTCATGCAATCGGCGATACAATTGTCCAGGCAAAGTACGTCTTAGGTGACGTCTGTTTGGGAAGTACTCAAGCCAAGGTACATCCGAACCGCTACTCGTCCATTCCCATCCGCGGCACCATTAGAGTTGCAAAAAACCCACTGTTTTTGAAGGCCGGGAAAAAAACGGGGAAGTTTGGGAAATAAACCCGGAATTTTGGAAAAAATTGGGAATTTTGAATTTAAACAAAACCAGCCATTCCCAACTTGAATTTAGAGCTAATATATAAAATATAATAGCTGCAGTATAAATAAGCACCGTATAAAAACAGTTTGATATACTTTACATTAATTGTAATGATTTTGATTGTATTTTGACGGCCGTTGCTATCAAAACCGATGATGGTTTTAGCCCCCACGTTATTCAATTCGTTGTTTTGTTTTTCTATTTACATTGCTTTGCGCAAAATTAAAAAAAAATAAAAGCCTGTTTCTGAGAGAAACTATAAAAATATTCTTTTATCATAAGCGAAGCAACGATGAAAAGATTCCAAAGAAAATACATTAAAAAATAAAAGTCAAAACAAACAATCTTTATTGTAAATTTTAAAAATTGATGTTTCGGACGAAATTTGCTTACTTTTAGGTGTAAATATATACATACAATTTTAACTATATACAGGGTGTCCAGCGCTAACGCTGTCCAATGGCTATTTCCTAAACCGTTAGTCAGAGACACATAGTTCCAATTGCAAAAATGCTTTAAATTGTATAATCTATTATATGAGAAACAATTAAAGTCAATAAATCAATTTCTATAAAAATTAAGAAATTTAAATTTTTATACGGTCCCCTGGTCCTATCGGTTATATTTAGAAAGATTTTCTTTATGCAATTTCATGCACAATGAAAAATATTCGTCCTTCTACGACCAAAATTCATCGATTTACGAAGCAGCAAACATTGTGACTTAAGTCACTTTTCCACGTTTAAAAATGTTCCGTTATGGTAAACCGTTGAGGGACCATATAAATACTGAAATTTTAAATTATAGGTTTTAATTTCATTTTCTGGCGTAATGCGGAAAAAGAAGCAAAACTAATTTTAGAGTACTGATCTTCAAGCAGACAGTGCCTTATTATCGCATGGGCAAATCGGGACTTTGCCCAGGGCCCCCCAATTTCAAATGTGGTTCTGAAATATTCTTTTTTACATCAAAATTTTATAAAAAATGAAACAAATTTCATAGATCAGGGGCCCCCTAATCTATCAATGCCCGGGGCCCCTGATGGTCATAATCGGGCCCTGCAGGCAAAGGGTTATAGTCAAGCTCTATTAAAATTTATCTGAGATCAGACTTACTAAATCGTATATAGTGTTACAAATTTCCGGAGCAACCCGCTGTTCTGGGGCTTAAAATAGTTCAAAATTCGTATTCTACGCTTCAAATAGATAAATTTTGTTTTCTGGTGCATCAAAATCCGTCAACTAGAACCGGAGATGCGGAGGTTCCGGTTTCCCATTCAAATATATGGGGTTTCTAGAAAGCTCGAGAAATATTGGTCCTAGGGCTTCGATCTCTTCACTTTTGGGGACTTATTTTTGGCGCCAAATTTGGCGATATTTCGCCAAAAGTCGCCAGACCTGGCGACATTTTGGTCATTGGGCGCGATTTTCCCTATGCGGCCTGTAAAGTTGCTTTTGCTGCATTAAAAACGCATAATAACCTATCATTTCTCTTCTATGACGTAATCAAAATTACCGCTTTATGTGGAATCCTCGATAAATATACTTTTCTGGAAGCTTCTTGTACCTTCTGCGTCGGCTATAAATTGAAGCGCTTCGGAAGCCTCATTTCAGTGCGAGTTGAACGCCCAGTGTGTGAAGAGCTCTCTCACTGTGAGTACGCTTGATAGAAGCGGTGTTTCGCGCTTCTTTTCGAAGCTGTTTTTAAAGTGCTGTGTGTAAATTCTTCACTGTTGAGTCTTGAGGGATTATTAATGTTATCCTTCGTATATTTCTACTGAATTTTACCTGTGGAAGTGTTTTATTTTGTCTGAGAATTACAGCCTTTGTGAGAGCTTCTGATCTAAGCGGACTGTTAATAGCACGTTACTGATTAAGTGTGCTTGTGAATTTTGTACAGCTGATTGTTCAACTAAGTTCTAGAAGCAATAAAGTTTGTGTTCCATTCTGACAAGTGACTTTTTAGTAGAACTTTCTACACCAACTTGACTTTAGAACGACGAACCCAGGAAACAAGCAGAAGATAGGTAGCATGTGCCAAAGGTAGCATGAAGATGTGTAACATAAGAGTATGCTACGAAAAGTACAGGAGGAGTTTTCTGTACGAGTCATTGGGCGCGTGTGTATATTCAGATTGCAGTCGAGGGAAGTTATTTAATGCCAGTTCATTTAAAAAACCTGTTTAAAAAATTCTACTTTCAGCATAAGCTATATTTTTATGTTACTTTATTGGATACACATTGTTAAACGTTAATCTTCTTCATTGCAATCTATATTCATAAAATAGTTAATGAAATTGCTAATAAATATTACAAAGCTCAAACCATGTACATTAATTTTTCTCAAATTCATTTTGTATACAACCCCTATTTTACAGCTCGAAAAGTGCTCTAACTTTAAGCAGCTGTAACTCGGTGAATTTTGGTCGTAGAAGGACGAATTTTTTTTATTGAGCATGAAAAGGAATAAAGAAAAATTTTCTAAATATAACCGATAGGACCGGGGGACCGTATAAAAATTAAAATTTCTTAATTTTTATAGAAATTGATTTATTGACTTTAATTGTTTCTGATATAATAGATTATACAATTTAAAGCATTTTTGCAATTGGAACTATGTGTCTCTGACTAACGGTTTAGGAAAAAGCCATTGGACAGCGTTAGCACTGGACACCCTGTATATCATTAGTACATTACTAGATTAAAAGTTTAAATATACAATAAAGAACAGGCCGAATCGCTAGTGGACCAGTACGTATGGTAGTAAGGTGACCAGATTTTTGAACATAGAATAGGGGACATGTCCCCGATTTTGAAACAAAGGTGGGGAAATTTATAATTAATGAAATAATTTACAGTAACTACATTTAATTTAAAAGCAATGCAACAATTAAAAATTGTCTCGAATTTCTGTTTTACTTTTGGGGACAATTTCAAAAACGTTCTGAAATAGGGGACTGTCCCTGGAAAATGGGGACATTTGGTCACCTTAGCTAATGGCAGTAATGGCACCATTGGTCCGAATACCCACTACGTATTCTGACAACTGTGAGAATTGTGTAGGTAGCTAGATGAATACGAGTAGTATAATTAAAAATAAGTTGAGTGCCAGATATTCTTTTAACACAATGCCTGTAACTAAATTTCTCTCTATTCTAAAAAAAAAAGTAACGGCCGCTGTCAAGAGCTTATTCGGCTATCTTCTCCGAAACCATGGGGATATGAGTTTCTACGGAGGTGTCCACGTATTCGGAAAATTCTGGAGAACCTGATAAGCTGACTTAAATTTCGAAATTCCAATTATTTTAGAAGATATTAATAAAAAAACTGAAAAAATAAACATAATGGTTGCCAGATTTGGCATAAAATCATTCATGTTTTTCAACAAAGCAATTCCAAGTATGTAGAATCGCGTGTAAGCGACAAATATGAAAGAATTATAAAGAATTACACCATTTTTACGCCAAATTAAAAAGAATGTGAAAAAGTAAATGTGAAAGTGTGTTACACAAAGTTGACGATTTTCAAATAAGTTCTCTTAGATAGCAGGAGTTTAGAATTAGCGATTATTCGTTTTTCCAAAACAGAATAACTAATTGCAACTGATTTAAAAAGCGCCGTTTTGGCATCAGGTACGATCTGGAAAAAGGATATCTCTCCAAGCAGGGTGAATCTAAACAGCGTGTTCAAAATGTTAGTACCCAGTATCTTGAAAATGAAAAATAATTAAAATGCCGATTATAGTAAAGCCGCTTAGGTTATCTAGGATATTTGCTACCAGTAGAAATATTTGTCAGCGTTGACTATGCCATTATACAAGTTATAGTACAGCTTGGGTATTTGCTAGCGCAGCGAGATGATTTATTTCGAGGTGGTAAATACGCCAATCTTCAAAGGATTATGTATATGAATATTCGGATAACGATTTTTCCGGTTACCTTACCTGAGCAGTAATTATCGTTTATGAGTATGTGTAAATCGCCAAATAATGAAAAGTCGCCTTTGGTGGCAAGCTATTTTAGCTGTTCTGTAGTTTTCATCGAAGAAAACCTATGAAGTACTGTTTTCTTAGAACTAATTATTAACTATACAGATACGTACGTCGCCATGCGTGGAAAATACCCAAGGTGCTCCGTAGGTTTTATATAATTAAAAATAGTGTGAAGTTTAAAATTTTGTGTGCCAAGGAACATAACAAGAACCAAGCAATTCGTAGCTCGGTAACATTCTATCTAATTCAATCTTTGGGCTTTATCTGTTGAAATAATGCCATTTTTACGAATAAACCTCATTAGGGGCCGAAAGCCTCATACGAAAAGCGAGCGTAGCGAATCTAGGGGCCTTGCCCCCACTTTTTTTAAATACTAAAATATACAACTTAATTACTATTGCCCAGCGTGTTTCAAAAGCAATCATTCTTCAACATATTTTACCACAGCTGATTGAGTAAAGGAACAACATATATTTTCTTTTCCTTTATCAACAGTTAATATTGGTAAAATAAAACATTGGACGTGTCTCGAATCCCCGTTCGTTGCAAAACGATAGTAATTCTACAATCGCGGGGTTTGAAAAAAACCTGCGAGGTGGACGAAAAAATCGCCGCCAAAGTGATAATGCCGATGGGCTGGCATGAGTAACCCATATCTTGGTAAAAAAAAAAAAAAAGCGGGCTAAGTACGCGCAGGGTGATCAATCTCCTTGGTTAAAATAAATAAAACTCTGTGAAAAAAACACACATAAAAGGTTACTTCAAGGCGTAACCCAGACAGCACATAAGCTTAAATCAAGCTTGAGATTTGGCTTGGCAATGCAAGGTTGGCTTAAGCTGGATTTTTACTTGCAAAGTGCGGTGATGGCGCCATCTGTGAAAGAGAATGGACATTAATTGTCTAGCGTCCTCAAATTTGTTGAGAGTTCGTAAAAGACGTGTTTTAACGGGGATGGGTTTTTTATTACCAGTGCCATATTACCGGCAGGGCAAACGGGGCAACTGCCCAGGGCCTACAGATTTTAGGACCCAAAAATCTTACATCTTACACTTTTGTAATTTTAAAATAAAATTACAAAGGATTAAAAAAAAATTCAGAAGTTAAATAATTTTTTTAATTATAAAGTATGAACAATGAAAATAATTCAAATTTACATTTGTATAAATTAATTTAAAATTATTTTTAATTCTTCGAAATGCTCTATATCAATATAGCATACCAATATGTAGGAAAATAACCACATTTGTAAAGAGAATTTTTAGCGTTAAAAAATAGCAAAATTTTTCAATTATTTGTTATTTTAAGAAATATTTACAAAAATGACTAAAGTGTTTGTATTCCATACATGTTAGCAACTGTGATATAGCATTTCGAAGTAACGTTTAACTATCTGTTTCTTTCATTTCAGATTACTTAACACAAAATTTGTGTTAAATAAGTAAACCCCTTCTATTTTTCCAAATATGGAAGTTCTTCAAAATAAAATACAATTATACTACGAAAGTGATTTCAAAATAACACATAACATTATTTTAATTTTGATGCATCCCATGGAAAAATAAAAGAAACAAATAAAACATCGCCAACTTATAATCTGGCCAGAAAACAGCGTGGTAAGTCACTTCAAACTTTCCCCCTCAGGGGGAAAACCTTCTTTAGGTTTTCACGGGTGTCGCAATCCCGGGGCCCCAGCGATCTTTCGCTCCTCTGTTTTTTTACCCTCCTCTCTCCTTCTGCTGTTTCCTTCCCCTTCTCCCTCGATGTGGTTTCTTCTCTTCAGAAGCTGTGGTCGCTCTGTACCGTCAGCTTCTGTTGGCGGGTAAACTGCCCACGTGTTTGCCGTGCGTGGAGACCCGTGTCCCCGGAAATGGGGATCCTGGTAATTGAGGGGTTTTCTCCAACACATTGCTTTGGCCTCGGCTTCGGGTAAACGGGAGGTGCACAGCGTTCCCCTGTGTATCAACCAGCTGGTGGTACTGATTTCGGTCAACTGCTAGGGATCAAGCAAACGGACATCTACTGGGCACGTCGTTAAGGGTGGACGCTGCCTAAGGGATGTACTGTGCGCGTATAGACCCGACTAGCACTGATGCACGAATGTGTATCCCCTTGTTGGACTCCGTGGTGGGTGGTGCGGTCGGGTCCGAAATTTCCAATCCCCAATATGGATTCGACGTTATCCTCGTCTCACGTCAACATTCCGAAGTCTCCTACTCAAGGAGATGGTCATGCCAAATTCTTTATTGTGAAGCGTCAGGAAGGAAACTTTAGCCAAACCTCCCCTTTCTTAATACATAAGTGCATAACTAGTAATGTTGGAGAAGTCGCTAAAATAAAAAAAATACTATCAGGAGACATCTTAGTGGAAGTAACCAATAGTACACAGGCAATCAACATCATGCAATTACAAACTATCGGTGCAAACCCTGTCACTGTATCACCCCATAGCACACTTAATTCATCAAGAGGCGTTATATCTGAACCTGACCTATTACACTGCTCCGAGGCCGAAATCCTCGAAAATCTTAAATCTCAAAATGTTTGTGCAGTTCGCAGAATCTCTATCCGACGCAATAACCAAACACTAAACACAAAGCATATAATTTTGACTTTTCAATCACCTAAACTTCCTTCCCATATCAAAGCAGGATACCTCTCATGTGCCGTTAGACCATATATACCTAATCCTACTCGATGCTTTCAATGTCAAAAGTTCGGCCATACCAAACCTTCCTGTCGTGGTTCCCCAACCTGTGCCCGCTGTGGTATCTCTGGCCACGACAGTGACACCTGCTCTAATCCGCCTAAATGCGTAAACTGCAAACAGGATCATCCTTCCTATTCCCGCTCATGCCCGAAATGGTCGTACGAAAAAGAAATCCAGTCCTTGCGTGCCACACAAGGACTGTCATATCCAGAAGCCCGTAAAGTAATGAGCTCCCGTACACCCAAATCCGGTCAGTCTTATGCTGCAGTAGTCAAATCTGTTAAATCAATTGCCATACAAACCGAGCCACCAAAATCTGTGCCCGTCTCTATACCTACTTCCACTACTAAAACTAAACACTCAACCTCTACCCAAAATAATTCTACCATAGCTCTACAAAAAAACACATCAAAGAAGAAATCTGAAAGCAACAACTCCACTCAAAATAGACCTCTAATAAAAAAAACTGCAGCCTATAAGGCAAAATACAGTAAGTCCAGACTTAAAAAGATCCTTCCACAAAAGCCCATTGATGACTCAATACTGCATTTAGATCCTACCGACTCTGACATTTCCGACAATATCATGGATGATGATGACATCCCTAGCACCCCACTTACACCTAAGGGGACTAAAAGCAAGCTCTCAATCATCCCTAACATCACTTGATAATGGCTCTGCTGCTTTCTTGGAACTGCCACGGTTTTCAAAATAAAAGTGACGACCTTAAAACACTTATCTACGACCACAATCCTGCCTGCTTCGCACTACAAGAAACTTATCTCAAAGCCGATAAATATCCCACTATCCACAATTATACAATACTTCGGAAAGACTATGAACTCGGAGATAGGGCCTCTGGTGGTGTGGCCCAGTTAATCAACAATAACTATCCTCACATAATAGTCAATCTGCATACCAACCTACAAGCAGTCGCCGCTCGTGTCAAATTAAAACAGCTAACTACCATCTGCTGCACTTATCTCCCTCCTACTGAAACCATCAGCCAAACATCTCTCAATAGCCTTATCCAACAACTTCCTCCTCCTTTTATCCTCCTGGGGGATATGAACGGTCATAGTCCCTTATGGGGCAGCACAGATACAAACAATAGAGGCATACTAATTGAACAACTGTTGACCAACTTTTCCCTTTGCGTTATGAATAACGGCGACAACACCTACTTCCACTACCCAACTAAATCCTTTCATGCCATAGATCTTGCTATTTGTTCTCCATCTATCCTACCACTATATAACTTTTCAGTCTCCAGTGACTTACATAACAGCGATCACTTTCCAATTTTTCTCTCACCACTTTACTACAATCCGAAAGGCACCCTTACCACACCTAGGTATATTTATGATAAGGCAGATTGGCCTAACTTTACTGCATTATCCAAAATCACCTCAAACATCCTTGAAGGCACTATTGAAGAGGTCGTGGATAAAGTCACTTCAGTCATTATTACAGCAGCTGATGCCAATATTCCAAAATCGGGCACGACACCTCGGTGCAATAAAAAACCGTGGTGGAATGAAACCTGTACACTAGCAAAAAAACAGCAGCAGAAAGCCTGGAGTGTTTTTCGGCGGTACCCTACCACCGACAATCTCATACTTTTTAAAAAAGCTAAAGCTTATGCCAGGAAAATAAGGCGGCAATGTCAAAAACAATCCTGGGTGAAATGCGTCTCTAGCATAACATCTACCACTACTAGTAAGGAGCTATGGTTGAAAACCAAAAGGGCCATGGGGATCTATAATAACCCCTCAATATCCTGTCTGTCCATCAATAACAACATAATATCTGATACAAAAGAAATAGCTAATAACATCGGTCAGACTCTTGCTTCTATATCATGCAGTACTTCTTTCTCAAACCCTTTTTTCTCATACAAACAACAATCTGAACGAAAAAAACTTAAATTTAAAACCTCCTCAAACTTTCCATACAATAGTGATTTTACCATCAATGAACTCACCAAATACCTCCGGGAATCCTCCAATACTTCTCCTGGTCCCGACGGCATTACTTATCAAATGCTGAAACACTTAGCCTATGACTCTTTACTAAACCTGTTAAAACTATACAATAGGATCTGGAACGAACAAACCTTTCCCTCTGCCTGGAGCAATGCAATTGTTATTCCTTTCCCGAAACCTGGAAAAGATACGTCTAACCCTAGCAACTACCGTCCCATAGCCCTTACTAGTTGTCTTTGTAAATTAATGGAAAAAATGGTTAATGCTCGCCTTTTCTACATTTTAGAAACTGGGGACCATATACATCCCCTTCAGAGTGGCTTCCGCAAAGGCAGGTCCACCATTGACAATATTTTAAACTTAGAGACACAAATTCGTAATGCTTTCCTCAGAAAGAATCACTTAGTGTCAGTGTTCTTCGACATAGAAAAGGCATACGACCGAACATGGAGATACGGCATCCTTCAAGACCTCTACAATATAGGCTTTCGAGGCAATCTTCCAATTTTTATAAAAAAATTTCTATCACCCAGAAATTTCCGTGTAAGGATCAACAACACTCTGTCTGACAATTTCTCACTAGAAGAGGGTGTTCCCCTGGGCTCCGTACTTAGCGTCACCCTCTTCTCTATTAAAATCAATAATATTCTAAATCAACTGCCTCCAACAGTCACCGGTAGCCTATATGTAGATGATCTTCAAATATCCTGCCAGGGGAAAGACATGCGTCTCATCGAACGGCAGCTTCAAAATGCCATCAATCGTATTCTAAAATGGTGTGACATCAACGGTTTTACTATATCTGCCGAAAAAACAGTGTGTACACATTTCTGCCGTAAACGTGGGATCCACCCGGACCCAGAACTTTACCTGGGTCACACTAACATTGCCCTCAAGGACTTTGTCAAATTTTTAGGGGTGACTTTTGATAAAAAACTTACATTTGCCAAACATATCTCTGATATCCGCAGTAAATGTGAGAAAAAACTTAACATTTTAAAGGTTCTAACCAACACCTCATGGGGGTCAGACCGGGATGCTCTCCTGCGGATCTACCGCGCTGTCATCCGATCAAAATTGGACTATGCATGCTGTGCGTATGGGTCAACATGCAAGTCAATATTAAAAAAACTTGACACTGTGCATCATAGTGCACTACGCATTTGCTCCGGTGCTTTTAGAATTTCACCTGTACATAGTCTTTACATCACCTGTCATGAGCCACCTCTCACCCTCACTCGTCACAAGCTTTCATTGAATACATATTTTCGCATACTCTCTCATCCCTCACATCCTTTAAAGGACCCTTTTATAGACACCCATCTGGACAGATTTTACAATCATCGCCCTTCATGCACCCCTCCCTTTGGACTTAGGATCCGTAGGAGTCTAGTCGGTACACAGTTGCAGGATGTCATAGTCTCTTCTTGTTCTCTGAATGAAATCCCACCCTGGACTGAAATGCGGATCCCATACCTTCAGCCCTATGAAGGCTTCATCAAACAGGATACTGACCCCAAAATATACCAACAGCTGTTCTTAGATCATAGAAATAAATATGAAAATTATGTAGACCTCTACACAGATGGCTCTAAAACCGGTAATCACGTTGGCTTTGCCTTCGTGAATAATAATCATTCTTGCAGCTACACTCTCCCTCAGTTTTGATCTGTCTTCACAGCCGAATTACTAGCCATTTATGAAAGCCTTCTGTACATCTCCAGAAAAAACACAAAGAAATATATAATATATTCTGGCTCCCTCAGTGTCCTGGAAAATCTGAAATCTGGATCCCTTGTCCATAGCTATATTATTAAAGTATTACGTATGTATGAACAGCTGAAAAACCGTGGGTACAGTATTCTCCTGTGCTGGGTACCCAGTCATATTGGAATTGCTGGTAACGAGAAAGCAGACACCCTTGCAAAGCTCGCGACCCTCCCGTACTGCGGCAACCTTTCCTACAACGACATTAAGTCTAGCATCTTTTACATCATAGAAGGTACCTGGATTGATAAATGGGACAGGGAAACTGGGAACAAACTTCATTCTATACGCCCAGCTCTCAAGCATTGGTCTTCCCATCCCTATCGGAGACTGGATGTCATCTTGACACGCTTCCGCATTGGCCATACGAGGCTCACTCATAAGCACTTACTCCTGGGAGAACCTTCCCCGGAGTGCCCCCATTGTCATACCAACCTCACCATTCGTCATGTTTTAACCTCATGTACTGCTTTTATTACTTTTTACCAAACACTTCTTAACTGTTCTCATCCCAAACTTGACGATATTTTGGGTGAAACCCCGCACCGTAATTTGTTCGCCTTTCTTCGCAGTAGCAATCTTTTTTACTCATTGTGAAGCGTGCACACTTGTCAGACTGGTTTCTGGATGGGGTCCCCATCCAGATGTCCTTATATTATTTTAAGGTACTTTTTAACCTTTATACAGCATGCTTTTATCGTTTTTAGACCTCATGGTTTTTAATTTTACTTGTTTTAAGCAACACCTTTATACCTGTAAACTCTCCTTTTACACTTATACACATAGTCTGGCGCAGTATGTCCTTTCTGGACCTTGTGCCATTAAGCACCAACTAACCAACCAACCAACCACTTCAAACTTTAGTCAGAGCTGCACAAGGCGCCGGTGGCGGAATGGATAGCGTGCTCGACTGCGAAGCCAAAGGGCCCGGGTTCTATTCTAGCCACGAACACTCGATGGACTTAAATTGAAATTTCAGCTTGGAGGGGGAAAATGCGCGGAAAAATAAATTATGTGGGGCGCGTTAGCCAGTGGGCGCCCCGTGTATTTAGAAAAATTTTTTGGGGGAAAATTTTGTAAGCTTGAAATGTCAAGCTTGATTCAAGCTTGAAATGTCAAGCTTAATGCAAGCTGGGCAAGTGTAAACTAGAACACTTGATTCAAGCTTGCATCAAGCTTACACGATTGGAATTTTCAAGCTTATTGACTTGATAAATCAAGCTTGCTGCAAGTTTGATGCAAGTTTGCTGTGCTGTCTGGGAACGATCGTTTCGACCGAAAATTCGTTCGGTCTTCTTCATTTGGTCTGAAGAAGACCGAACGAATTTTCGGTCGAAACGATCGTTACGCCTTGAAGTAACCTTTTATGTGTGTTTTTTTCACAAAGTTTTTATTTATTTTATCTTATAACACCAGTTTTTTGAGTGTTTATTTTCATAATCTCCCTGGTTGTTGCATCTCTACCCATAAAGGATCTCTAGCATCTAGTGGTGTGTCGTTCCGTCCGGAACAAATCCGTCTAGTGGAAAGGATTCTCACCCTCTTCTCTGGAATTTGTCCTTTCGTCTATTTGATTCCGAATCCGGATTTGTTCCGAAATTGATCCTTCCATTTACCTGATTCTGAGTCTGGATTCGTTCCGAAATCGTGCCTTTCCGGGGCCGTCGTTATTAGCAACCTGGCCTGCTTCTTCGTTGCCACCGGAAGAAATGAGTGAATGTTAATTTATTTTATAATTAAAAAACAATTTTGTTATAGTTTTGTCATAATGATTTAATGACAAGGTGTTTTAGATGTAGGTAATAATTTTTTGATGATTGCGCTTTTTTTTTATGGAAATAAATCAACGAATTCAATCATAGAATTCGAACTTTAAGTTCTGAATGTAAAGGTAAGTGTACACTTGTATTTAGAAATTCTACAAATTTATAGGATATAAAGCATGTTTTGTGAATTAATATTCATGTGTTATTTATAAATCATTTTAATCTGAAATCGTTTAACTTGGGTAGTTTATTATTCTAGTAAATAAGCGTGCGTTGTAATACTAGTTAGACATTCTTATCTGTTTAAATCTTTCAGTTGAAAATGTCATTTATCATAAATGCAACTAAATGTGTGATATTGGTTTCAGTGCAGAAGTACTGTAAAATATGTTATTAATTTTTGCACATGTTTATGTAGAAACTTAAATTGAAGTTAATATTTTCTATAAGCGTTCATCATACTCAAACTCAAAGTTCCATTTAGATAATGGCTATAATAAAAAGTAATTAATTCAGAGATCGTTTGTTTTTAGTTTACTACAGTGATTAGCGCAACTTGTGAAAAGGGATCTTGAAATTTTTGGAGTCCTAGAGCTGTTAGTTTATCTTAATTTGTATTCAAAGTCCGTGGAGCAGGTTTTTTTTTTTTTTTTTTTTTTTAAAGCTATAACCAACCCTAATATACAGCAATGCAGGGACGAAAACATTTGTTTTCAATCGCCAGTTAATAATAACTTTTAAAAAAGGTGTTGGAATATTAGTGGTATTTCCTAGTATGGTTTTCTAAAATTTATAATTTTTCTTTGGAGAAGAAAAAGTATATGGAACTAACACTGAAAATTATAAATCATTTTTATTTCGAATGGTAAAATTTCCGATAAATAAACTCATTTAAACTAACCAAAATAAAAACAGTTAACAAACGTGTTTTATCATAAACTGTTACGTTATTCTTAATCCTTTTGATATATTTTATCTCCCCTTTAAGTTCGTACTACTATTTATGGAACACCTTTAGTTTGTAATTCATTCTAAATGTTTCTCGTTAAATTAATTTACATTATTTTTCATGTAAATACCAAGGACTTGCAGTGCACAGGTTGTACTTATAATTATAGCAAACATTCTTCTGATACCTACTCCTTACAAAAGATTAAAAATTAAATAGTATATCAGTACTTAAATTTTGTATACGTGAATTGTAAATATCAAATATTTTAAATTCTGTTTCAGCTCCTTGTCATATATTTTGTTAATATATTAACCGAACAATATTTAATAAATGAAAATTTAATAACTACTAGTTAAATTCATTTTAAAAGTAATAATGGTTGTAACTGCTTTGAAAATGTGAAACTTAAACATTCAGTATAAAGAAATGCATAAAAATGTCTGTATCATTTGTGCATTCGTTTACTTTAATGTATACTAAAAGTCAGCTTAATTTGTTCATGTATATTAAATATCAAGCTAAAATAATGAATCATGAGAGTGAGCACTTTGTTTTTCCTTCAAATTATATGCATCTATTTACTTTAATGTCCACGTGTATCATAGTAAAGAAACTGTTAATGAGTTCGTACTTGAATTAGTAACACAATCACTACTTAAAACTACATTTAATAACGTTTCAAAGCATCGGAAAGCTTAAAAATTGCTTGATGTATACGGGAAGACGCGAGCATCCGTAGGCCTCTTTGGATGACTCATCGAAATACACGCGCAGGCCCGTTACTAATAACGAAGGCCCCGGCCTTTCCCACATCTGATTCCTAAAGCGGGGCCTTCGCAATTAGTAACGGGCCTGCGCGTGTATTTTGATGAGCCATCCAAAGAGGCCTACGGATGCTCGAGTCTTCACGTATACATCAGGCATTTCTTAAGCTTCCCAGTGCTTTCAAACGTTATTTAATGTAGTTTTAAGTAGTAATTGTGTTGCCGCGAAATGTTTTTAGCCATGGGTGCGCGAAATGCTTTTAGCCTGACGAGGGTGCCGCGGGTAAAAAAAGTTTGGGAACCCCTGATCTATGCTAATCAACGTGCAGCTGCAGTCTGTTCTATTTTATATTTTCTTCCCATCTACTTTTCATTGGAGGTGTTCGGACAAGCACTTTCCCTTCAGGGATTGTGCCCCTGTCCACAATGTATTATAATTTGAAAAGATGCAATTCCTAGATCATTTAATATTGTTTTTGTTCTATTTAACCAAGAAGTTTTTATATTGTGATGGTGAAAAATAAAAAAAATGTGATTATTGTCAAATTATCTATTTTCTTCTGTGTTTCAAAAATGCATACATTTTACTTCCTTTTCATGTGTCTTCCTCCATAGAGATTTGAAGCAATGTTTTGTTTTGAGCAAGAAATTATCTATTATGATGATGATCGTCATTTTCTTTTTTCAATAATGTGTTTACGTTGTGTTCAAGTATTCCAAGTGTGTGTGTAAAAAAAAAAAAGGAAAACACATAAACAGAAAATTTCTGTATCCAACCATTTCATCAAGAATATTCTATCTTCACTCGATCCCATGCACCGCAATGTTTAATCCTTCACGGCTACTATTTTACAAACACAAGATTTTTCGCCGGCACATAAAAATAAAATGACCACACAAAAAATATTCTATACGATACAACCAAATTTAATCTCTTAATGGGCTAAGCCCATGATTTAACTAAAATATTTTGAGAATGATATAGAAAACTGTATACTTGATAGTATAAATATGTTAAAAGGAAAAAAAATTAAAAATAATCTTGAGTTTCTTAAAAAAAAAAAAATCATTATAAATAATATACCGGGTGATTCAAAATAGATGTTAAGCCGATTATATTTTAAACCGTGAGTGATCGAAACATACTTCCAATTAGAAAAGCTCGTCAAATTAAGAGTAGCTTTTAAATATGGCATTTTCTGTATTGGGGTTTGTATACATATTAAAATACGAAATTTAATTTTTATACGGTCCCTCCTTTCCTATCCTTTATATTTAGAAGAATGTTGCTCTTTGACCTAGAAAATTAATAAAACAAATCCCGTGTCTCCAAGTGAAATACTTTCCGAGATATATCAATTTGAAAATTTTGGCATTTGTCGCCAAGCACTGAAAACAAATGAAACTATACGAAATTTAAAAGAAAGTACCTAATCGAAAACGTGAACAAAGCACACATAATACCGGCGTTGGTTTTCGTTTTGGCTCTTATTTAGTTTGGTTCTCATTTCTCAACTCTGCGGAACTGCTCTTTTCCTTTGGTTAAATGTCCGCGGTGGAACTTCCTTCTGATTGGCTGATAGGGGCATGAGCATTTTCGTCTTTTCCCTATGTCTAAGGTATAGTGCCATGCGTCCCCGATTTTCGAGAACTGTGTCCAATTTCTGAGGTTTTCTTGTGATTTGTCCTGGAAAAGTAAAGAAGCAATTGTGGAGAATTTTAATTATTATATAGTTTTTAATTAGATTAGTGTTAATTATTTCATTATTATTAATTATGACATGTTCCCAATTACACAGATGACGTGTTTAAAGCCTCATTTCCTTCTTAACGTATGAATCAATCCGGTCCGGGTCGCTATCCTCAAACTTTCCGTATACGTGTTTGTGTTGTGCATGGTGTTGTGTAAGAGCCGACATAACCTCCGTGTGTAATGTAGAGCAACTGGTAATTTGCACATAGTTCAATAGCTGTTTTTCCCCGTCCCAGCTCAATTAAAAAAATAATAATAATATTCTGTGAGTCAGGATCTTCTTTCACAATGTTTTTCATAGAAACACTTAAAGAACCCTTTTATTTTTATATTTTCTTCTTTCTACTTTGCCCTTTCTATTTGGACGATTTGTAAATATGTTGAATAAAGCTATAATCTAACCATTATTCTCTTTTTTTTTTTTTTTACTTTGTAATATGAGAATAAAAGTTCAATTTTGGACAATAGCAGTAATTTAGGATATCTTTTTAAAGGTAATTTTGTTTAAAACATATTGTGTTAATATAATCTATTTCGCAGTTTATAATGCTGGGATGAGATTCTTCAGACTTGTCTGATTTTGACTTTTTCATGCTTAAAAAAAATTAAGTTTTTCAATTTTCCAAAAATGTCACAGATTGTTTCTTTGCAACTTTATTTTCAATCCTTCATACACTCTTTTATACTTTGCTGCGACTTTCTCTTGTGACTGCATAAGAGCCACGCAGACTACACTTTTTGTTATTATTCCCTTCTTTTAATGCTGTCACGAGTTAAGAATAATTACAAGATTATTATTACTAGAGAATCTTCCTTCACCATCAGCAGAGAATCACCATCTGTGTTAATACAGACATGAAACACACACTGAGAACTTATTTTGGTACTTTTACGTTATCTCGACGCCAGCCAAATTTGGCTATTTTTTTTTTTTTTGTCACAAAGTATCTACGATGTTTTTTTGGCGATTTTTTTTCGCCAAGTAACTACAAGTGTAATTTTTTGTGGTGATTTTTTTTTTTTTTTTGGCATGAAATGCCTAAAAAACACAACATTAGCACATCTAGAAAATAAACAAGGCTCAGCTTCGATATACCCCCTACCTTTTTTTTATGACAGATATTAAAAAAAAAACATTGGTTCCTCCTTGGAATAAGAGCAAAAATACAATAACTGTGTAACAACATCAAAAATTCAAAAGGTGAAATACACTCCCCATCTCTCACAGAAGCCAAATACACCCTCAAAATATTAATTTAAGATTTTAATTTATGTTCAGCAGGAAAAATAGTGGCGATAGATGTTAATATACTTTCAAAAAGATCTTTATTATAATTTTCTTGTTTTTTGTTTCCAAATAAATTCGGCTATGCACGGTTCCAAATGCTGTCTAGCTCTACCTCGATGTTTTTTATTTCACCATTTAGCATTCCCCAAAAGTCTTCCTATGCTTTGAGTATGTGTACCTGTTGTTCGATTTACAAAATGATGGGTATGATTTACTTGACTATGTGTAAAACCAGATTCTTCTGAATTGCAGCCTCTTCAACCAGGGGCGGCCCTAGGGCCGGACAAACCGGACCCCTGTCCGGGGCGGCAAATTTTAGGGGCGGCATTTTGGCTCGAATTTGAAATTTTTTCGTATTAGTAAAAGAATTGTTAAAAAATATTCCGAAGAATATCCTTCTATGTAACTTTACTAGCTGATGTACCCATCCGTCATTGATGGGTTTTTACTAACCGCACGAAATTTCGTTTGCATTGTAGAGTACAAAAAATGGAATTGACATACTGGCAGAAATATAGAAGCTAAGTTATAACTCTTGTGTATTGTTCAAAAATTATAGGTTAGAGAGTAACAAATTACTGAGATAAACTGTCAATAGAGAAAATATTTTGCATTCAAAATTAACGTTTTCTTTTAGTGGATGAGCTTCCTACATCAAGAAGTCATTTAAAGTTGCAAAAGAAGATGCTGGTAACGAATATTAAACTGAGAAGAGAATATTTGGAAAATTCTTTGTAATAGCAAGTAGCCGATATTTAACACTGAAACGTCCGATTGAATAATATTTTGATGATTTTACTTGATGCGCAAAAAGCTTTATCAAAGTTTACGTCATACCTCAAAAATCATTGAAATTTGTAGAAAATTAAAAACCCGAAATTTTAATTTACTAACCGCCTACTATTTAACATAATTTCATTTCATTCCCTTTTGCCTGACCACTAGTTGTTTTCTCGAAGTGGTCACACAAAATTTTCTCAAAATAATATATATATATATATCAATGTTATTTAACTCAATCTCATCAATAGTAACTGAAATTTGTTCTATTAACTTTAGAAATTTTAATATTATGCCTGTAAAATTTTTGCACAATTTTCTCAAAATTAAAAAATAATTGTATTACCTCCAGACGCCTTAAAGTGACGCCCTTCCCTCTCTCCCCGCCCCCAAAATAGAAAAGAAAAAATACTATGCAACTTTTGCAAACCCTTTCAATTTATTCAAATCTTTTAAAAATTTCGATGATGCTTTGTTACCCATCATATGGCCTAATTCCATTCTGTTCTCTTAATCCGCTTTTGATGGATGCCAGAACAAACTTTAAAGCGATTTTTACAAAATCTTAAAGTCTATGAATTATTTAAAACAATTTTGGTAGCTATTGTTTCAATTAACTTACCATTCAATATAATTCCAAATTTCATTCTATTCCTTTGAGCCATTTTTTAACAATGGGCGAACATACATTTACACACAGTTTTCAAACAACAGTTTTAAATCTCAAAACTTTTAAAGGAATTAGAAGTATTTCAGCAACTGCAGTTTAAATTAAGTTGCCACTTTTGGTGTTGCTATAAATTTAATTTCATTCGCTTCAGTTGCATGGGCGTAGCCATCGGGGGGCAGGGGCTGATGCCCCCCTAAAATGAGCTAGTCATAGGGTCTGATTATGACAAACCGGGGGCAGGAGCAGTGGACTCCATGTCTCTTTGTTTTGCCCCCCCCCCCCCCATGAAAATCCTGGCTACACGCCCTTGTTTAGTTGTTTATATGTGATGTGCAAACAAATATTTACATATTTTGCATAGATTTTTCACAAGATTTCCAGTTGGATTCAAATTACAGTTTGTTAATGAAATTCAACAAGCCAAATATTATCCCATATTTCTGGATTACATTCCTGATGCCAAAAAAATTTAACAGATCGCATTCTTGGTAAGGTAAAAAGGTGTTGAGAAATCTAATTCCAATGAGGCTAGGATTATTTAACTCTCTCAAACAGTTCATGTTCCTATGCTCTATTATTATTTGGTACAAAATCTTCAATTGGATGAATCTATTAGGAAAGGTATTGCAGTCAAAAGACAACGATTGACCACCTGCTCTAGAACTCTTAAGAAACTGTGAAGATTTTTTGAAAGGATCTTCGATTTGATGCGATTTTAAATGAAATGTTCTGTTATACAAGAGAACTGACCGACGAAATAGTATTCTGGTTAATACTGAGTTTAAGCAGCCACGTAACATATTAATTTTGATTGCGAATCACGAGATGATCTGGTGAAAGATCCTAAATTAAAATTTAAGATAGATTTATTTTTTTACAGTAAACAAAGCGATTAATATCTTAGAATGCAGATTTAATTTAATAAGTACCCAATGTAATTATTTTAAATTTTTGCACGGCATAATTGAGTTAAGACACTCCTAAAAAGTGCTAATTAAACATTGTAACACAGTGTAACCGTGCTAACAATTGGAGTTAATACTGACCGATGGGGAATCGGGGATTATAAACGCGCTTGATCTAGTAAATGAAATAGTGTCAGTTACGGCCTTATTAGTTAAAAAGGAAAGCCCAGTTGAAAATTTAAAGCTAATTTTAACTATAGATTTTACACCACATCTTGCTATTGCTTCGAGAATTTCGCTTTCTTTGCAGATAATTGTGGCAAGTGCAGAGAAATTAAAGTTAACTGAAAATTTCTTATGTTCCACAACTCTTCCAGGTAGGTTAAATAATTTAACTACATTGGCTATCGAACATGAATTAGTACAAAAATTGATAAGAGAAAAAGTCAGGAATTTTGCGGAATTTAAAGTCAGAAAAAAAAAAAACTTTATTTTTCTCTCTTTCTTTTGATTTTTAGCTTAATGTGTGGTTTTTAATAAATATAGTTTTTCTTATGCTGTGTTATGTTTAAAGGGCTATTCCAATTTTATAGGCATGAAAACAGTATCTGTGAACAATTTATTTCTTTTACTAGTAATTTTACTGTGGGGGGCGGCATTTTATATTTTTGTCCGGGGCGGCAAAACTGTTAGGGCCGGCCCTGTCTTCAACAGTCAGAATAAATAATTGTACTTTCCTCAATGTAATTAGGGATTTCAGTCATCAAACTTTGGACTGTACTGTACGGTCTGGAATTAAAACTAAAAAAACTCTTTCGTTTCTCTACATAAACCTCCGAAAATCCACAGAGGTGGAAATACCCTGCCAGCATCACCTTTTTGGCGTTTTTTTTTTTTTTTTCTTCAATGCTGCACAAATGCAAGACACAAACTTCTCGCATGTAATTATTCCAGTCTACAACTGTGTTGTGGTTCATGTTAATATGTTTTTCGCAAAATTTTACAGATGTTAAATCTTTGCATCAACAGTAAATAAAACGTAAAACTACTATGAAACTTAAGAGAGAAGTTTCAAACCAGTTGCCTGTCTGAATGCTGACACTGCTTCTGTAGGACCTGAGATTACATTTCCAATAAAAACGTCCATTCTAATTGTATAATGAGGAATTTGCACGCTTTTCAGTTTTACATTAATGATATAGAAAATGAAAAATTATGATCGAAAGCCTTTTTTTTTTTTTAGTTTTAAAGCTGTAAAAGCTAATATAATTTGTTTTCCAACGCGCACTATTTACTTTGTCTCAAAAACGCTGCTTTTCCTACGCGGATACATATGACGTCACAGTGCACCATCGTACGTTTGTTTACAATTCGTGTTCTAACTCGCAGCGTAGTTTCATTTTGATTTGGAAAGTTCTTTTTAAATTTTATGATGTCAGAGGCTGTAAATTAGTCCGACCACCCTCAGTTTCATCATCATCAGTCAGCTCTAAGGTGGACGTGAAGTTATCTAAACAAATAGCATCCTTACACATTCATGTTGAGCGAGTTATCGGAAGATTAAGAGATTTTAAAATGCTTGGTCCCCATGCATGCATTGATAATC
>JAWZYV010003848.1:0-12862 GCA_038373885.1 Cheiracanthium punctorium | reverse complement strand
GTGATTATATTAAGCTATGTCGATTTCTTTGGGAATCTTGAAAATTCGTTACTCGCACTTTAATTAACTGATTTATTGTATTGTGTTTTGTTAAGGGCTATCTGCCTAGGAGTAGGAGGGAGTCTCCGACCGACGAAAATTTGTTAATGCATTAGAACCCAAAACGGGTTAACGTCCTTATGATTTTGGTCATTTGTCTGTTCTGATGTCCACCCATCCAGTGTTCTAACTGCTGTGGATATACATCGATTTGTGCGAAATTTATGTTTTTTTCTATGTACAGTACCATGTACCATATTGAAAATGGTGTATGTAGCATTTATAGTTCTTTTACTAGTCCAATGTATAGCACAGTCTAAAAAACAGAACTAAAAAGGGGGGGCGTTTGGGGGTCTCCCCCTGTATCTGTTGATACAGGAATGACTGAATCAACAGTCATTCTTGAAAACATATTTTAGAGATATTCGATTTTTGAAAGAAAACAAAGTTGGCATATATATTACTAAGGCTCTCAAAATGATGCTCTCCATTAAGAATAACGTCCGTATTATTAATAGCTCTTCAGGAGCACTCAAAAGAACTCCCATACATTGCAGTCTGTGGCATTTGAGAGACACTAATACATTTCTAGCACAAGACAATGAGTATAAAATTTTTATATTCTTCAGTTAAATGCTAAAAAAATTTAAAGGTCTTTTACAAGGTCTCATAAAATTGCATTTATAGTGATAATACAACATTTTTTTATCTACGAAATCTCGCTAGTTTTAACTAAAATACATAGCAGATTTGGCGCAAAAATATTTTGTATTGGAAAGTGTTTTATAATCTATGAGCTTGGCATGACTTATCTTTCTTGATTTTTTAAGGCAACAGATAAATCTTGTAATTCTTTTTTTCTTTCGTTCTTTCTTTATTTTTATTTATTTATTTATTTATTTATTTTTGGATAAGACAATTTCTGAAGCTCTATATACTGGAACTGTAAATCAGTTGTAGACAACTCATTGAAAGACTATATGTATAACTCGGCTGTTCGAGCCTCGTCAATGGAAGACCCCCCCTAATTTTTTAGTTTCATGATTGCCATATTAAAAATATTAATGGACTATGTCATTTTATCTCTCATCTATCGTGTATTTCACCTGGTAACCCTATGTTGAAAATTTTAGGATTGTAACCTATTTATAGAAAAATACATGTGATGCACATTCTACAGCTTAGTAAATATTGTAACAATAGATTGAAGCTGTTGTGAGCTAATAGTATTTAAATGTATGTAAAATATACATGTGATGTATATTCTACAGCTTACGAAATATTGTAACAATAGATTAAAGCTGTTGTGAACTAATAGTATTTAAATAAACGGATGAAATTTTTAAACAATCATTTTATCAAATAAATGCAACCTTACGGAGCTTATAGAAATCGGTGGTTTACGTAACACATACTAACATTTTCAGCGGACATTTATTCTTACTTTTATGTCGCGTTTTCGCGGGGCCATCGCTAAGCAACGGGCCTGTTTATGAATTGCCATCGCTAAAAATGAGTTTATCATTGAGGCCTGTTTTCCCCAGTCGCAGTATTCTATTTTATTATTATAAGTATTATAAATGTTATATTATTTTATTATTTTAAAACAATTTTTTTATACTTTTGTCGTACTAAAGTACTTTAGATGTAGGTAATCGTTTTGTGAATCTTGCGCCATTTTCTTTCATGAAAATTTATCCTAAAATTCGAACATTTTGCTCTGAATGTAAATGTAAGTGAACGCTTATAATGTATTTAGAAATTCTAAAAATATGTATGTAAATCATGTTTAGTGAATAATTACTCTCATGTGTTATTTATAAATAAATTATTTTAATCAGAAATCGTATTGCTTGAGTAGTTTTTATTCTTGTAAATAAGCATGACGTTGTGATACTATTTAGACAATTTAATTTTGCCAGTTGAAAATGTTATTTATCAGTTATATATGCCTTGATTATGTGATTAAGACTTACATCTGGTACAGTAAATTATAAATTATTGATTTTTGCCCGTTTATACAGAAACTTCAAATGTAGTTAATATTTTGTACAAGTGTTCATTATACTTGCTCAATTCCTAAGTTCGATTGAGAAAGCGACAAAAGAATAATATATACTACATGAAATGTCTTTATTAAAGAATAATTAATTCAGGGATCGCGCTATAGAGCGTATATTATCAATTTTCTCCAATATACAGGATATCCAGAAAACACTGAAATGAGCTTTAATACATCATTTGTTAAAGATTAATGTTGAATTGTTTAAAATAATGTAGGAAATACGACTACGTTCATGAAATATTCATTATAAAAATGTTTTCTCATTTGTGTATTTAGTTATTTTAAAGTATATTAAATATCCCATTTGTGAAACTAAAATAAGCAATCGTGAATCACGAGAGTAAGCGCTACTTTGTTTTTCCTTCAAATTATATGCATCTATTTTCTTAATGTCAATATGTATCATACCAAACAAATTAATCATGAGTTCGTACTTGAATTAGTAACACAATTAATGCTTAAAACTACATTAAATAACGTTTGAAAGCACTTAGAAGCTTAAGAAATGCCTGATGTATACGTGAAGACTCGAGCATCCGTAGGCCTCTTTGGGTGGCTCATCAAAATACACGCGCAGGCCCGTTACTAATTGCGAAGGCCCAGGTTTTCGTAACGCATTTTCGTGTCTCATTTTTATGTCAGATTTTCAAAAGGGGGTGAGAGATAAAATGACATAGTCATTAATATATTTAATGTGGCTGTTGCATGCCTGCATTATTTAGTTAACTCATTACCTAGGCGAAACTGAATGAGTATTCTAAAGTCAGCAATAAGGACACACACAAGAGTATATTCAACAATACTGTGGAACAAAAACACGGTTCTCAGAAAAAAATTTCAGGGAGCATCCAAAAGGGGGGAAATAAAAGAAAGACGGAAAGAAAGGCTGTATCATTATCTTTTCGTTGACTAAAAGCGAAACTCGGACAAACGGAGGAGGGGGTATCCAGATCCTTGCACCACCCACCTTATGGCCTTTAGAAAATGGATTCCTTACCAATAATGTTACATTTTTGTCTTTATTTGAAGAATGAATCCAGAAATAAACAAAATATAGAAATAAAACTAAGTGCCGAAACAAAGAAACAGACTCAGGGTCTGATCAAGGGCGGATTAAAGGGAGGGGGTCGGAGGACTACCGCCCCTCCCGAGAAAAATGAAATTTATGTAAAGAATCCCAACTTACTTCCATAAAATTTATATATATGTATGTGAATCTTCCATCCAAGCCCCCAACCACAAAATTGTATTAATCCGTCAGTGGGCCGGATTATTCATCAGGCTGTAGTCTATCTGTCCCGATCATTTCAGCGACTTTTCAGTAACAAGTCGAATGAATTTTTTAATGAAGTTGTAATCAAACTTTTCAAAATGACTCAATAGAACGGAAATATTTGTGGCTATTTCTGAAGATGTTCTCTGGAACGCGAATTGACCTTCTGCATTTCCCCGAGAGCTGAGATCCATAGGATTAAGATTGTAGGAAAAACGCGCCCCATAATCAATAATAATTCCCCACGAAACAATAATTTTTATTTAAATACTAGCTGAAGTACCCGTTCTTCGCACGGGAATGAATGGACTTTTTGATATTACGATTTGTGGTGATTACTATTCATTGTAATAAACAGATACAGCAAAATGGATATCGCGTTATATTGTGTCCAATAATCATGCATACCGAATTTCAAGACAATCGTTTGTACGGTGCAGGAGGCCATGCCGCGTAGCGCAATCTAGTGGCGAGTTCTAGCAAAACGGATACGGCGAAAATATTCTAATACTATTCAGATATCGATGTATACGAATTTTCATGACGGTCTGGCTGTACGGCCCTGAAGTTCATGTGTTGACGCGACATCTAGTGGTAAGTTATAGGAAAATGGATAGCGCCAAACTCTTCCCCGTGTTCAAATATCTATGTATACCTATTTTTATAGCGATCATTTGCACAGTCAAGAAGTGATACACTGCAGGGCCATCTAGTGGTTAATTAAAGTAATGATTTGCTACAGCGCCGTCAAGTGGCGAGTTATATCAAAATGGATAACGCCAAAATATTCTCATTGTTCAAATAGCTATGTATACTTATTTTCATAGCGACCATTTGAATGGTCAAGAATTTGGCCTGCTGCAGCGTCATCTAGTGGCGAGTTGAAATAATAATGCATTGCAATGTCATCTATTGGTGAGTAACACCGAAAGGAACGCAGTTAGAATATAAACTCCGTGCTCAAATGTGTAAGTATAAAAAATTTTAAGCCGATCGGTCGAACGCTGTAGAAGTTGATGCGTTGCAGCGCCATTTAGCGGCAAGTTACAGCAAAATGGATACTGAAAAATATTCTCCGTGTTCTAATATTCGCGTGTACCAAATTTCATCGAAATCGGTTGGACAATATTCGCATAGCAAACGGCTAAATGGAATAGAATTCGACGTTGTGCTGCGGCACCAAGTGGCAAGTTAGAGGAAAACGGATAGCATAAAAACCTTCTCCATGATAAAAGACTTAGGTGAACCAAATTTCATGGTGAACGGTCAAACGGTGCTGAAGTTTTTCAACCTCATACACACATACCAACATTCATTTTTTTATCTATAACCAGTGTCATTATATACCAGTCTCAAATAAAATCCAGTTTCAAATCTAAGCCTCGCCAAAGTGCCAACATACGCCATTTTGCAAGAGTTTTTTCAGGGAATCATTCGAAGCATTGACTTAGCAGCAATCAATATGGGAAATGGTTCGACCGCTAAAAAGTAAAGCGCGCATTTATTTGAAAAGTGGAATCCCTTAATACAGCCGAATTTTTTAAAATTATCAACTATAACGTGTTTTATTCATCGTTACTCCGATGTACTAAATGAGAAGATTTCAATTTTCTGAAATTTGGCGGAATTCCCCCAACTTAAATCAATGTACTCAATTGGCGAGAATTCTGAAGATAGATCGCTTGAAATCCCTTAATAACTGCATTATTTCTTCACGGATCATTAAAATTTAACGCTGTATTCTAATAAAACCTTTGCACTTGTTTTCAAAAATCTATTTCCTTAAGCTCTCAATAAATTGTGCCAAGCCGAAAACTGTGCAAACCGCTAGAACTCACTTTCTCAAAATCGGCATTTGAGCCATTTTATTTTTTCGCGAAACTAAAAACTTTACATATTAGCCTCGGAAATCTTCAATTCTTATTGTTTTGCGTATAAAACATTTCATTCCTGCTCTGATTTCCCATGCACACGATATTATAATAAAAAAATAATAATCTTACAAATATAAACTAACAAAAAAGTCATTATTATTCTTTTATTTTTACTTTGAGAATTTAAAACATTTTATTCGGCAAAATCGCCACACATGGCAACCACGATGCTTATTTCACACCTTTTTCACTACAGGGGTTACAATTACGGAAAGCTTTTTGCGTGGAGAACATAAAAAATCTCTTAAATTCCGGGAACGGGTGGACTTTCAAAGTTTTAAAGGGGACTATGATTTATTCTATATTATTTTACATATCTGTGCAAAATTTCATGCTGATAGGTCCATTTTTGTGGATTTGTATACAACTCAAATCCACAAACAAACAAACAAACAAACAGAATTTCATTTTTATTTATAAGATTGGACATAAAGTTATTTTGTTTTGCAGTAAATAGTTTGAGGATGGTATTTTAAACGGATGTTGGGCAGCCCCAAAGTTCTTTTGTTTTACAGTAAAGGCGGGTGGCTTTGGCGAAATTCGAAGGGGTACTAGGGTGTAAACCGTCTTAGAAGGTTTTTGGTAGTTGGCTTGCTTTGTTTTTACTTAATTATTTATTTTACATTTTACAATATTTAAACAACGGCGAATTATTTTTTGAAACAATAATAATATATAGAATGTAAGTCATTTTTTTAATAGTCAGGGAATCCACTATTACGATAAATTATCTTATTAATCTCTGAAATTAACCACTTTAAATATAAAAGAATTGATTTTGGGCCGGTCGAAATCACAGGTCAAGAGTGCGAATGCCAGTACGTTCGTTCAAAGAAAATAATTAGAACCGAAAGGATCTACGCACGGTCGGGGTATCCGAGAAGCCATAACCCCAGGCAAACTGAAAACAAAAAGAATTTTCGGATACTCTTGATCCACAAAGAAACTCACAAATTACTTGTCACATTTAAGGTTGGTTGGTTGGTTGGTTTTTAATGGCACAAGGTCCAGAAAGGACATACTGCGCCAGACAAGGAGTTAAAAACATGTCATGATGTATTCGGGTAATAGGTACACAAGACCTAGTAAAAGCTAAAATTCAAAATGTACTAAAGTGTACTAAAATGTAAAAGAATAAAAGGTGAAATGTAGAATTCAAAAGGGTTAAAAGTAGATAAAAGGTCAGGACATCTGGATGGGGCTCCCATCCAGATACCAGTCAGACAGAAGTGAACACTTTACACTGAATAAAAAATATTGATACGTCTAAGAAAAGCGAATAGATTTCGATGTGGGGTTTCACCCAAAATATCGTCAAGTTTAGGATGAGAACAGTTAAAAAGTATTTGGTAAAAACTATTAAAAGCAGTGCACGACGTGAAGATATGACGAATGGTGAGTTGAGTATGACAGTGAGGGCACTCCGGAGCAGGTTCGCCCAGAAGTAAGTGCTTATGTGTAATTCGTGTATGTCCAATGCGAACACGGCTCAGAAGGACATCGTGCTTGCGGTATGGATGAGTGGACCAGTGGGTAAGGGCTGGCCGGATAGAATGAAGTTTGTTTTGGGTTTCACAGTCCCATATGTGGATCCAGGTGCCTTTTATTAAGGAAGAGATGCCAGATTTTATATCACAATAGGGTGGGTGGAGATTATATGGGACAGTAGAATGCCTGGCCAAAGAATCAGCCCTTTCGTTGCCGAGAATCCCAATATGGCTAGGTACCCAGCAGTAGAGGATGTTGTATCCACGGTTCATGAGGCATTTGTGCATGTGTAGGACTTTCAGAATATAGCTATGTGTTAGGGAACCAGATCCCAGATTTTCCAAAACGCTTAATGAGTCAGAGTAGATGATGAATTGTTTGGTAGTTGCTCTAGAGATGTAAAGAAGACTTTCATAAATAGCTATTAATTCGGCTGTAAATACGGAGCAAAACGAAGGTAGGGTGTAGTTGCAAGAATGATTACGATGTACATAAGCAAAGCCTACATGATTATGAGATTTTGAGCCGTCAGTATATAGTTCTTCAAAGTTTCGATATTTGCTTTTATGGTCTAGAAATAACTGTTGATATATTATGGGATCAGTGTTTGGTTTTGTGAAGCCTTCGAATGGTTGTAGGTAGGAGATCTGCAATTTAGTCCATGGTGGGACTTCATGAAATGAACAAGTAGATACATTAACATCCTCCAATTGGGTACCGACAAGACTCCTACAAATCCTTAGTCCAAAGGGGGGGGGGTACAGATGGGACGATTTGCATAAAAACGGTCAAGGTGAGTATCTATAAAACAATTCTTTAATGGATGTGAAGGATGAGAAAGAATACGAAAGTATGTGTTTAATGAGAGCTTATGACGGATGAGGGTGAGAGATGGCTCGTGGCAGGTGACGTAAAGACTATGTACAGGTGATGTTCTAAAAGCACCAGAGCAAATGCGGAGTGCAGCATGATGCACAGGGTCAAGTTTTTTTAACACTGATTTGCAAGCTGACCCATACGCGCAACTTGCATAGTCCATTTTTGAACGTATGACAGCACGATAAATCCGTAACAGAGTGTCACGGTCAGCCCCCCAAGAGGTGTTGGTTAAAACCTTTAAAATATTAAGCTTTTTCTCGCATTTACTGCGAATGTCAGAAATATGATTAGCAAAAGTTAGTTTTTTGTCGAAATTTAATCCTAAAAATTTGACAGAGTCCTTCACAACAATGTTATTATTACCCAGGTAAAGTTCTGGGTCGGGGTGGATCCCGCGTTTCCGGCAAAAATGGGTGCATACGGTTTTTTCAGCAGAGATAGAGAAACCATTTGTGTCACACCATTTTAAGATGCGGTTTATGGCATTTTGAAGCTGCCGTTCGATGAGGCGCATATCTTTCCCCTGGCAGGAGATTTGAAGGTCGTCGACGTAAAGGCTGCCGTAGACTGTGGGTGGCAGTTGTTTAAGGATATTATTGATTTTAATTGAGAAGAGGGTGACGCTAAGTACGGAGCCCTGAGGAACACCCTCGTCTTGGATGAAATTATCACATAGAGTACCATTGATGCTGACACGGAAGTTTCTGAGGGATAAAAAGTTTTTTATAAAAGTTGGTAGATTGCCTCGAAAGCATATATTATAGAGGTCTTGGAGTATGCCGTACCTCCATGTGCGGTCATATGCCTTTTCAATGTCGAAGAAAACGGACACTAGGTGATTCTTTCTAAGGAAGGCATTCCGAATTTGCGCCTCTAGATTTAAAATATTGTCAATTGTGGACCTGCCTTTGCGGAAGCCACTTTGAAAGGGATGTATATGGTCCCCAGTCTCTAGAATGTAAACAAGGCGAGCATTAACCATTTTTTCCATTAATTTGCACAGACAACTAGTAAGGGCTATGGGACGGTAATTACTAGGGTTAGAAGTATCTTTCCCAGGTTTAGGAAAGGGAATAACTATTGCATTTCTCCAGGAAGAAGGAAAGGTTTGTTCATTCCAGATTCTATTGTATAATTGCAAGAGGATTTGTAATGAGTCATGGGACAAGTGTTTCAGCATTTTGTAAGTAATACCATCAGGACCAGGAGCGGTATTGGAGGCCTGTCTTAAGTATTTGGTGAGTTCACTGATGGTAAAATTATTATTGTAAGAAAAATGGGAGGAGATTTTAAATTTTATTTTTTTTTGTTCGGACTGTTGTTTATGAGACAGAAAAGTATTTGAGAAGGAAGTACTGCAGGAGATAGAGGCAAGTGTCTGGCCGATAATGTTTGCTATTTCTTTTTTTTCCGAAATAATATTATTGTTTACAGACAGACAGGATATTGAAGGATTATTATAGATTCCCATGGCTCTTTTAGTTTTTGTCCATAGCTCCTTACTAGAGGTTCTGGGCGTTATGCTAGAGACATATTTTATCCACGATTCCCTTTGACATTGCCGCCTTATTTTTCTAGCGTAAGCTTTAGCTTTTTTAAAGAGAACTAGATTTTCGGTCGTGGGGTATCGCCGGAAGATGCTCCAGGCTTTCTGCTGCTGTTTTTTTGCTAGAGTACAGGTTTCATTCCACCACGGTTTTTTATTGTGCCGATGTTTCATGCCCGATTTAGGAATGTTGGCATCTGCTGCCTTGATAATAAGGGAGGTGACTTTGTCAACGACCTCATCAATGGAACCTACAAGACTATTTGAGGATATACTGGATAAATAGGTGAAGGTGGGCCAATCTGCCTTTTCATAATTATATCTTGGAGTGGTACAGTTGTCTTTCCGATTATAGTACAGAGGTGAGAGGAAAATCGGAAAGTGATCACTGTTATGTAGATCGTTAGAGACTGAAAAGTTATATAATGGGAGGATAGATGGAGAGCAAATGGCGAGGTCTATGGCATGGAAGGATTTGGTTGGGTGGTGGAAATGGGTGTTATCACCATTATTCATTACGCAAAGAGAGAAGTCGGTTAGCAGTTGTTCTATGAGATGGCCCCTATTGTTTGTGTCTTTGCTGCCCCACAAGGGACTATGAGCATTCATGTCACCAAGGAGGATGAAAGGAGGAGGAAGTTGCTGAATGAGACTATTAAGGGATGTTTGGCTTATGGCTTCACTAGGAGGGAGGTATATACTGCAGACAGTTGTGAGTTGTTTTAATTGAATACGAGTGGCAACTGCTTGGAGATTTGTGTTAAGATTGACCATAGTGTGAGGGTAACTATTGTTAATTAATAGGGCAACTCCACCTGTGGCCCTATCACTGAGCTCATAGTCCTTGCGAAAGATGGCGTAATTATGGATTTTAGTATGTCTATTGGTTTTGAGAAAGGTTTCCTGAAGGGCAAAGCAAGCGGGGTTATGATCATAAATCAGCGTTTTGATGTCATCGTTTTTATTAAGGAAACCGTGGCAGTTCCAAGACAGCAGCAGAGCCATTATCATGTTGTGTTTGGGATGATGCTCATCTTGCTCCGAACTCCCGTAGGCTTGAGAGGGGTGCTAGGGATCTCGTCATCATCCATGGGAAGATCTGACATTTCAGAGTCAGAGGGGTCCAAATGTAGGATAGTATCATCTATAGGGCGTTGTGGAGGAACGTGTTTGATTTTGGGTTTATTGTACTTTGATCTGTAGACCGAGGACTTTTTTATTTGTGGTCGGGTTGAGGTAACATTTTGAGAGTTTTTCTTCGATATATGTTTTTGTGGAGCCGTGGAGGATTTATTTTGATTAGAGATGGATTGTTTAGGTATTTGGGCTGTTGCAGAAGGAAAGGAGACAGGTACGGATTTTGGTAATTCAGTTTGAGTTGCTATTGTTTTAGTTGATTTTGTTGCAGCTGCATAAGATAAACCAGGTTTTGGTGTCCGGCTTTCTATTATCTTACGGGCTTCCGGATATGAGAGTCTTTGTGAGGCACGTAGGGACTGAATTTCTTTTTCAAACGCCCATTTCGGGCAAGATCTGGAGTATGAAGGATGTTCCTCTTTACAGTTTACACATTTTGGAGTTGCAGAGCAGGACTCACTGTCGTGGTCAGAAGCACCACAGCGAGCACAGGCGGGTGACCCACGACAGGAGGTTTTAGTATGGCCGAACTTTTGACACTGGAAGCAACGGATTGGATTTGGTACATATGGTCTCACGGGGCATAATAAATAGCCGGCTTTAATATGAGATGGAATAGTGGGTGACTGAAAAGTTAAGATAATATGTTTAGTTTTGATTATTTGATTATTGCGTCGAATAGTGATTCGACGAACGGCACTTACTTTGTCATCTGTTAGGTTTTCTAATATTTCAGCTTCAGAGCAGTGTAAAAGTTCGGGTTCCGATACGACCCCACGTGAGATGTTTAAGGATGTATGAGGGGTCACTGTAACAGTTTTTAGGCCGAAGTTTTTAATTTTCATTATTTTGGAAGCTTGTCTATTGTTTGATACTTCTACTAATAGGTCTCCAGATCTTAATTTTTTTACTTTTTTTACTTCTCCTACATTGTCGGTGATACATTTATGTATTAAAAAAGGGGATGTTTCATTAAAATTACCTTCAACGTAGTGAACGATGAAGAATCGAGCGTTCATGTGTACTAATTGTGAATCGATGTTTTCATTACAAGTTGACAGCGGAGCATTGACGATAGACGAAGAATTTTTCTTATCCATGTTGGGGAAGATTGAAATTCGGACCCGACCGCACCACCCACCACGGAGCCCAACGAGGGGATGTGCAATTGCACACCAGTGCTAGTCGGGTCTATACGCTCACAGTACATCCCTTAGGCAGCGTCCACCCTTAACGACGTGCCCAGTAGATGTCCGATTGCTTGATCCCTAGCAGTTGATCGAAATCAGTACCACCAGCCGATTGATACACAGGGGAACGCTGTGTACCCCCCGTTTACCCGAAGCCGAGGCCAAAGCAATGTGTTGGAGAAAAGACCCCTCAATTACCAGGATCCCCATTTCCGGGGACACGGGTCTCCACGCACGGCAAACACGTGGGTAGTTTTCCGCCAATAGAAGCTGACGGCACAGGGCGGCTGCAGCTTCTAAAGGGGGGCCCTCACCTCCAAAGAGGAAACTACGCCGAGGGGGAAAGTGAAGGATAAAGCTAAGGAGAGGGGAGGGTAGAGGAAAGATAAGCGAAGGATCGCTGGGGCCCCGGGATTGCGACACCCGTAAAGACCTAAAGTAGGTCTTCCCCCTGAGGGGTGTCACATTTAAGATTATTATGTCTTGCAAAAACATTTGAACGTAATATGATAATGAATGTTTTATCCGAATTTTTATTATTTATTATATAGATTATTCTATTTAGAAAAGATACAGTCCTCTTATAAAGATTTTTTTGAGCAAAATATTTTATATCATTTTAACGAGGATAAGTTGAAAAGTAATGTACATATGCTTGTAGAACACTAACGAAATGACCTTTAGAAGTGTTCCAAGCAGTATGTGGAAGTAACAGTCCCCCTGTACAAGCATGTACAGTTTAAATGCCTTCCGTGTATGCAGTATATTTTGAATGGCGGAGGTATTATTGTACTAGATCTATCTATCCCAGTTCGATTTCTTATGAATTAACCCATTAAATAAATTAAGAGAAGTTAAAAATATGTAACCTATTATTAGTAAAGACCGTGCAGATAATGAAATAATTTGACAAGCATGTATTTTTATAGGGGAAAAAATAGTGTTTAAAGGCACAGTTTAAAATATATATTGATTTCGAAGGTTCTAAAAATTTTACAAAAACAATTATTATTTTATGTGTGTAAACTTGTCTAGTTATATGTTTGCAAATGGGAAAGGTGGGAAATGTTAGAAATTCCAAATATATATCCATGAACATTAACATTCATTAAAAAAAAACTGAGTTGTACGAATAAATAACTTTAAACATCGCCAGTCTCACTATCTATTTAGCCCCCCCCCCAACTTTATTTTGACGGGCATTTTTTCCGCACACTAATTTACTTGGAGAAATTGATTTGTCTAGTGTTAACTCAAATTTGTTCATTTTGAATCAAGAAAATTCGTAAAAGTTGTGTGTTATTTTATTAT
>JAWZYV010003847.1:0-12631 GCA_038373885.1 Cheiracanthium punctorium | reverse complement strand
GTAAATATGTAGTTGTGCACCTCGAAGCGATTTTTTTCAAAATTCGACCTAGATTTTTTTATATTTTATGTTTTATGCGATTTTTGGCATTTTTTCTCATCTAATTCGTAATGACGGCGGAAATTATGCTCGCAACAAAACAGCATTTGTATCATCGGATAGAGGAGAAAATTTTCTTTTAAAAACAGTTTGTTCTGAATACGTAACATGGGGAATAATACCGTAAGCGGGTGTCGGTTGAGTTGGCGACTTTTTTTTCGCGCCAATTAAAACATAAACATACGTTGACACATAAGTAACAAAATTAACCCAAAACTACAAAACACTTATCTAAACACATAAAAACATTTTTAGACATATTTCAAATGCAATTATGAACAAAATTCACATAAACAAAGCACTAGCTCTAGACTATAGGTACGTTAAAAAATAAATAAGCCATAACCTTCAAATTATGCAAAATATGTTTCTGCACATAATTATACAACAAAATTTTCCTTAAAACGTTAAAATCGCAGTTTAAAATTAATAGACAAACACTCAACTAAAACGACTACTTCCCCCCCTCCCCCCCACACACAATCCCCACAAACAACTAAAAAATACTTATATATTGAAAGCATATTTAAATTGAATACTTCGTGTGATTTCAAGATAAATATACTGCAAATATTTTAACAAAATGATAAAAACACTCTTTATAAAATAACAGAAAACCAATATAATAAACCGCCGACCTCCTCCCCCCCCCCAGTGATTTTTGCAATTTAATACCTTCGAAACACACAAAATTTACACTATTAATCAGAATCGAATGAAAACTGATCACAAACAACTCAAAAACCATTGCATATTAATTCAAATTAAACCTAAAAATTGTACAAGAATTCTGCAAATCAGGGGCAAAACCATATAACAATTAAAATTAACCATCCCTCTTAAAACCTTAAAAATTTTACTTTTTCATCCTAATTCACAAAAAATAACACAACATACTAAAAACCTTACATAAATATGAAACATAAGATCATAAATATACTCAACTGTACACACGTGTACCGTAAAGCAAGGAATAAACATTTAAATAAATAAAAGAACCACATACCTCAAATTTTATTCATAAACAACGTAACATTATTCCAAAATGAATCCACCTCGAACATTCAAATATGCATATTAACTGTAGATCAACACACGCTATATATATATTCTTCACATATCCCAACAAACAGTTTGAAACTTTTTGTCAAATTTCATTTTACAAAGAATAAATAAACAACGCCCCGAAACAACTACACAAATACGACAGCAAAACTAATAAAAATGACGCAGTAAGTCAAAACCGAAACTTCAGTTCCTGGTTAAAAGTTACATTCCTTAAACCAATCAAATAATTCCTCAAAATACATTCGGTTACGGTTAAAAAAAATCAACCAATCAGAATTTCCTTTCTACACAGCAAGATACAACAACTCAACTTCTCCACCAGGTTGCTAGAGAATTCCAAAACAATTGCTATGTTTACCGTTCTGTTTACGAAGTCCCAAGTTGGCGACGCATCTTGCTTGGCGATGGTCACCCGCTTACGGTATTATCCCCGTAACATGATTTACCGATTTTTAAGGATTTTTTTACTAAGCATTTACTTCGCCGAATTGTTTCGTAAAATAATTTTAAAACTGTCGCATCTTGAATTCTATCCGTCATAACTTTTTGATATTTTGACAAATCGTGAAACATTCTTTTCTCCCTCTTTTAAAATAAAAACGAAAAAATTATGTAAATTAGATGATTTTTTATGAATTTTAATGCAGCCTAATGTTTAGAATTTAATAGCATCAACCCGATCTTACGCCATTCATTACATTGCGATCACGGCACAAGAATTTATCTTCGGTTGTTGCCACAGAAAGGATTAGAAAAAAGGGTTTTCTCAACCAATCGAGTTTTTAAATGGGATATCGGAATTTCAATTCGCAAGTGAGGATCTATGACGTCAAATGCTTTAAGATACGTAAAAATTACGCCATAACTTTAACTCATTTATTCCAGCTCTATTTTCAACACAGGGAGACGATATTTTGATTAAAATTTACTGTAGTAACAAACTAAGAAATTCACGATTATTATTATTAGAAGTGGTATTTTAATCCGGTGCTTATTTAAAAATTGAAATGTCTTCACGGTGCTGAAAATGTTCATTTTAAAAATTACAAAGTTCGTTTCAAAGCGCGATATATTAAAATTTTTCTATTTACTATTTTTATTTTTGACATTTAATTATGGCGCAGACGTTGCCTAACATATGCATGCAGGCTGCGAGTATAGTTTTATTTTAAGGTTGAATTACGTTCCTCCATAAAGGTCCTACATAACGCAAAGTTTTAATGATGCTGTTTGAAAACTACTATGCGAAATATCGAAATTAACTCCCTCAACCAACTGGGGTATCCTTTACGGCAGTCAAACAGTGACGTCATAAATTTAAAAAATGCATGAAATTTGTAAACTCTGCAACTCTGCGCCCTGTCACAATTAAAGCGGGAATAAGTAACTCCTCGAGATTACACAGTTTGATGTTTTTCAGGAGACAGGACTATGGAGGATATAAAAGATATCGCTATATTAGATACATGGATATTTAAAATGGCCTCCCTTGGATATTTTCTCCCCACAATAAGATGAAATGGTTTGCGGCACTAAATACGCCAATCTTATAAAACTATGTATAAATTAAATATATATGGAGAGTTTCCTTAATGGCAACCATTATGTGAAATGATTATTATTTATGCTAATGCATAAATTGCAAAGAATCGCCATAGAATCAAAAGATTCCATTGGGGCCAAATAATCTAAGCTGTTTCTTTTAAGGGAGCCTTGAAGAGGGAGAAGCGAAGATAGACAGTATTAATGTACGTAATAGGTAGTATCATTAGATTCGTAAGGATAATATGAATAAATCATAATATACCACGTTAATAAATATTTCATGAAATTAAAAGTGTTTCTCCTTTTTCAACGGTTGTCTTACAACCAACTAAACGAAAAGTAATTCTAATTTGCGTTAATATATACCGCAGTAATTTCAACAGAGGAGATTACTTGAACTTTTTTAAAAATGAAATTCTGTTTTGTCACATGCAGATATGATTTTAGTAGTAAAATATTCGCTTATTCCCGTATGAAGAGCGGGGACGGCAGTTATCTTAAAAACATCTCTTGAAAATAGCATAAATGAATTCAGAAGACCTCAATACGTGTAAATACACCAAAATCTCGAAGTCGAATTTTTTCATGATTACAATACTTTCCTTATATGGTAGATGTTCAGAAAGAAATAAATGGTTGTCCATTCCATGTAGTGTCTTAGGTATTTAATGCTATAACTTGAGCCTAAAAAACAGTATGATGTAGAAATAAGACATTTTGAAAGCCAGGAGTTCTCTGCAAACCATTAAGCTTTCCACTTTTTTGATAGTGAATGACACTGACGTAGTTTTTTGAGTCATTATACTGCAATGATGCCAGGTTAATACTCGTGACGCAAACTTTACATCAAGAGTCAAATAATTTTGCTCTTTTTCTTTAAATTCCACATCACGAATAAATTCGAATTACACATGTAAGGAAAATTTTCGTTTCCTACCGTGCGAAGAATGGGCACGCAGCTAGTACTAAATACAGCATTAAAAGTTGGAAGAGGAGAGGGTGGAGAGGAAGATGTTCTATGTACTTCAAAAGAAAAAAAAAGTTATTATTCAAAATGCGTGTGCAGCCTTTGGTCCTTTTTGCATTTACCTATGACTACAAAAGCGACTTGTTAAACATTTCTAATTCATGTTGATCTTGAAAACTATTTATTTTCTTGTTCAAAATTGAATTAGGCTTTATAGGGGACCCTAAGTCAGGGCCGCTCCTAGGGTGGATTGCGCCTTTGTGAAAACTACTTTTTTGGTGCCCCCCCCGTGTCCTAAAATTAAGATTTGTTTTAAAATTTCTTACAAATATATAGCTAAAATTTCTATATGTATCCCTATAACGTAAGTAACATTTGTTTATACTATCAATAAATAGGAAACAAAAACAACTATTCGTAGCATTATATGTAACATGTTTATTATCACATTAAAATTATTAAGTACTCAAAAAAGAAACATATTAAAATTAAATAAATTTTTCACTAATATCATAAAAATCAGGCGTTAAAACTAAATATTTACTTTTCGTGCTTTCATTGCAACAAAATTCCTAATTAAGTTTTTTATATCTAATTTATCCAAAATTTCGTTTTCAATGGAAATTATTGATAAGTCTGTAAGTCGTTCTTCAGACATAGTTGAGCGTAAATAGTTTTTTTTATTATTTTCAATTTCGAAAAAGTCCTTTCCTCGGAGGCTACAGATACTGGTAAGGTCAAATAAATTCTCAGTACCACAGTGACATTTGGAAAGGTTTGTGTTAAATCATGCTTATATAAATAATTAAGTAAATCAATTGGAGTCATATTGTCTTTAATAAATCGTTGAAGCAATTTCAGTTCTGCAAACAAGGTTTTCCCATCGATATCGCTTTCAGAATTTTTTTTGTCACTAAGTTTCAGATGCAAATTCTCACACATACTTAATAAATCTCCAAATTCTTTTAGCTTATTTATATTGTGAATGAGTTTAAAGTCGTCATTGTGTTCTTTGATCAATAGGAACCTTTCTGTAAGCGATGCAATTGCGGTATCTAAAATCGTGAAAAAGAAATTCACTTTAAAAATTTTCTTTTCCATCGTTAATAGATTCATCTGGTGCTTCATATCCAAACATTCTTTTCCTATTTCTTCTTTGAATTTCAGGAAAAGAGCTTTCAACATTTAGGTCAGTTGCTATTTTCATTGAAGACGATATGAAATTTTCAAACATTTCATCACTCTGTTCTTTGAAATACTGTAAAATAGAATCAAGATTTTGTATGATGGTTTGAATGCAATATGTGGGATTTTGCATCATCTTGCTTATTACATTAATATGGCTTAAAATTTCGTACCATATGTTGATTGAAAAAATAAATTTAAATGAAAATAATTTCGTTATTAAATTATCTGCTTGTACCCTACTTTCGATGTCTTTAGAATTATCTTCCGTTATCTCTAAAAGAGCTTGGTAAATTTCTTTGAGGTTATTCTTAAGAGGTTTAATTGCCTCTATTCTACTTTCCCATCTAGTTGTGGACAATGGCTTTAAATTTAAATTTGTAACATATGTTTTGATTATAGCCCATCGTTTCACAGAACTTGAAAAATAATTATACAGTTCTTGTATTATGCTAAAAAAGTTTATTGTTTCAAATGTCACTTTTGTTGCATCATTAACAACCAGGTTTAATGTATGGGCAGCACATGGAATAAAAAAAAGCCCGTGGATTTATTTCTTTGATTTTTTGTTGTAGTCACTTATGCTTTCCTTTCATATTTGCGCCATTGTCATAGGCTTGGCCCCTTAAATCTAAAATATTGATGTTTAGTGAATTAAGGTATGTCTGTATGAAATGACATAAACCTTGACCAGTAGTATTGGAAACACTCTGAAATCCCAGAAAGTATTCACAAATTTCTGACATATTTGTATCTTTATTATAATAAACAAATCTTATAACAATAGTTAATTGTTCGGTATGACTTATATCGGGTGCAGTATCCAAAATTATGGAATAATACTTAGACTGCTTAAGCATATCTAATATTTTGCTCTTTATAGCCTCAGAAATAATATGAATTATTTCGTTTTGAATTTTATCGCCCAGGTAGTGAATCATATTTTGATTTTTTGATGCTTGAATTCGACGCAAATGCTCAGACATCACTGTGTCAAACTTAGCTATTGTTTCCACTAACTTTAAAAAATTGCCATTATCATTGTGAAAAAGCTGTTTTGAAGAACCCCAGAAAGCAAGACATTGTCTTGCTAGGTACTGAATTATGTAAATTAATCTTTCCACAACTGAATTCCAGTGTTTCTTTTCTATTTCGTACAATTTTTGTTGTGCAGAATCGATGGTAGTATTTTTATCTATCGACGTTTTCAGTTGACTATACTTTAAGCTATTTTTAATATGTGATGAGCTAGATTCATGCTTTTTAAGTATGTAACTTAAGTGTGCCCAGTCGCTGCATCCATATTCATTAGTCAGCTTATTACTTTCACTGCCAAATAGTTTGCAATGGTAACAAAATACTGAATTTCGAGATTCTGAATATAACAGATAATCTCTCAGAACTTTTTCACCATTTGGTAATACTTGCGTGTAGTACAATTCAGAAAATTTTCGTCCTGAATGATCTTTAGGAAAATCCTTTTTAACTATTTGTTCAGGACAATTTTCTATTAAACAATCTCTAGTTTTAGTGCTAATAAATTTTGGCCAAGTACCTGGATCATTCTTGTTAAAAATTCCACTCACCTCTTCAGAAATAGAGGAAATTTCCTTGGGTGTTCCATTTTTCATTGATGCAAGGGGTGGAGGAAAACTCAATTCAGAACCAATTTTCAATTCACTATCATCTGTAACGTTCGTTTCAACTTCTGTTGATATAACTTGAAGGCTTAATTTAGCACTTGTTTCCTCTTTTCTATCATCTGTGTTCGTTTCAGAGACCTTTAAGTTAGAGGTACTAGGAAGACTCAATTGGACTGTACTTTCTAACTTCTCACTTGCCATTTTTTTATCTGTCTGAACTTCTACAGCTGAACTAAGAAATTTCTTCATAAATCCCTTCAGTTTCTCATCGGATTTTTCTTTTTTTAATCTCCTTTTCCTGTTTAGCGCTCCAGATGCCTTTTGAGCTCTTCCAGACATCTGTGTACAGCAAAAATTGAAATAAATATGAATCCAACGATATTTATTTGCAATTTGTTTTATTTTGAAGTAGAAAATTAATTTTAAAAAAATGTTGTACAAAAGATCGCTTTTCACATTTTAAGGTCATGAGCACAAAACTAGGCTGCAAAATATACGCTAGTTAAAATTACGAAACAAACAAGTACTTAGAATCAAGCATATTCGGTAAAAGTGTGTAAAAGGAGACATTTTGAAAAGGAAATAATTTTGCATTCTTCCCGAAAAAACCAGAGTTGGTTTTTTCGGGCATGCCCATTTGAAAAAATTCACAATTTTGTAAGGTGGACTTTATTTCAAAATTTACTCTACATTCCTAGCTTTTACTACAGGCAAAAAATGATCATAATAATGATTACATAACGATAATGATTCTAATAATTACAGTCATTACTTGACATTTTGATGACATTAGGCTTTATGTACAATTTTGCACTTTTAGATAATTTCATAAAGAAATTTTTAGGATAAACGCAGTAATTTAGAGCGGTTTTTTAAAACAATTTTAAGTCACTTGTGTGTGCATATGTGCGTTTATATACAGGATGTTCCAAAAAGGTGGTAACAAGCCGGAATTCTTTATCTATTAGATATAAAAAGAGGATGTAAATTGAAAAATGTTTAAAAATATATGAGAAGAATCAGTCATATTAATTTTCAAATAGTTTTCAAATTTGTGTACGTTGCCCGTACGAAAAATTCCCTGTCAGTAAAATGTTCTCCATATAATAATGAGGAGATGAACATACTCTCAGCTTTTCATCATAAAACGTCTAAGAAATATCTTTAAATAAAAATGGTGAGAAAAAAAAATTATAATTTTTGTAAGATTCCCTTCCAGAGCCACTGAAAAATTGTTTAAATCAGAATATGTTTCTCTTACTCTAATTAGAGTGTACTTTTACACTTTTGTGAATTACATCATGACTGTATGGGGCACATTTTATTAACTGGGAATTTTTTGTACAAATTTAAAAAGTATAACTTTTGAAAAATAAACGAGTGGAACGTTTCCCTAAATCAGTCCTTTTTTCCGACCTTGTTCTGAACATTTTTTTTCAATTTGCATCTCCCACTTAACTCTAATAGATAAAGAATTGAAGAGTGCAACCAACTTTTGGGATACCTTGCATACTAAACATCTAAAGTGCATAAGTATTTCATTATTAAACTTTAAATTTTAAAAAAAATTTGCAGACCATGACAAAGACTAGGTGATTTTCAGTCAATTAAAAAAATTAATTTTTCTATGGTTTATAAAAATCAAAATTTTAAAAGTAATCCAATTTTCGTGAATTTGTGATAATTTGAGAATCTTTGTATATTTCTGTTTGTGTGAAAACTTGTAAGGGGTTCATAGAACAACAAAACTCATAAAAGAATATAGTTATTTTATTTATAATCAATTATATGCACTTCCCTTTTAAGTCCAGACTGATTAAATTTTACCTTCGGTGTAATATTATCGCTGTGTTGTTATTCTGTTTAAAGTACTTAGTAAGTCAGTTTCCATTCAGAAATATCTGATTTTTTTTTTTTTTTACATAATAAAATACATGTAATTATGATAAGGAAATTCTCAATTTTTCAAACAAAAATGTTAATGTTGGCAAATTGTATTTTAAATAATATATGAAATAACTAACAATAATAATTTTTTCATCATTTGAAAGAAGTCTAATTGTAGCTGCATAGCATTAGCATATGAAATAATCACATTTAAAATTGACCAATTTATTTAAAACATTTAAAATTAAATCAATATTTAAAAGTTTCCTGAAAATAAATAACCCCGGATTAAAAAAAAAAAAAGTTAAAACGCTTCTTTTTTTAATGGTCGGCTGCGCTTTTTCCAGAATGCCCCCCCCCCTCTCTTTTTTTTCCAAACCCCAGCAACAATTAGTCACTTGGCACAGCAAAAATTTACATAATTTACTTTGCGGCAGATTTTGCTTCAAGCTTTGAAAATTTATTTCAACACATATAACGATATAATTATTAAATTACTGTCCGATTATTATTCAGATGAACAATTCTTTTTAGTTTTCAAAACATTTGCATGAATTACGAAAATAACATTAAAAATGTTTATATATTTATTTGCTACACAATAGTACTTTTATCTTTAGTTCTTTATATAATTATAATTTTTTAAGACACTCAATTCTAGTTTAAAATATGTCTCATGTTATCATATCATAACAATATGTAAAATTTAAAGAAAAAAATGTAAAATCTCTTACCTTTGACGATTAAATTTACAGCGATGTAAAAATCTATACTCCAGGCAAAAACCTAAGCTGATTATAGAGGGAAAGCTCTTGGCGAAGTCATGAACCATTCACATACCCTCAAGTAGTCCTCTTGTAAAACACGTACAACAACGACATAAGGAATGAAAGCGAATGGCCAAGCAAAAACATGAGGAAAAAAAAACACACATGGACATTCAGTTCTCCCCAGATTTCTTCGAATTACCCTTGAGAATCCAGGACGTTAATTTATGACTCAAGCACTGCATGATAGTACCAGGACGTAGCGCAATAGGTGGTCTATACGTCTGCAAAGCTAATGCACAAAAGTGTCTGATGACTAGTCTTCCGGGAAGAAGAAAGCTGAGGACACAAAACAATTTACGACTCCGATTTGTTACACTTTCGGATCTGATTTGTTAAATGTTCGGTTCATTTTAAATACGCTTTTATTAGAGATAATTCTACATTTTATTAAGAACTAATTAAAGCTATATTAAGTTTGTTTTTTAATTACTAGACGAGTGGGTATTGTAGCAATGAACTGTGTAAAACTAAAGTAATTTGATCCAGTAATGAAAGCAGCTTTACAATAATTTGAGGTAGGGAGACTGGGAAGTTCCATGGAAAAAATTAGTCTGTAAATTTTTGAATGTCCTTGTATCCATACATGAACTTATATCTCTAACAGGTTCTCGCCTTATAGGCCTGTTCTAATTAAGTGTTCTTTTCAGTTCACACATTTTGCTTCTTTTTTTTTTTCAATAGAAAAAAAAATGAAATGAAGCACTGCAACATTTTTTTTCAATAGAAAAAAAAATGTTGCACTGCTTCATTTCATTAAAAATAAAAATAAATCATGTACTGAGCCCATGGGCTTCGGTAGAATATTTTCCAAAGAGGATGTTATTCAAATCCAGGTACGGCACCCGGGTAAGGTCGTCCGGGGCACATGCCCGGATGCCGTGATCACGAAAATTGTAAGAAGGGGGTGCAAAATTGAGGTTTGTCCCGGGTGACGCAATCTCCAGTTGCGACACTGGTCGAGAGCATATATAGAAAACAATCTTTTTCAGGAATAAAAAACAGGAGAGTAGATAGGTGGTTTTGCGCCCCCTTCCACTACTTCTTGAACAACTTTACTAATAATTTTTCATTGCCTCATAATTATTTTACTTAATAAAATCCTACCTATTCTCCCTGCACATGTGCTATTTTAGAAAAAAAAAATAGTAAAACAGTGAAACTCTACCTACACCTTTTGTGACCCAGCTGATCTTGCGTTCAATTTTCTGCTTACGCCCCGACGGAGACCAACACCTCCAGGGATGGCCCTAGGGTACGTGTCGACCTCCCCCCTGCAAAAGTAAAAAAAGGTGCCCCATTTCATGCTCTTGTTCAAGTTCTTCTCCCGTTTTTGAGATCGAAATGGCGTCCATTCGAGAATGGCGGCCCGATAGTATGCTTATCTCGCTTACCGTGTCGGGCCTCCCCTGAGTCCCGCCAAACCTCTGGCTACGGCCCTGCTAAAAATAATTCTTTTTAGGACTTAAAGTCCCACTTTTGGTGATATAATATGAAAATAGAATCACTAAAATCGCACCTTAACAATATTAGCTTCATATGCAAAGTTTCTTGTCAGTCTTGCCTCTGTTTGGCGCCCCTAGCACCGAGGCGCCCTTGTGCGACGCACAACCTGCACAACTGTAAGGGGCGGCCCTGCCCTAAGTTATAAAATCTCTATGGGCCCCTTTCTACAAAACTGTCTAGGCTTGAAATTCGCATGTTAATTTCTTCCCAAGAGTCATTGCTCATAACAGGTCTCTGGAATAATGTAACATAAAAATGGGTGTTATATTGCAATTATGCATGTCATAGTAATGAAAAGGTTTTCATCTTTTCCATTTGGCTTAAATTCATTTAATGAAGATTCTAAATACAGGTGGTGTACTTTTATTTTGCTGCACCTTCAAGTGAATAGCATTTCAAATTTATAGTTTTTTTAAACTTAAAATAACTCAAATTCTTAAAATTAGAAGTTTTCTTTGCTTTGTTTTGACATTTTCTTCCTTTTAGGGCCTCTGAAATTACAGGGCCCATTGGCTACAGCTTACTAAGCCTTATGGATAATCTAGTTCTGTTTTTGATACACAAGCAATAAAAAACTTCTGTGTGTACCGTCACAAGATCAATAAAAATTTCAAAAGAAAAGGTACAAGTAGCTCAAGAAATTTTTAAGGCATTTTATCAAAATTGCTGGATATTCTATATGCACAATATAAGATAGTTTTTAACCACCCAGCAACATTTTTTTTTCAAGTCCAAAAATTTTAACATGTTTAACTCAATAGACATTTATTCATTTGATGAACATAAAAACAATGTAATAAAGAATAGCTTTTTTCAATTATGAAGTAAAAATTATACCTGTGCTTTTTTAAATGATCATAATATGTAAAATTATTATTTTTTCTAAACCAACAAAAATATGTATTTTCCTTCCGTAGAAAACTGTCTTGTCACTTAAAATCATCAAAAAGCCAGTGTTCTTACGGCTGCAACTCTCTAGATTGTTTAATGCCAATGTTTTGAAGAGTTATCTATGTCTTCTATAATCACAGAATTTTTTTCATTAAATAAAAGCAAATATTCAATATTTGTGGTACTAAAAAATTTAGGCAAGTAGTTTCTGTGCAATAAATCTCCAATTTTCTATTTTTTGTGCATATCACTGAATTTTTAAAAACTATATTTAAAAACTAGAGTTTGAATGGAACAGAAATTATTACCACAAGACTAGCAAGCTGTTTACTAATCCTGCTGATGGCTTTTTTTTTTTTTTTTTTTTTAAGTGATAATTTAAGAAATATAAGTAGCTCTTAAGTTCCTCTGAAAATATTTTTAAATTTTAGAAAGCTTCAGCAGATTCTAAAGAGGCATGCATACCCTGCAGTCATGTTTTTTTTTTGTTTTTGTTTTGTTTTTACTGACGTTGATGAGCAACTTTTTTAGTCTCTACTAAATTTCTCATAATATTAAATGCAAGCAAATAAATTATAAAACTATGATTGTTTGTGTTACATTGTTTATGCTCACAGAAAGTTCGCACATTTTTTCCAGTAGTGAGAAAAATGTGAAAAAAAAGTGTCCTCGAAAATATAGAACAGTAGCTTTTAAATCTAGGCTAGTGAATTTGAATTTAATTATGCTGAATAGTAGATGAAATAGAATAAATGAATAAGTAGTAATTATATTTTTTTTTTCTCAACCCACCTGAAGAAAAAAAAAAGTTTGACTTTAATTGTACTTTTATAGTTTTCTAATCAATATTTATCTTAAAATATTTCAAATTTAGAAAATTGTGTGTAAAGTATATAAGATTGATATATACTTCTCTTCCTCCTTCATTAAATGAAAGTAATGTATCAGTTTATTAATTGTGAGTAGTTTACAATTATTAAAATAATATCTCAAGTATTATGCTTTCAAAAATA
>JAWZYV010003846.1:0-12854 GCA_038373885.1 Cheiracanthium punctorium | reverse complement strand
TTGCTGCTTGGTATCTTTCGTTCAGTTAGAATATACATTAGTGTGTAAAATGATACGCAAGAAATATAAAAATAAATATGAAACACAAATAATATTTATGAAATTATAACCCATAAATAATATTTCTTGGTCGCATATCCTGAAAGTAAAAATATCTTACTTGTCGAAGGTATTTTTATATTTAGCTTTGATAACTGCCGCTTGTGTAATGACTATCTAGAAATCACATATTTAGCTTGCGAAGAACGTTCAATGTTTATAAATAGACACGGTCTGATTAGGGTTATATTTAAAAATAATACTACGAAATAAAGAGAAATACAGAAAAGATGAAAGATAATACTTAGCTCGTGGACTACCATTTCTTTCTATCCAAATCATTATTAATATATTATTCTCTTCACGAAAGTATATAGGGTAGTAGGGAAGAAAGGAGAGTTCACCTCAGCCGGAGCCATGTTAATTCGCCGGAGCCTCCGGAGTCTCCGTTCGGATGCTATCCCTATGCTGAGCGGGGAAGGGGGGCGTGGTCGGACCGGATGTGGGGAGAGGATGCTAAGACCGGATGTTCAAAGGGTTGATAAGGATTTTTTTCCTTTTTTTTTTCAGATAAGGGGACTTGTAATTTTTTCAGATTTTCACATATTTTACAAATAAGGGGACTTGTAATTTTTTCAGATTGTGACATATTTTTCAAATAAGGGGACTTGGAAAAATTTTCAGACTGTGATGCATTCTCTCATGAAAACTTTGTTATATTTTTAAACAAATTGTACTTTATGAATTAAACCTGAAATAAAAAATATTATTATAAAAATGAGGACCCACCAGCCGCCCGGTAGAACGTCTACCGCCTCATTTCAAATATAAATTTTTACTATGCTTTTCCACGTCACGCTAGCCTCGCATAAATGGAGACAGGGCGTAGCACAGCAGACGCGTTGTTGTTTTTGTTTCTTTAAATAATAATAATTAACTATGTGGAGCATAGAAATGGACAATATCCCCAGGAGGATTTAGTTTTCTTTACCATTTAGTAATAGAACCAATGCAAATTGAATAAATGCTGCTTAATACATACTTCTAACTTTTGTATACCGTTTAAGATTATAGCATATATTTAATAAGTAACAGTTTACTAGAATATTAAAGTAGGGTTTAGGATACCCATACATTTTCTACAAATTTCTTCTACTGTTAGGGAAGTGAGAAAATTATACCATAGAACGATTTTAGTACCTATAGTTTTTACAAATAATGATTTAGATAGTGTATGAACTTTTTTATCTAAACATTTTTTTTTTTTGTCTTAAGAGATTTTTACCCAAGTTTTAATTTTAAGTTAAATAAGTAATTTTACAACAAATATTTTTTTAACCAACAGTTTTAATTTTAAGTTAAATAATTTTACAACAAATATTTTTTTAATTAATTTTACAACAAATATTTTTTTTAATCAAGAGTTAATTTATTTTTTAACCAAGTTTTAATTTTAAGTTAAATAATTTTACAACAAATACATTTCTAAATTTATTTTTTTTAACCAAGTTTTAATTTTAAGTAAATAATTAATTTTACAACAAATTTTTTTTAATCAAATGTTTTTAATTTATCAAGAAAAAAAAATTTAATCAAGTGTTTTTAATTTTTTTGTATATCCTATTTTTGTTAAGTAGTCGTTTAACATTAAAGTAAGGTTTAGGATACCCATACATTTTCTACAAATTTAATCTACTGTTAGGCAAGTGAGAAAATTATACCATAGAAAGATTTTACAAATAATGATTTGGATATAGTCTTATATTCTATTGCGAGAAAATCACTTTAGCCATATATCCCCCAAAACTCAAGTTTTTGTATACGAAATGCATGAATACGCGTTAGATCCCCTTAGAAAGTCTTCCTACCAAGGCACCCCTCATCCTAGACAGATACCCCCGCGTGCAGGTTTGCCTTAAAACACAAACAAACAAAGTATTTATCTAAACATATTTTCTTACCAACACATTTTTGATAGATTTTAGACAGCGATTATACTAGCTTATATTTTCTATAGATCAATTAGAGAAAAAATTGCATTTTTAGTAATCCTACAAAATATTCTTACTGTATATCCCAAGTAGAGTAACATGATTTATAGAATTTCAATACGATACGAGTTAGATTGTTTATGTGCAACACTCATTGCAGTTTGACTATGAAAGCATAATTTTATACATGCATTAATATTTTTATTGATGCACTTAACCTATTTTATAGAAAGGTGAGCATAACTAGCACAAACTTTTAGACTAGATAGTACTATTGTTAGAAAGTTGAACTATTGGAAATAAAAATTGAAGATCCGTTTTAGTATACCGCATGTACATAAATATCTTTCAATACTTAGATAGTTTAAATCACAAATCATTACTTGAACTAAAAAATACAAGGTTTTTTACTTACGTGAAGGGAGATCGTGCTTAATCTTCTAGTCTCTGGACAAAGTACCAACATCTATACGGCTAGCAAGACCGGAAAATCGAATAATGATTTAAAATACATTAACTCTAAGTTCCGTCCCAGCTGACCAATATCAAGACATTACTTCTTTTTATCCTCATATGCTGAAAATAGACATAATATTTTGACACTAAAAACAAAATAACACATTTGAAGATATTAAACGCTTTAAAAGTAGTTTTTTTTCTTATAACAATTTACCAGATTCACAATGCTATTTTCTGTAGGATAAAATTAGTTAGCAAGCGAAAATTTAATCTTAGTTAGAATTTACTGAAATACAGATGCCTTATTTTCTATTAGGAGAAAGCCCTCAAACCCCAGTTTTTGTATACAAACTGCTTAAAGTACTTCTACCGATAATGCCTATTGCTATTAATTACACTGGATTACCCACTTAAAATTTTGCAAAACATCAAAATACAGAAAAACATGCATTAACAATAACAAAAATCACACTTAAAAGTACAACACATCAAAAGTGGAAAATATAATTACCAAACTATAAGAACCACATAATTATTTTCAATTAGAATTACGGTATCAACTTATATGTAACTAAAATAATAGAAAATATTACACTTACCCTGTACTTGTACACGCGAAATAATAATAAAAATACTCACATAATTCACAAAACAATGATTGAAGTAAAATCCACGTGCATGTGATATTGCTGATAACAGAAATTGAGAGAGATAAGAAAGTGCCTTGAGGCTCTACAGAGCCGGTACAATAAGAGTTGGCCAGTTTACCGATAAGATAAAACCAGGGAGGGTGCTAGGGGAATACCGAATTGTGGGGACACGTGTTTCATTCTGCGTTCAAAAATGGGGACTTATGGATTAAAATCATGTTAGATTAAAGCCATTTCAATAAAAATCTATCCTTTTTGTAAACATGGGCATTATATCCTAAATTAAAATATCAAAGTTAAGCTACAACGATTAATATATTTTACGTAGTTTAGGAAACTAATGAATCATTAAATTAATTTCTGTGAAACAATTAGCAAAGATCATTGTACTAAAGCAAATTATTTTTGTTAAGTTTTGATAAATAACAGTAATAAATTACAGGCATTGCAGATGAATGAGTATTCACGTATAAAATAGGTATTTACTATTAAAAAACAGGATCTAATTTTAACAAATGCATTGGAATTTTGTATAGGATATCTATTGAACACGTATTAAATACATTATGATTATTCTAATATGAAAAACGGGGTTAAGATTCTTTACTTGCGATGAAAGGCTCTCAATTTTTTTATATACTTAAATTTTACATAGACATACTTTTAATAAATGCATAAACTAAATTTATTGTTTAAAACAATTTTTACAATAATAAACTAAAATTTTTATTTAATAAAGTCATAAACTAAAATTATTAATGAAAACTTGTTAATAAATTAAACATATCAAAATTTTTACACTCAGTTTTTTTATAGACTTAAATTTTACAAAGACATCCTTTTAATAAATTCATAAACTAAAACAATTTTTACAATAATAAACTAAAATTTTTATTTAATAAAGTCATAAACTGAAATTATTAATGAAAACTTGCTAATCAATTAAACTGATTACTCTAAAAGATAGCTAATCACAACATATATCAGAAAAAATATAAGCAATTATAATACCTGAAAAACACCGGACAACACTCTTGTTGCATGCGGACAAAACATCTGTTTGCACGGCTAAAGAATTCTTAGGTATCCGTTGCAGGAGACCTTACCTACGCCCAACCTACAAACTCTACAAATTTAACGGCAACTGATTTTCTCTTATCAGGTATCACAGATCAGATAAGAGATAAGGAAGTGACATGCGCAGAAGACACGTGATAGTGACGTGTGCAAATCTGTGTTGATTGAATATCCGGTAGGTTTCTGGCAGGATGTACTATTTACATTGAGGGGCAACTCTTTGTAACAGGCTAAGACAAGTTAGATGATGCAATATCTACTGGGTTGAGAAAGTTTTAAGGTAGAGGGCGCTTGGGTAATCACGTGATTTTTTAAAGAATCAGTATAGAGACATTTTAGTTAGATAAAGTGGCCAGGTGTGTGTTGCGAGACTCCCTTTGCACTGTGTGCGCCTATACTTAAGACGTGTGTTTTAATTGATTTTTCGCCGAGTTTCAAAAATGTCTTTGCTTGAATCGATCGAAAATAACTTTAACATTGAATACACTCCCGAGTTTTATACTCAAAGTGATGCTGATGTGTTGCTGCAAGAAATAATACAATTGCCTTTAGATGTAAAGCCTCTACAAAGTATTGAAAAGAAAATTTCCCCCGAGTTTTATACTGAAAGTGATGTTGGCGTGCTACAGCAAGAATTGTTTCAATTACCCCTGCAAAGTAGTGAAAAGAAAATTTCCTCGACCCGTAAAGTAATAACTTTTGCTGATGAAGGAATCAATTACAGTTTACCTGGAGCAACAGTCTATGTTTACTCTTGGATACCCATTTTGCAAAAAATACGTGAAGATCTACAGAAAGTGACAAATTATGAATTTAATATGGTGCAAGTGAACTTTGGCTCTGAAGAACAACCTAAAATTGAAGACGGCAACTACGAAGATTTTAATCTAGACCTATCATCAGGTGTATGCATTCTAAGTTTTGGATCTAAACGAACTTTGGATTTTAAACCAGCGAACTGTGAAACCGCTACCATTAAATTAGAACATGGCTCAATGTGTAAGATATATCCCCCAACCAACAAACTTTTAACGCATGGTATTCCTTCTGAACCTTATGTGACAGACCCGCACATTAACCTAACATTTGACAAAATGTACATTTATGAGCCTTCCCCGAAAAGGGCAAAGTTGGACGATTGGACGGATCATCTTTACCATAGCTTATATGCTTCTGTAAATAGTACATGGCACTTGGAAAGACTTATCTACGTTTCACTTCACGATGAAAGAACTGACTTGAAGATCCATATTAGACAATTTATTCAGGATGCCCAATTAGACTATATACCAACCGGTCAGGGAGTCGTGATGAACCCTTCCACATGGATCGATTTTATTGTAAAACTATTAGATTTTAATATAGGTCATAGCAATAGCTCTTTTATTTGTAATAATCAATTATCTGTATTTAATGATGATGGAAAATGCATCTTACAACAAATTTACAAAACCGCAGATTCATTCACGTTAAATCCAATTTCCTTAACACTTTTAAATGATCAAGTAAAAAAACTTTGCGAAATGAGAAATGAAATATTGGAATGCATTTTAAAAACGCTATATACGACGACCCTGCCTCATTTAATTTTAAAATTAAAGCCGCAAAAATGTAACCGCGAACCCCATTGTAATTACGATGAAGCTAAACAACAATTAATGGATATAGTACATCAGGAAATTTTTAAAAACATAGGCCGGGTTCAAGATCATTCTTCGCATAGGATACATGCCTGTTCGAATAGATCACATATTGATGAGCGAGAGGGTCTTATAAGTAGTAAAGCATGGTTTACGGTTGACATGCCGTATATTGCAAGAGAGATATGCGAGAAAAAATGCACTTGTCATTATGACGGAGAATTTTTTTCAAACATTTTCATTGAAGACTATATGAAGTATCTTCAAAATGAGCTATTTAATTCATTTTTTCAACCGTTTTCAGATTTTGCGAATTCCAAGGATGACAAAACATGTGTAATTATGTGATGTTATTGGTGTATAACTAGTATTGCGATTGTAAAAAATATATTAAAACCATTGTGATTATGTAGAAAAAGTTTGCTTGCTTCTACAACAGTAAGATTTTACTGATTTGTGCATGATTAATTGTGGATTACACTTTGAAAAGTTATTATTTTCTTAATTGTGTAAATAGTTTGTGTAATTTAAAATATGTTTTTGTAAATAAATAAGTTTAAACATGAAAGCTTTTCTGTGTTTTCTTTATGTGTATGTGCGTGTTGATTACTTGCAAAATAAAAATCTATTAAATAAAAATTGATAAAGTTAGCATACTTGGTCACGATTTAAGGTTCTCGTTTTATACTTATCTTTTATACACTACAAGGTAGAAAGTTAGAAATTTAACAAAATTTATTGAAGCATGTACTATGGAAACATTAATCTACTACATAGAATTAAAATGTTTTGATTAAAATCATAAACTTAAGTGTGATAGGTAAATTGTGTTACATGAGAATTCCCAAAGTACTAATTTTTTATAAAATGAACTTAGCTAAAAAAGTTAGTTTCCATAATTTTATAACTTAATCGATTTTACAGGTTTTTCAAAAATAAAGTTAAGTGAGATAAAGAAACTTAGTATTTTTAAATAAAGATTTTTTAGGTATTCTTTAATGTAAAGATCTTACCACATTTTACTTGAAGTAACAGAATATTTTAAATCAAACACTATGTTTTTAAAACATCAGAGTATTAACTTAGCATATTTTTATTAAGTAATGGGCTTGAATATTTTTATAAGAAATATCCACTAAGTGCACATGTTACACATTTTAGTGATTGAGATGGTTATGCTTACAAATTTTAAATAAATATGCTCTTACTTTTATACATGTTACTTGTTCAAACTAAGTATACTTTTGATTTGTATACGTTTATGAGTTCTCATAAGTTATGAAATTATTTCTCGAAAGGAACTTAGCTAATAGAACTTTGTAAATTTCGTAGAAGTAGTATGCTTAACATGTTTTTGATAAAATGGATTTAAATGTGGTACAGAAATTATCAGCTATTTTAGCATAGATGTATAAACTTATCTTTATGTAAACCTTAACTAATTAAAAGTAATATAATTTATGTCTGTACAAAGTGAAGTACTTAGACTATTTTTCAGAATTATCAAGTAAAGGGTTTTACAAAATACTTAGTAAACTGCATTAATAGATTGTAAGTTGTAATTTTTTTCTTTTAGAAGTTTTGCACATTGGTATATTTTATGTTCTGATAAGTCGTTGAATATGTTCTTGAAATAAACTAACATATCTGTACTTTGAAAATTTTATAGAAGTGACGAACTTTGCTATTTTTAGAATGTTACGAACTTGATACATTTTTTCTGAAGTGCTAGATATGTGAAATTGTCTTTTTAGAAACGTTGAATTATTCAACTTAGTGCATTTCAGTTACTCTTTCAAGATAACGGACTTAGAAGTTTTTACAAATAGCAAGCTAGTAATAGCTAGTAGTAGTTAAAAGTTATCAAAGTTGTAACTACTAAAAAGAAATAAACAAATTAAAATATAATAAATTAAGTAGACACTGTGATTTTTAAGAACGGTATTTAAAAATATTTGCAAGAAGCATGTTTAGCAAGTTACTAGCTTGCTATTTGTAAAAACTTCTAAGTCCGTTATCTTGAAAGAGTAACTGAAATGCACTAAGTTGAATAATTCAACGTTTCTAAAAAGACAATTTCACATATCTAGCACTTCAGAAAAAATGTATCAAGTTCGTAACATTCTAAAAATAGCAAAGTTCGTCACTTCTATAAAATTTTCAAAGTACAGATATGTTAGTTTATTTCAAGAACATATTCAACGACTTATCAGAACATAAAATATACCAATGTGCAAAACTTCTAAAAGAAAAAAATTACAACTTACAATCTATTAATGCAGTTTACTAAGTATTTTGTAAAACCCTTTACTTGATAATTCTGAAAAATAGTCTAAGTACTTGACTTTGTACAGACATAAATTATATTACTTTTAATTAGTTAAGGTTTACATAAAGATAAGTTTATACATCTATGCTAAAATAGCTGATAATTTCTGTACCACATTTAAATCCATTTTATCAAAAACATGTTAAGCATACTACTTCTACGAAATTTACAAAGTTCTATTAGCTAAGTTCCTTTCGAGAAATAATTTCATAACTTATGAGAACTCATAAACGTATCCAAATCAAAAGTATACTTAGTTTGAACAAGTCACATGTATAAAAGTAAGAGCATATTTATTTAAAATTTGTAAGCATAACCATCTCAATCACTAAAATGTGTAACATGTGCACTTAGTTGATATTTTTCAAAAAATATTCAAGCCCATTACTTAATAAAAATTATAAAAATATGCTAAGTTAATACTCTAAGGTTTTAAAAACATAGTGTCTGATTTAAAATATTCTGTTACTTCAAGTAAAATATGGTAAGATCTTTACATTAAAGAACACCTAAAAAATCTTTATTTAAAAATACTAAGTTTCTTTATCTCACTTAACTTTATTTTTGAAAAACCTGTAAAATCGATTAAGTTATAAAATTATGGAAACTAACTTTTTTAGCTAAGTTCATTTTATAAAAAATTAGTACTTTGGGAATTCTCATGTAACACAATTTACCTATCACACTTAAGTTTATGATTTTAATCAAAACATTTTATTTCTATGTAGTAGATTCATGATCCGTAATACATGCTTCAATAAATTTTGTTAAATTTCTAACTTTCTACCTTGTAGTTTATAAAAGATAAGTATAAAACGAGAACCTTAAAACATGTCTACCTTTACCACTTTTTATTTCATAGATTTTTATTTTGCAAGTAATCAACACACATACACACATGAAGAAAACAGAAAAGTTTTGCATATGTAAACTGTTTTATTTACAAAAATATATTTTAAATTACACAAACTATTTACACAATTAAGAAAATAATAACTTTTCAATGAGTATTCTATAACTAAGCATGCATAAGTCAGTAAAATCTTACTGTTGTAGAAGCAAGCATACCTTTTCTACATAATCACAATGGTTTTAATATATTTTTTACAATCGCAATACTAGTTATACACCAATAACATCACATAATTACACATGTTCTGTCATCCTTGGAATTAGCAAAATATGAAAACGGTTGAAAAAATGTATTAAATAGCTCATTTTGAAGATACTTCATATAGTCTTCAATGAAAATGTTTGAAAAAAATTCTCCGTCATAATGACAAGTGCATTTGTTCTCGCATATCTCTCTTGCAATATACGACATGTCAGCCGTAAACCATGCTTTACTACTTATAAGACCCTCTCGCTCATCAATATGTGTTCTATTCGAACAGGTATGTATCCTTTGCGAAGAATGATCCTGAACCCGGCCTATGTTTTTAAAAATTTCCTGATGTGCTATATCCATTAATTGTTGTTTCGCCTCATCATAATTACAATGGGGTTCACGGTTACATTTTTGCGGCTTTAATTTTAAAATTAAATGAGGTAGGGTCGTCGTATATAGCGTTTTTAGAATACACTCCAATATTTCATTTCTTATTTCACAAAGTTTTAATACTTGGTCATTTAAAAGTGTTAAGGAAATTGGATTTAACGTAAATGAATCTCCGGTTTTATAAATTTGTTGTAAGATACATTTTCCATCGTCATTAAATACAGATAATTGATTATTACAAATAAAAGAGCTATTGCTATGACCTATATTAAAATCTAATAGTTTTACAATAAATTCGATCCATGTGGAAGGGTTCATCACGACTCCCTGACCGGTTGGTATATAGTCTAATTGGGCATTCTGAATAAATTGTCTAATATGAATCTTCAAGTCAGTTCTTTCATCGTGAAGTGAAACGTAGATAAGTCTTTCCAAGTGCCATGTACTATTTACAGAAGCATATAAGCTGTGGTAAAGATTATCCGTCCAATCGTCCAACTTTGCCCTTTTCGGGGAAGGCTCATAAATGTACATTTTGGCAAATGTAAGGTTAATGTGCGGGTCTGTCACATAAGGTTCAGAAGGAATACCATGCGTTAAAAGTTTGTTGGTTGGGGGATATATCTTACACATTGAGCCATGTTCTAATTTAATGGTAGCGGTTTCACAGTTCGCTGGTTTAAAATCCAAAGTTCGTTTAGATCCAAAACTTAGAATGCATACACCTGATGATAGGTCTAGATTAAAATCTTCGTAGTTGCCGTCTTCAATTTTAGGTTGTTCTTCAGAGCCAAAGTTCACTTGTACGAAATTAAATTCATAATTTGTCACTTTCTGTAGATCTTCACGTATTTTTTGCAAAATGGGTATCCAAGAGTAAACAGAGACTGTTGCTCCAGGTAAACTGTAATTGATTCCTTCATCAGCAAAAGTAATTACTTTACGGGTCGAGGAAATTTTCTTTTCACTACTTTGCAGGGGTAATTGAAACAATTCTTGCTGTAGCACATCAACATCACTTTCAGTACAAAACTCGGGGGAAATTTCCTTTTCAATACTTTGCAGAGGCTTTACATCTAAAGGCAATTGTAATTATTTCTTGCAGCAACACATCAGCATCACTTTGAGTATAAAACTCGGGAGTGTATTCAAGCAAACACATTTTTGAAACTCGGCGAAAAATCAATTAAAACACACGTCTTACGTATAGGCGCACACAGTGCAAAGGGAGTCTCGCAACACACACCTGACCACTTTATCTAACTAAAATGTCTCTATACTGATTCTTTAAAAAATCACGTGATTACCCAAGCGCCCTCTACCTTAAAACTTTCTCAACCCAGTAGATATTGCATCATCTAACTTGTCTTAGCCTGTTACAGAGAGTTGCCACTCAATGTACATCCTGCCAACGTACCTAGCGGATATTAAATCAACACAGATTTGCGCACGTCACTATCAGGTGTCTTCTGCGCATGTCACTTCCTTATCTCTTATCTGATCTGCGATGCCTGATAAGAGAAAACCAGTTGCCGTTAAATTTGTAGAGTTTGTAGGTTGGGCGTAGGTAAGGTCTCCTGCAACGGATACCTAAGAATTCTTTAGCCGTGCAAACAGATGTTTTGTCCGCATGCAACAAGAGTGTTGTCCGGTGTTTTTCAGGTATTATAATTGCTTATATTTTTTCTGATATATGTTGTGATTAGCTATCTTTTAGAGTAATCAGTTTAATTCATTAGCAAGTTTTCATTAATAATTTCAGTTTATGACTTTATTAAATAAAAATTTTAGTTTATTATTGTAAAAATTGTTTTAGTTTATGAATTTATTAAAAGGATGTCTTTGTAAAATTTAAGTCTATAAAAAAACTGAGTGTAAAAATTTTGATATGTTTAATTTATTAACAAGTTTTCATTAATAATTTTAGTTTATGACTTTATTAAATAAAAATTTTAGTTTATTATTGTAAAAATTGTTTTAAACAATAAATTTAGTTTATGCATTTATTAAAAGTATGTCTATGTAAAATTTAAGTATATAAAAAAATTGAGAGCCTTTCATCGCAAGTAAAGAATCTTAACCCCGTTTTTCATATTAGAATAATCATAATGTATTTAATACGTGTTCAATAGATATCCTATACAAAATTCCAATGCATTTGTTAAAATTAGATCCTGTTTTTTAATAGTAAATACCTATTTTATACGTGAATACTCATTCATCTGCAATGCCTGTAATTTATTACTGTTATTTATCAAAACTTAACAAAAATAATTTGCTTTAGTATAATGATCTTTGCTAATTGTTTCACAGAAATTAATTTAATGATTCATTAGTTTCCTAAACTACGTAAAATATATTAATCGTTGTAGCTTAACTTTGATATTTTAATTTAGGATATAATGCCCATGTTTACAAAAAGGATAGATTTTTATTGAAATGGCTTTAATCTAACATGATTTTAATCCATAAGTCCCCATTTTTGAACGCAGAATGAAACACGTGTCCCCACAATTCGGTATTCCCCTAGCACCCTCCCTGGTTTTATCTTATCGGTAAACTGGCCAACTCTTATTGTACCGGCTCTGTAGAGCCTCAAGGCACTTTCTTATCTCTCTCAATTTCTGTTATCAGCAATATCACATGCACGTGGATTTTACTTCAATCATTGTTTTGTGAATTATGTGAGTATTTTTATTATTATTATTATTTCGCGTGTACAAGTACAGGTTAAGTGTAATATTTTCTATTATTTTAGTTACATATAAGTTGATACCGTAATTCTAATTGAAAATAATTATGTGGTTCTTATAGTTTGGTAATTATATTTTCCACTTTTGATGTGTTGTACTTTTAAGTGTGATTTTTTGTTATTGTTAATGCATATTTTTCTGTATTTTGATGTTTTGCAAAATTTTAAGTGGCTAATCCAAAGTAACTAATAGCAATAGGCATTATCGGTAGAAGTACTTTAAGCAGTTTGTATACAAAAACTGGGGTTTGGGGGCTTTCTCCTAATAGAAAATAAGGCATCTGTATTTCAGTAAATTCTAACTAAGATTAAATTTTCGCTTGCTAACTAATTTTATCCTACAGAAAATAGCATTGTGAATCTGGTAAATTGTTATAAGAAAAAAAACTACTTTTAAAGCGTTTAATATCTTCAAATGT
>JAWZYV010003845.1:0-47316 GCA_038373885.1 Cheiracanthium punctorium | reverse complement strand
TTTTTATAATGAATATTTCGTGAACGTAGTCATAGTTCCTAAGTTATTTTAAACAATTCACCATTAATCTTTAACAAATGATGTATTAAAGCACATTTCAGTGTTTTCGGGATATCCCGTATATTGGAGAAAATCGATAAAATACGCTCTATAGCGCGATCCCTGAATTAATTATTCTTTAATAAAGACATTTCATGTAGTATATATTATTCTTTTGTCGCTTTCTCAATCGAACTTAGGAATTGAGCAAGCATAATGAACGCTTGTACAAAATATTAACTACATTTGAAGTTTCTGTATAAACGGGCAAAAACGAATAATTTATAATTCACTGTATTTCTGCACTGTACCTGATGTAAGTCTTAATCACATAATCAAGGCATATATAACTGATAAATAACATTTTCAAGTGGCAAAATTAAATTGTCTTAATAGTATCACAACGTCATGCTTATTTACAAGAATAAAAACTACTCAAGTAATACGATTTCTGATTAAAATAATTTATTTATAAATAACACATGAGTAATTATCCGCCAAACTTGATTTACATACATATATTTAGAATTTCTAAATACATTATAAGCGTTCACTTACCTTTACATTCAGAGCAAAATGTTCGAATTTTAGGATAAATTTTCATGAAAGAAAATGGCGCTAGATTCACCAAACGATTACCTACATCTAAAGTTCTTTAGTACGACAAAAGTGTAAAAAAATTGTTTTAAAATAATAAAATAATATAACATTTATAATACGCAGAATAATGAAATAGAATACTTTGGCTGGGGAAAACAGGCCTCAATGATAAACTCATTTTTAGGGATGGCAACTCATAAGCAGGCCCGTTGCTTAGCGATGGCAAGGCCCCGCCATAAGTCACCAATTTTCGAGGACAGTCCCCAATTTCTGTGGTATTTTTTTGCGATTTGTCCTCAAAATGTAAAGAAGCAATTGAGGACAATTTTTTTATTACATTGTTTTTTAATTAGATCACTCTTAATTATTTCATTAATTATCAAATATCCCCAGTTTTGCTTCAGAATTGGAGACATGTCCTCAATTCTACGTTCGGAAATATGGTTGTTCACCATTATTTCTTCGGGGATAATTCCGATCATTTAGTTTGTTACTGAAACAACTCAATGCCTTATTTATTTATGATTGTTTTTGTTTTGTTTATTTAGCTTTTTAGCCATGGATATTTGAGAGTTTTGATGCAGTCAACATCATTCCATTTATATAGGAATTTTTAAACCTGATATTATTTCTGGTTTGTAGATTATTTACTAATTTTATCAGAAACGTCTCGATTTTTTTTGTTAGCAGTTCTTTTTTTTATTTGTTATAATAAAAGTCAACACACATGTACCTTTAGTTAACTCAAAATTTTGAAAACTTTTTAGAATGCGTGTATTACAATATATATAAAACGCAGCATGTAGAAATTTATGTACTCGTTAGTAATTTATGTCTTTGTTTTGCATGTTTCCAATTTAAAACTGCTCCTTGAATATATGGTGTATTTTATCAAAAACAAGAATGTTTAAAATCATTTCTTTTTATCTCCAAATTTATATTTTAGTTAGGCCAAGCTGTATGATACTCCATAATAGAAGCTTCCGGAAATGCTTAAATTTTACTATATAATATTTGTAGATAGTTTAACTCCGTTTAATATTTCTGGATATTTCATAAAAGTATATATTGAAAGCTCTTAATTTTCAGTTTAAGCTTCTTTTGTGTAAGTATAATGTTCACCTAAATTTTTTTATTCGTATTTTATTAAAAAAGAATTTTATAGATATTAATGCTTCCTAAGTTTCATTAAATGAAATTCTTTCTTTTTCTTAGGCATGAGAAATACAGCATAGATGTTTGATGTCACAAAAATATTCGAGAGGGGAGAGTAGGGTGGGATGGGACGTCATCAATTAGGAAACATTGCTATTGATAACCGATTTTTCCACCAGGTTTAGTAGCCGTACCATCATAGTTATTGTTATAAATCATTTCAGTTACAAATTTCTATGGCAGAACAGCTGTTTACATAACCTCTTATACTTTCGGTGCAAGTTTCAATCTCATTTATTGTAACAGAATTCTTCTTATGTTTTTGCAGACCTAAGAACATAATTTTTATAAATAAGCAGCAGTTTAGGAAGGTCTAGCAGCAGCATATTTAGAAATAAATTATAGATATCAGTCGCGTTTGTAGGAGGGAGGTGCTTGGGCCGTGTACTCGCATTTTTGTATTGGGGGGGGTGAGGTTGCATAAAAGGAGGCTAATGTGGTAATGAAATCCGTAATTTTATTGATCGGAGCTCTAAATCTAATGGGCGACTACCTCTGCTGACTTGAATTTCAGATAAGTAAGTTTACGGCTGGCGGGGGTTGATGGTTTCATAGTGGTACAGGACTGAAAGTAATTGGACTACTGCATTAGTTGGAATTTTTACAACTTTCTACCAGAAGGGTGCAATGGTAAGTGGGCGGGGAAGTTGTACACGAACTTTTATTTTTTAAAAACTTTCTTACTTAAAATTTCAAATATATTGACTGGACCGATATAACGCTAAATGTTTAAGAATGTCTTAACAATATCTCCGGTAGTTCTAAAAAAAGTTAATGTTCTAGTGCAACAAAGCAAGTAATAAAGGTGCTGTCGGATTCTGTACTGACTGGATGGTTCTTGTAAGTGTGCCCTGGGCACTAGGCCTTTTAAACTCCAGTAGGTGTAGATCTTGGAGTGTTTTCAATCTTGTCTCGAAGCACGACTGGTTTAGTTAAGCATCTGCGAAGTAGTTGGAAGTGATCTGCATGACCAGTACGGTCTTCTAGATGTTAGTTGCTGCCAGTAGGCAACAATGATTTAAGATGGAGTATAGTGTAAAATTGTGGTAATCGCGCGTTTAGCATGTCGCAGTTGGAATATTATTGTTGAGGATCTGGTAAATCTAAAACCGCCATTGGCCTCTTGCTATATCTCTGAAATCGGATTCTGTACTCTCAATACGTTAATCTTGAAACAAAGTTTTAGCCTCGTGGCGAGTGTAGCTTGTTGGTGTGCTTGGATATGGACACGGAATAGAAAAATGGATATGGAATAGGATATGGACACGAAATAGACTTCCTGATAAATAACTTCGAAGATCACTACAACACTAACAGAGCACCTTTCTTGTTGAATCTTCACTTGAACTGGGTGACCGATGACTCGAAGTTGTCTGCTCTTGATGTTTTCATAGATCATGTCTTGCAGAATTACCCAGATACCTGGTTTGTGACGATGCAGCAAGCTCTACAATGGATGCGAAACCCAATTCCATCAACAATGGCTCCTAGCTTCGAAGGGTGGAAGTGTCCAAGGAACAAGCAACCTGGCTGAAATATCCCCCGCACATGTGCAGTAAAGATGGGTGCGGGTGCACACGCTGAAGTTCGTTACATGCAAGTATGTGGAAAGTGTCCAGAACGGTATCCGTGGTTGGATAACACCAGAGGAACCAAAGAAGGAAAGACTATAAAAGAATTGGTTAAAAAGGCTCTGTAAGACTCTTGATAAATTCTCTTGAATAAACGATGTTTTTGTTACTATTGACTTTGAAGTGAGTTATTTGCAGCTTTCATGTCTAACATAATTTCCTAAATGAGCTACTTACTCTTAAACTTATTTGGCATTAACATAGGGGGTATTAACATGGAGGGGGGGAACATCTACGAAAAAAGTAATTGTTTCTACCAATAGGCATTTTTTAAGCTTTAAAAACAGCCGGAAAAGTTTCTATTTTAGAGTTTATATCTTGGTATATATTGTTGCTGCATCTCTTGGTAATTATCTTTTAATGTTCAATATTGCACTGAAAGCGTGTATAAGTTTAATGATCGGACTCTACCCTTAATTTTTTGTTAAGTCTTAAAAATACCAGTTGCATTCGATCACTTCTTTAAATACTGGATTTGATATAAGATTTGTAATTTCAGAGGTTACTTTAAAGTAGTACGAACAAGAGCATTGCATAATATTTTTAAATTATGCAATTGGCTTGAATTTGTCTAGCTTATAAAAGCGATTAGTGTAACGAACGGTTCATACTTTGATCTGGCATTTTCTTTTATTTCTCACTTTAAACCGTTCACGGAGCGCCTTGTTTTCAATGTTAAATGTAATTGGAGTTTCATAAATGTCTCTGTTATCTACGGAACCACTAGCTAGCCTACATCACTCACTCCACCCAATTTTAAATGAATCTGGCAATCACGAGTATATTGTGCAAAGGAACAAGTTCGTATTAATAAGATTTATATTTATGGGTGGGGGTTAGTTTTGCACACTTACCTTTTCCTTAAGTGGTAATCTTCGAACGCTTTGAGAATCTTGAATATTTAGGTACTACTTAACGGGTTTTGAAGTGTCGCTGTTAAGTATTGCTGAACTCCTTTTTAAGCATTTTAGCGAAGTTGAAAGAAACTAATTGGCTTTGCAATAATTTTCAATAACTTTAAAATAAATGCAAATATTCTCCTACAGCGTTGACACCCCTAATGGATGTATAGAGTATTTTTCTTGCACCCCAGGAAGATCTTCAACTTACGAAACCAAGTTATGAGTAGACTTCTACATAATTAGTTTTAACTCTGCAAAGCTACTCTTGTCGCACTAATTTCTAGTTAACACTTTACTTCCAGATATTTCTCTTCTTACGAAGAGAATTGTTTGAAAACAGACTAGGGGGAATCGAAGATATTGCCACATGAAACTGGCTTTCATGGTCTGTGACACTAAAAATGTTAGTCTTGTAAAGCAACAAAGAAACGAAGTGAAGAGAAATGGCAGTATTCATGGGAATCTTTTTATTAATGCAATTTTATTTTACAAGTGTTTGAAAAACATTTACTGCAGAGTTATACATGATTAGAAATTATTTTCAATATTTTAACGAACTAAAGGTTTCATCCGATAAAGGGAGCAAAACCGCATTAAAACCAGTGTAAGTACTTCAGAATATATTTATTGGGGTAGGGAAAATTCATTTTGTCAATTGTTTCATAGACCCTCTAGACTTTTTCATAGATGCACCTTTAAACGCTAGATTTACTGAAGGTCTTTTAGGGTTTTTTATTGGAGAGGGAGCGGGGAGGGCTGAATTAGCACTTTAGATGATCTTGGGTGCTCTCCTTTCGGACTGTTTTATATTGCCGATTTTAAAAGCACGCGGCAATCTCTTCTCTTGACCCAGCTTGCGGAATAGTCTTTCAACATTTTATGCAGAATCCATGACTTTAACAAGAGCACAATAAACGAAAGGAAATTATAAAGCAATACTTCTCGGATATAATTTTAGTTTTACTATTTTCAATGACTAATAAATCTATGCCACCTAGCTATGTTACATTTTGCAACAAAATGATAATTTATGCTGATTTTCTGCTTTCAGTTTTAGCGTAAAATATTTTAGCTCTGCATATATTTTTTGAAAATATACTTGCTTTCTGATACTTGTACAAGATCTGCCAACCAAGAAAATTTAGATTGAAAAATTTGTACGAAGATGTATTCTGAAGTAACTTAAATAAAAGTAGACTGGCCAAATAGTAGGCATAGTACCGACATCAGGCGAGTAAAAACATTAAAATGTTATTTTATCGTGGCAGACGGGACAAAATTCCAACCATTTGAATTTAAAATGAGTAAGGAATAAGCAGGATTTTATTGGTATGTGTCAGATCTGGCACGCGATTAAGTGAAGGAACTTTAAAGGTATTTTTATGGGATATTTCAGAGTATGGTTGATTCCAAAATAGAGCTCCACCATGGCCGATTGATAAAGACACTGAACATGGTACATGGCTGAAGTGTGTAGACTCGGGGGTTCGGGTCTATCGCGCGGCCATCGATCTAACGGTCTTGAGTTTTGGGAGGTTTTCTGTAGATACAGCTTTAATACGCGTTAGAATCCTTTGCGAAGTCCTCCGCCCAAAAGACTTCGCAACCACACCTTAGGCAGATAGCCCTTGAGCATCTTTGTCTTTATATTTAACACCAATATCGAAATAAAGAAAAATTTCCGTACTTGATAGATTCTTAACAAAACTAGAAATCGGACTTTAATGTTTCAGATTAAATGGTAAAAATTCATAGATGTCTTAAACACGAACTTAGAACTCGCATGTCTGATCTCTAACAATACCGAATAGTGAAGTTTTAGTATATTCTAGTAAAATTTATACACTTTATTTTGTAAAAACACGTATTTTACAAACTCTTCTAGTTTTGTTAGAGATAGTCAGAGCTACTTATCTGAGCACGTATCTGAGTGTTCTTGATCGCGAGTAACAATCTAGTCTAATTCATAAGAGTAACTATGACCTTAAGCTGAAACTTACAGCATGGCTTTTCGAATGTTGAATCTTCAAAGATAGTGCTCTAATGTTCAAAAGAACAATTGTAGAATAAAAACGTATTCTAGCAAGCATGTAATTATCATATAATTTGAAAGGTAGGTCTAAATATAGAAAGTCTAGGTGTTGAAAAATCTGGTAATACTTCATATGCGAAATTTTTGAGCTGCATTCCTTTAAATAAATAGCTTATTTTAAGAATGACTATTAAATCTGTTTTTGGTAATAATAATGAAGAAGTCTTTTTGCGAAAAATTCAACCTTTTCCATCGTTCGGACCCCCGCCGAAATTTTTGGACCCTGCCCGAAATATTTTTCTGGGTACGTCCCTGCCAAGTGTGGTCAAAATTATGAACGAAAATCGTTAGATGACTGTTTAACAGGAAAATCGTCTATTCTTCTAAATTATTTTGAATTGGTGCCCAACACTAAATACGCTATCTGCAAGGATTGCAAAAAACAAATGTCAAGAGGTAGGCTATAATTTTACTTCAGTTTTATAAACGTTTATTTTCTCACTGTGTTGACTCGTAAAAGACTTTCCGAAAAGTCCATTCATATATATATATATATACAATTGAATCTCCCTAAAACGAACTCGCTCGGTTCCAGTTAAAAAATTCGCTATAGAGAAAATTTTGTTGTACAGAGATTAGAGATTTTTACAGTTACTTCAGTGAATATTGCAAACTTTTTAGTTAATTCCATGTTTAAAAGTATTAAATCCTGTTGGTCATAATCGGGCGATGGTGAAGTGCCTTCATTATCGGAGTCAGTTTCACTTTACTGGTCTCCATTTTTATCATCTGTTACTCTTCCACTAAGTGGTCTGAAATTAAAATTTTCTTCAAAACTTTAAAAAAAAAATCAAAGGTAAATCTGAAATATTCGCTATGGGAAGATAAGCTCTTCGTTATATGGATATAGGCTTTTGATATCGTTGGAGAATGTCTAGCTCTTGATATAGATTTCACGGTTAGAGACATGCTTTAAATTTTTATTTTAAAAAAATATGGAGTGACTCCAATCGACTTTCCGAACATTCACGATTAAAATCATTACAAAGCATTTAAATAAATTTTAATCGATGAATAATTCAAACATATATACCAAATTGAAGCTCAATCGAATGCACAGTTTAAAGGCTTCCGCACTTTCAAGAATTTCTCGCCATACACCATAATGAAAAAGAAATCTTTGTCGCAGCAATGTAGAAAAACTATAAGTCCTATACACACCAAAATCAATGCTGGTCTTAAGATGGTGGTTTATACCATATATATCCAATTTGAGCTCAATCGAATGTACCGTTTAAATGCTAGCGCACTTTCAAGAATTTCCCCCATAGGCCATAATGTAAAAGAAATCTTTGCCGCAGCCCTGCAGGAAAACTATAAGTCCTATACACATAAGAAATTAATACCGGTCTTAAGATGGTGGTTAATAACATATATACCCAATTTGAGCTCAATCGAATATACCGTTTAAACGCTAGCGCACTTTTAAGAATTTCCTCCCATAGGCCATAATGTAAAAGAAATCTTTGCCGCAGCCCTGCAGGAAAACTATAAGTCCTATACACATAAGAAATTAATACCGGTCTTAAGATGGTGGTTAATAACATATATACCCAATTTGAGCTCAATCGAATATACCGTTTAAACGCTAGCGCACTTTTAAGAATTTCCTCCCATAGGCCATAATGTAAAAGAAATCTTTGTCGTAGCCCTGTAGAAAAACTCTTAAGTTCTATACACACCAAAATCAATAATGATATTATGATGGTGGTTTGTAACACATATACCCAATTTGAGCTCCATCCAATGCCCCGTTTAGGAGCTATCGTGTTCACTCACGTACACAAACATCTATACATCTCGTAAAAATAGCATAAATGAATTCACAAGACCTCAAAACGTGCCAATACACCAAAATCTCGAAGTCTAATTTTTTCATGATTACGATACTTTCCTTACATGGTACATGTTCGGAAAGTAAAAACAGGCCTTTTGATTGAAATTAAGTGATATGATAATTTTTAGAAATAAGAGGATACCCCCCCCCCCCAAAAAAAAAAAAAAAAAAAAAAAAAAAGGATGTTTGCTTCAGAGTGGATATTTGATTCTCAGATCATGTTTCTCTAGAATACACATAAAGGGAACACAAGTTATTTATTACTTAAAGAACTTACCAGACTCTAAAAGTACTGGCATATAAATTTAACTTTTCAAAATCAGCTGTACATATTGTAATACAGCGGATCTGTTCGTGAGCTGTTAGCTGTTTTGTAAGCAGTAAGATATTTTTTTGTGTGTGTGTGTTTTCTGCTTAAACAGTGCTAGGTGATCCGTTTAGAATATTAGATAAGCAAATCTAAAAAGTTATAAAAGAAACAAAGAGCAAAACAAGAAGTTGGGGGTAAATAGCTGTATGGATTTTGAGGCCCCCTACGTGTGTGGGCCCCCGGGCATTCGCTCCGCCATGCCTCCCTATTTTTACGGCACTGCTAATTTGGAAACATTTTATCTGGCTCATAGCAACAATTAGGCGACAAAATAGAGGCTGAGAAAAATTGATTTAAATATTTGCACCAGTCGGCACTGGAAATGGATTATTTTATTAATATATCCCTTTAACTCCCCCCCGTGTTTGTGTTCTGTCAAGCCTAAATGAGGGACATCTGCCTATGGGGGGGGGCTTAGGCGGAGGACTTTTTAAGGGAGTCTAACGCATATTCACGTAACATCTGGAGAAAATCGCCCAAAACTCTAGACCACTAGATAGACAGCCACGCGAGGAGAAAGAATTCCGAACCTGCACACTAAGACGCTTCCCAGTGCCCAGCTTTTTATAAATTCGGCCATTCGTCGGCATGATTGAATAGAAAAGAAAGACTAGAACTACTGTAAATTCATACTTCAATATATCCACTGCTTTTTCTTTTTAATGCTTTCTACTGGGATCGAATTTCATCATGCTGTTATTCATTTTAACGAGAACTACACTCTCGTTACAAAAACTGCGCAAGAGATGTAGGTTGAAATGACATTAAATTGTATAAAGTATCGGTATCGGTTAAGTATCGGTATCGACCGATACCATAACTTAAAAGTATCGGTATCGGCAATTTCTGAAAATGAATTTATAGGTAAAGTATCGGTATCGGTCTTCAGCGAAAATGTGGTATCGGTCGATCCCTAGTTTTTGGTGGAAATTGAAAAAATTAGAAATATTATCACGCTAACCTTTTACTCAATATTTAAAAATAAATCTTAAAGCTCTGCAAAACAGTAACCCAAAGATCATATCTCGAAGACCAACGTTTTATATAAGTGTACTTTGAAAACCATGCTTTAAATGCGGCTAAATATTTACGTTCTAGGAGCATTCAATAGCTCAGGTTTCTTCATTTGAGATTTTGTACTCTCAAACAAACGTACACCAACGAATGTCACGATGAGAAGGAGAGAAAGGGGGTTAGTGAAATCAACACATTATAAATTATTTTGAAGTTATTTGGAACAGCGAATGATTCCGAGCAGTTTCTATTTTATGATTATGCATTTTTTTTTTAAATAAATGTTCAATTATTAATAGGACAAATGAAATAAGATGGGTATTCCATATGAGTAAAATTGATACCGTTGCATTTTTTTGTAATTAATTGAATATGTTGTAGAGTATTTTGTGTTCTTAAAGTAAACGTAAGATTTAAAGCGAAAGCGTATTGTAGCATAACATGTGTCAAAGGGGGAGAGGGGGGTCAAAAATATTAATAAAAAGTTTGATATCGCCGTTGGACAGCTCCCTAAGTATAACTACAGCTAATATATGTTGATATAGCTTAACACTCAGTTTGTCTTCGCATCATATAGCTTTCGCAGTGTGTTTTAGATCTCAAAACAAAACGCTTTAAGTGTTTGGCAAACCAGCAATAATGTGACTTGTAGAATTTGGCGTTATCATTTTTTAAGTATGGGGCGAAAGTGCGGTGCTGTGCACTCGAGCAAAGTTTAACGATGAAACTTGTCTTCTCATTTTCCAAAAACATATTTTCTAATTTATCACTGTTTGAAAATTACCATGGAATTAAGTTTTGCAATTTGTTCTTGATAATGCTAGAAGCAAACTGTTGAACATTATTTATAATGTTAGTGAAACTAAGTGTTTGTAATTTACTTCCAGGGGCGGCTCTAGGGTAAGTGGCACCCCCCCCCCTGCAAACCTAAAAAAGGCTCCCCTAGATCAAGTTATCAGTTTCTGAGTTCGAAATGACACCCCTTTGAAGATGGCAACCCGATGCGAGACCTTGCTTACGTGTGGAACCTTGCGTGTCACCTTGCTTAAGTGTGGTTATGTGCTTTCGTGTCGGACCGCCCCTGTTTACTTCCAAATAGTAACTTTTCATAAACCATAAAAGACAGTTATTAGACACAGCATATTTTTTTGTGTTCTGGCTGATATAGAACAACTATGGATAGACAGTCCAAATGGCCCCAACGCTGAAAAAGTGTAATTGTTGCCATCCCTTAATTTAATTACCAGTTTGGGGTGTAGATCGACCACCATGTTGAAGGTACTTAAATAGAATGATGGCAACGACCGCATTTTTTTTTTCAGAGTTGGACGATCTATCCAGTATCGAAGGAATAAACGGGAATTAATCAAAAAATTTTATTAACTTGATAAAGAATGAATGTTTTTTTCGATATACTTTGGATGCTTATTTTTCTGACTTTAGACCAATCAGCTGAAATATTCAAATCTGTGCCTTTAGTTTAAGCGACCAAATAAGACTACGCATTTAAAGCCTTTTTATTTTCACTTACTTGAGAGCAATTTTCGACTTACAGCTGTTCAAAATTTTCTTCCTGTTCATTATGCAATAAAATCCCATTCTTTGAATTTTAGAAGAAATATTTTTTAAAGCTGATACACAATATAAAAAAATAAGAATGAAATGGCATCTTATTTTTTGAAATTCCTACAGAAATAAACTATAAAAGTAGTAGGTTCAGAGATAAAACCTCGCTAGTGAAAATACCTTTAAAAGAACTAAACTCAATTTGCATTGAAGATACTAAATAAACATGGTAACGCAAACTGCAAGAATGGAATGTTACTCTCTCTTCAACATAAATATGAACTCTAAAAGACTGTTCAACTTAATTTCCTACTCCAATTTTAATCAAAATACGAACAATGCACTCACAACACAAGCTTTTATTTATCTCTTCGTGCTGAAAAATTTTATCAAGAATTTCTTACTTTTCTTTACTGATGTGATGTGTTTTATCTCTTTCAAACTTTACACAACTAGAAACAGACATTTTCTTGTTCATATTACATCTGATAAAAGTAGGAAAGGAAAGAAAAGTAATCTTATTTTGAGAAAAACCAAGCAGTATATACAACTTCATAAACAAGAATAGAAATGGCTGCGTTTTGCCGTCGGTGTCATTATTCGGTTTATATTCGAAGGTAAAAAGTGTATTGCATTTGAGTTTTGGGTGATTGGATATGATGTTTCTTATAAAATTACTTTAGATATGAAGAATTTCCCCAAATGCTTTGTTTGGAGAGGATTAATGTTCTTTTGACAGAGACACGAAAAAAAAAAAAAATCTTGTAAGGAAGAAATTGCTTTATTTCCCGATGTATCAAATAGCAATAAACCATAATAAAAAAGTATTCGAGTAGTTTTTAACAATAGTAACCTGGTCTTGAGAAAGACATTTGGAGGCCCGTGTACGATGATATCTTGTTGGCGCATACAGTAACAGTGTATAAATATTTGTTCGCGTGTTTGAGTGTTTTGTGTTCTGCCAAGCTCAAACGAGGGTCATCTGCAGGGGTGGAGGTGCCTGGAGCAGAGGACTTTTTAAGGGGGTTCTAACGCGCATTCACGTTACATCTGGAGACAGTGGCGTAGCCAGAAAATTTTCATGGGGGTTATGACTACTGCAATTCACATATATGTATAGGTGAGTGTGACAAGATAGTGAAGAATATACATTTTGTATGGCAAAAAATTCCTCATGGGTTATGACCCCCCCCCCTATCCCCTCCCCACCCTTGGCTACGCCACTGTCTGGAGAGAACCGCCCAAAATTCCTCACCGTTTGATCGAGAGCTGCGCGGTAGGCCCGGGCGCGGAACCTTTACACTTCAGCCATCTACCATGTTCAGAAATATTTGCTCTCAGTGGTGTACATAAGATGGAAAAGGGATGGTGTTCAAACCTGTCCATAAATTTTTAATGCACAGAAGTTATGCTTCAAATGACGTCACGGCGACGAATGCTCCTTGGTCGATTACGTTGGACTTTAATATAACGTTTTTTCTATCCATGAATACAACACTTTCGCACAGCGGCTGGGTTATAAAAGTGCGCCAGCCTTTATTCATTGCCATTAATGCTTTTATGCTTATTTTTTAAGAATAGAATTTAAACTATTTTAATCATTTTGGGCCCCCCAAAACTTGGGGGGGGGCTTAGGTTGAGGTCTAGCTGACCTGTGTGTTAATCAGGCCCTGATAGTAACGCAAGTCTTGTAAATTAATAAGAGAGGATTTTTCCCCCTTTTTTCTGTGTGAATATTTCTTAGAAATTATTTCAATCTAATCAGTAGTAGAGTAAAACCTACCTTAAATCGATTGAAATATTTCCCCTTCAAAATCAGAGGTATCTGTTGATTTCAAGTTTCTTTTCAGAGAATCGCGAGCCAGAAAAAAAATCACTAAAATTTGTTTCAGTTTAGTAAAGGGAACGACACTAATGCAAGTTTTCTGTATGCTTACCTTTATCAAAGGGAATTTCCTATTTAGTTTGCAACGAAAATAACGCAAGACATAATTTGTAAATAATCCTTCCAGTTTAGAAACTGGGTAAGGATTATTTACAAAGGGAGACAAGAGGGTTACAAGGGGGAGGGGTTACAAAGGGTTACAAGGGTAGATTATTCTTAGGAAGTAACAACATGTTAGTTAATGGTAAATTTCTAAAGATTTTGATTACCGAAATTAAAAGTGTATTTTTACAGGGCTTTGGATAAGAAAATTTTATTATCATTATTTTTTACTTTTGGATGAGAGAAGGGACTTAGGTCTAAATGTTTATGAGAATTTTTTGATGGCTATTCCTGAGCATTATTTCTCGAAAGTTATAATTTGGCAATGACCCACAAGAAAAAAATAATAATTTGTAGGTAGGAAAAAAACCGTATTAACACATAACAGAGGAAAATCTCATTTCCTACATATCCATAAATAATTAAATTATGGAAAATTTCACTTTGCTACGTTTTTTCATAATAACAGCGTAAGGGAATATTCTTTTCTGCTTCAAAGATTAACAGATCCCAGGACAAAAAGGGAAGAAAACAACAACAAATAGTCAAAATTTATAAAGAACGGATAATTGCAACTTCGCATATTCCAGTTTCATTAGTTATGTACATATTTTTAACAATATTGTATTTAAAAAAAATTCAAGGTTAAGTTTAAAAACTCCATTATTTCATTTCAGAATAATTTATGATTTATGTATACAATATGAGTTCTTGAAGCCATAACAAAACTTAATTAAATACACTGTTTTGTGCTGAACGATTATTTTAATGAACATACATCTGCAAAATAACAAATATACACAGTGAAACTGTCCATATGTACGATCACCAGATTTATCGACTGTGGAGTAAACATTCAAATATATATATGTACAGCATGTGTATGCAGAACTAGTTAAATAACAGAACAAATATAAATTTTACAATATATTAAACTTGTTACAATATATGAAACATTAATTTTCATATACATTGAATTATTCATTACCTTATTTTTACATTTCACAAGAATAATCTAGTTTTTAAATATCACGTGCATGGGTAAACATACAAAATAAACTTCTGAGATATATTACATTGAAAGCAGACTCTAATTCTTTTTGAAACTAGTAACATAAAGCTAATTATAATTAACAAAGTTATCACATTCTCAAAGAAATTCTTTTAAAGCGTGCATTTGGAATTGCGTCAAGAAGAGCACGTTTGTTTACTTTGCTTTATTTAAATTTCATTCCTTCGGCAAAACTTTAGTTTCGAAAATTAAGTTGCTGAAATAGAAAACAAGGTAAATAATGGAAGCTTTAGCCACTGAAATGAAACTGTGTTAAAAGAAGAGATGAAAAGGAATAATTTCTGTTATGCATATTGAAAGGATTATACAGATGTTTTTCTTCTTGAGGCAAACTTCGAAGTAGTTATGTAGTTAAAATTTATTCATAAGTAAAAAAGAACAATTACAAGAGAAAAGTTTTGAAACTATTACTGTTAACAGAGGGTTTCGAAGATTTTAACGCTTAGAGTGTTAAATATTTAGAATATTTGGGAGCAACAATTTTAAATTAACAACTCTAAAAGGATTTTTGTGTAAGTATCGCAGTTGGGCTTCTAAGAAATGGTAAAAGTATTTCAAAAGTATTGGAAGAGAAAAAAAAAAGCCACCAAACTATACAGAATGTAAAACCTTACAAAGGAATTACCAACTTTTTTTTTTTGTTTACTGTTAAACTTTCATTTGTAAATTTGAACTATCGGCTGCGATAATTACCATAGAAGAAGTACCCTCATTTCAGAGTGTATTATTTTTAAATGTGAAGTAGATGGAAACTAATCGTGTTTTAATTATAATTTCAAAATATTTTAGGATATAATGTTGATATACAGGGTGTCCATATAATTAGTTTCCCTATTCAGAGTGGTGTATAGTGAAATCTACTGGTCAAAATATTGCCAAATCTGCAGAAAACCTTAATAAGATAAATCATGGGCGATCATTTCGTGAAAAAAATACAGTTAAAAAATCGCACACAGACGGTGTTTCAATGTGTTTTATCTTGAACAAAACAGGCTATTGCAGGAAATATACTGATGAAAACAATAAAAGAATATTGTAAGTCTTGCATAAAATAACTATATTTCATATTTTTTTTTTGTAGAGAATGGAAGATAATTAGTGCAAATTTTTCACATTTTCAAACTTTGGAGTATGACAATTTTGAGTTTGATGTCGAAAACGATGTTTTATCGGCAGCGAATGAAATTTGGCTTTCGACTAAATGAACGACAAAACATTGGTTGGCATTCAATAAGTCCGTTGTTTCGATGACACTATGACAATGTGATGTCACAGTGAACATATTTAACCGATTCAGGAGCTTGGAAGGTTAATGTTGGGCTAGAGGGGCGCCATTTTGAACTCAAAAACTGAGAAAAACTTGATCTGGAGTAGAAAAGGGAGCTCCTTTTTACTTTCCGAACATGCACCATGTTAGGAAAGTATTGTAATCATGAAATAACTCGACTTTGAGATTTTGGTGTATTTACATGTTTTGAGGTATTCTGAATTCATTTATGCTATTTTTGCGAGATGTATGTATGTATGTGTGTGTACGTGAGTGAATATGATAGCTCCTAAACGGGGCATTCGATTGAGCTCAAATTGGATATATATGTTATAAACCACCATAGTAAGACAGGTACTGATTTTGATGTGTATAGGACTTATAGTTTTTCTACAGGGCTACGACAAAGATTTCTTTCACATTATGGCTTATGGGGGGAAATTCTCGAAAGTGCGCTAGCGTTTAAACGGTGCATTTGATTGAGCTTTAATTAGGTTAACATGTTTGTATTATCCATCCATTAAAATTTATTTAAATGCTTGGTAATGATCTTAATCGTAAGTATTCGGAAAGTCGAGTGGAGTCACTCCAGATTCTTTCTGTTTAGTTTTTGGGGAAAGGCACTTCCGCATTCTGCCTCCCGGCTAATTTTTTTCTAAAACCGAGATAAAGATGTTTTTAAGACTCTTTTACATAGACATCAAATCCTTGTAATTACCTGTCCCTAACTTTTTAAAAATCAATATTTCTTACACTCAGAAAGTACAGAATGCAAACATCTAGCAACAAATTGGCCAACGCTGAAACGGTCAGAGCCGAATAGACCGCGCCAAAACGGTTCCGTAGAATAGTACCAAAGAGATCTCTGGCATCCTCCCGTCAATTCTCAACCTAAATTTGTAGTGCACTTATGCTAGCGCATATCTTTTTCACTGTGGTTCCAAAAAACGACTGAAAATAGTAGATGATGCTTTACAACTTCGGGTAGAGCTACTTTAATCCAGGCTGAATCATACGTTCGAATACAGTCAAATCTGCTTAATGGAATAGCCTATTTGCCACAAAAAAGTTATTCTAATTGGCGAGATATTCCAACCCTTTTTGAGTATTGCGAGATACACAGTTACATACGTTCAAATGTACGTACAGAGGTCGCGCTAAAACTAGTCGAAATTGATTAACATGGCTGGTCAAAGCGGATCAAGCTTGCATTCATTTCTTACATTGAGACGTGACGGAAAATGCTAGTTAGTGATAAAGCGAATTTAGAGATGCTCAAAATTAATTTTTCCTTTAATATTTTAACACCGAATTTTTTTTCTCGACACTTCTTTAGTTCAAGGAAATAAAAACTGAGTTGAACACTTTTACTCCTTGATTGATGAAATATTTCAGTTTTTTGGATAATTATACCATGACTCACCGAGATAAGTAGTCTTTCCGAAAAGCTCCGTTTTTGCGTACGAGCAAAGTTTCGCTCTTTCGCTGATTCGGAGGAAAGGTGGCTCAAATCAAAGTTAAAAGTATCCAGAAATGGCTAAAAATGTTTCCAAGCTGAGAAAAAAAAAAAAAAAAAAAAAAAAAGAAAAGAAAAGAAAAAGAATCTGAAATTCTTCCAGATTTTATTTACGCACTCGGCTGGAAGAATTTCAGTTTTTTTTTTTTTAAATCTATTCAATCAATTCTGCCGTATAGAGGAAAATGATAACTGCAAGTGCTCATATAGATTCCTGTTCGCATAATTTTGTTGCTGAAAATTGCATCCATTGTTTTTTCGCCCCTAGTGGTGGAATGTTTTGGATTAGTGCGTATTGGAAAATCTAAAGTAACCATTTCAGTTAATGAAATCGGATCCTTGATCGGAATTTAATTCTATGTTAAAATCTCCTACTAAAATAGTCTTACAATCCTCCTCCTTCAGTAACGTTTCGAATATAGCGTCTGATTTATCTTCATAAGAATTTCGAGGACTAGCGCATGTAACTGCAAATCTCACTTTATCTTGAATATACGCAATGACCATTTGAACACCATTGATCTGGCTCGTGTAGGCACGGGCATAGTGTTTCATATTCTTTTTATAAAGTGATTTTTGATAAAGTTTTCCTCTATAAAAACTCCAGATGGCTTTCTGTTTTGGAAACCACTGTCTATCCGTTCGCCCAAAGTGAATCTTGGTATTTGAAAATCATCTGAAGGGATAGTCCATGTTTCCGTTATCAATATCAAATCACTCTGAAGAAAACATGAATCAAACGGAAAAGTGACCACGGCGCGCCGCGTAGACAAAAATCCCGTGCTTGAAAGAAACAGCACCCGAGTGCTAAAAATTTTTTGGTGTTTACGTGCTTGTGCTGCTGAAATAGCTGAAATATGCTTATCTGCTAATGCTCTTCCAAGTCAAATATCGGTTTTTACCAACTTATTTATTTTTTATGAACTCTATTACCAACTTCTTACTTTTGCTAACTAGGCTTGTGTAATTTTGCCAAGTGTACCAAAAATAGAAAGTAAAGTTCCGTAATTTAAAAAAAAAATTCAGTTTGCCAACTAGCTATCCAATTTTCCGAGTTTAACAGAATTTGCGAGTGTTATTGGGGAGAGGCTCTCTCCACTCGCTTTAGCAAGGTGGCATGCATACTTCAGTGCACAGTTGTGTCTGAAATAGCTCTCTATTTATGTATACGTTATCAAGCTAAATAGAACAAAAAAGAGAAAACTGAAAAATGGAGTTTACTAATTTTGTCGGAATAGTGAATTTTACATTAAAAAGTTTCTCTGTATGTACTCTTACAATCACTTGGGCCTTCCTAGTTTTTTAGATTTTTTTGACTTGACAAAACGACTGTTATGTACTACAGCATTTCGAAAATTATGAATCAATTCCTGGCCAGATTTTATGGCCGAATTCACGTGTCTGGGCTGGATCCTGACGACATTTTCGCTCCTGGCCACATTCGTTGAGAGTTTTAAAATTTCCGCGGTGACTTTCTGGAGGACAGATGCTAAAAATACAGCACCTTTGTCGCTGACACGCCGGGCGTGGTGATGGACCTGTAAGAACAAACAAATAAATAATAACGCGAACAAACTAATAACGAGAAAAAGAAATAATACCAAATCCGCAGACTTTTGATCATTTTAATAGGCGGCAAATGTGAAGAATCTGGTTATTTTACACAATAACTACCGTCATTTGGTTAATGTGATAAATGAACATATATATGCATATTTACTTTGTAACTTTAAAAAACATCGTTGACCCCTTAACCTACTTGGTGTTGGATTCTCTAGAAAATCAGCTACTAGAAAGGAAGTGGCACAGCATTCGGCGGACCCAGGGTCCTTGCTAAAGGAGGTCCCAAGGGAGGAAGTTTCCACTCTCTAATTCTGTTAAACTTGACAAATTTAAGAATCTATTTGGCAAAATTGGTAATTTTTTGTTGAAGAAAACTATAATTCAACTTCGATTTATGATGTACTTCGTAAAATTCTAACTAGATAGGGAATATCAATCAAGTTTTTTTTTCTTAGAAAAAACCCCCGATATTATATTTTCTAATTGACTAGAACCCCTCTAGGCAGATACTCCTCGTGGAGGTATCCCTTAAACACAATATACAGTATACGCGAATTGACTAGAAAGAATTTTAAAAATAGCTAGAAAAATTAAAAATAGACCACCTTCTAGCTTTTAAAAATAGCTAGAAAAGTTACAAACTTCGTTACAAAATTTTAAAATAACTAGGGGCCAAGGCCCTAGACACGCTACACTCGCTTTTCGTATGAGGCATTCGGCCCTTAATAAGGGTTATTCGTAAACAAGATGTATTCATATACATAATCCTTTGCAGATTGGCCTTTTTAGCACCACGAAATATATCATCTCGCCGCGCTGGCAAATATCCAAGCTGTACTACCATAACTACTATAATGGCATAGTTAACACCGCCAGACATTCCTACTGGTAGCAAATTCCCAAGCTGAACCTAACCGGCCTTAGTATAATCTGCATTTTAATTATTAATTTAATTAGATTCACCCTGCTTGGAGAGACAGTGTTTTGGCACATCGTACCTGATGCCAAAATGGTTCTCTTTAAATCAGTTACAATTAGATATTCTGTTTTGGAAAAACAAATAATCGGTAATTCTAAACTCCTGTTATCTAAGAGAACTTACTATTTGAAAATCGTAAACTTTGTGTAACGCACCTTGACTTATTTATATCACATACTTTTTAATTTGGCGTAAAATTAGTGTAACTCTACTTCATGTTTGTCAATTTCACGCGATTCTACATACTTGGAATTGCTTTGTTGCAAAGGCATAAATGATTCTATACTGGCGAAAATTACCAAACCTGGCAACCATTATACTCATTTTTTTAAAGTTTTTTATTAATATCTTCTAAAACAATTCGAATTTTGAAATTTCAGTCAGTGTATCGGCTTCCCCGGAATTTTCCGAATCCGTAAACAGCTGCGTCAAAACTCAAATCCCCACGGTTTTGGAGGAGATAGCAGAACAAGCTTTTGGCAGTTGCGAAAACGGCCGTTATTATTTTTTTTTTAGAATAGAGAGAAAACTATGCTATTGTTTTCACTCCTTGTAGACTCGACAAAATTACACAAAGTTGACCAAAATTATTAAATATGTTGGTAAAAACAGATATTTGGTTTAGCAGTTTAAGGACCACTCCCCCCATGAAAAAAAAAAAAAAAAAAAAAAAAAAACAACAACAACAACAAAAAAAAAACAGTAGGAATGGGAGTACTGTCTGTATTTAATTTTTTGATGCCAAGTAAATAAATAAATAAATAAATAAAGCAGGTTCTTTAATTTTGTTCGGTGGGGCGTTCCTCATTTAATGTTTACTGCCTCGTGTGCTTCACTATACGATCTAGCAGAAATCTCTTCAACGTTAAACGACTGTTCTCGAATATACATTCCATAAAAAATCCTGGCTAATTATATAAACATTCAATAAATTTATCCTATTGATCAAATGACGGCAGGTTTATTCTAACGTATACATCAATCGTCGCATATTTACTGCTATTAGAAAGACAGACTAAAAGGTGAACGCTTTGATAAATCTAAATCATAAACACTTCAAATCTTTTCGCATTTTTTGTCTATCAGCTTACGCAGTAATTAGAGGCTGTCAAACCATCCTTCAACACTTTGGTTTCAGACATAAATGGCTCACATTTATTATTAAACAGACATGTGATCACTCTGTTGAAAAGTGCTAAAATTAGAAATAACTGTCAATGTAAAAACGCAATTTCAATAAAAGTGTATAAAATGTGTAATACCGGTTTTCTGTACGTCTCACAGAAAACTGATGAGAATAAACCATTGCGAATAATCTGGTATGTAAATTTTAAAAATTATCACATTGTTCTCAATGAAGACTTCATTGACATTAAAGGCTTTTGCAGCGCCAATATCTAAAATCTTCTTACTTTTAAAGAAAATATCAAACATCTTAACATAAAAAGGCATTGATTTAAATCTCTCATATAATGGTTAATTTCATACGCTTTAGACTATTGTTCTTCAAGCTTTTATGACCGAGGACCACACCAGTAAATTCGTAAAGATTCCCGGGCCCCACATCTGTGAAATAAGTTTGTTTGTTTGTTTATTTGTGGATTAAGGCCGTTTGACTGCAATAGGGTCCCAGGCCCATAGGGGAATGCCCTCCGTGGGGGACTTTCTATGGCATCCTAGCCCGTGAAATAAGTAACATAAGCAGAAAATTTGGTACTTTTCCGTTAACGGAACACCAGTGCTAATGTTCCAAGTTTAGCAAAACTCGTGCCTATATTTTATACTCTTAAAAAAGAGAAAAATTTAGACAGGAATGAACACCCACAGGACTGAAAATTGAGACAAACTTGTGCCAGTTTTCAATCCCTTGGAATCATCTCATTTCCTTTGGAGTGAAATTTAGCTCCTTTTTTTTTAAGCGTGTATGTGTACTTTCATCCGTGCTAACGGGATATTTTCTTTTTTTTTTGTAGCAACGATGGCAACGTGTAGTGCTTCGCAGAAACTGGCGCGAATATTTTAAATTGGTGACGTGACGGGTGGTGTTACGTTAACGGATAATTACTAAAAATTTAAGAAGAGAAAGGGTGATTATTCTTGTTCACTAATTCTGTCATTTTTGAAAAGTGAATGGTATTTTTATACATTAGTTGACTTTTCTAAAGAATTAGTTTTAACTCAAAAGCTTTCACATAGAGATTATGAACAAGTAGACCTTTCCCCAACAAAAGGTAGTTCCGATCATTGAGATGATCAGTAATAACGACATGAAATGCAAAGTCTCTTAACCACTGCTCATTATGTAACTCGCAAATGGGTTTCCCTTTGTGTTCCATGAACTTCCTTCTTCAACTAAAAGAGAGGCTGAAGCATCTTTGGCTCAACCAGTGTACTTAGGCATAATACACAAATTCACTATGTTCATCTTCCATATTACTCAAGAACTGTTGAAACTGCCTGTGATTTAGTCCTTTAGAACGGATAAAATAAGTCATCATATATTCAATTGAGAAGGATTTTTTGCACAATTTTTCTCGGTGGATGATTCAGTGGAAAGCTATCATAATATTGTTTTCGCATGTCTTCGCATAAGATTTGAGTAATGCTATTACTCCTGTCTTCCGGCCGATCATAGAATGAGCACCATCTGTGGTTATGGCAAATATATTGCTTAAGCCTAACTCACATTTAGCCAAAGTTTCCGTCAGATTCGATTACAAATCTGATTCTTGTGTTGTATCTGTATGAGTAACGATACTGGCTAATTCCTTTACAATCGTGAAGTTTTTATAAACGCAAAGAATGAAAATAGCTGCCTAGTGCAGTATCCGTTGCATCCATTGGTGTTTATTCTGTGGCAATGGATGAATCAAGTCCATGCATTTAGATTCTAATTTGTTTAAATCTGCTGCCAGATCTTCCTCGCTACTGTCACACCAGACAAGCTAATACTTGAAACACCTTGAGCCAGGGGCGTAGCCAAGGGGGGTCATAACCCCCCCCCCATGAGAAATTTTTTGCCATACAAAATGTATATTCTTCACTAAATTATCACACACACGTATACATATATATGAATTGCAGTAGTCGTAACCCCCCTCCATGAAAAATTTCTGGCTACGCCCCTGCCTTGAGCCTATGATGGGCAAAGCACATCAACTGCACACTGAAGACATTCTTTTACAAAGAGCTCGACCAACAAACGACGCACTGGAGAGGCCTGAAATAATTCTGAAAAAAGGAATACGAGAAAAATTAATCTACCAGAGCGCATCGATCATCAAAGACTTTCTATTACATTGTTATCGTTGTTGCATAAGGAATGGATGACTTGTTCCCTCCCTTCTTCACAGAGACGAGACTGCAGAGATTCCCTAACGAAAAACAAACTTTACTTAATGGAGTCAAATCGAGAGTTTATACGGCAGTGAGTCTTTCATAGATCCATGTCGGGAGCAACGATGGGCACATAAAGGAAATGCCTGTCATCGCATGTGGACTGCAAAAAACGCAACAAGTTAAAACCCTTTAACGCGCGGTGTCCTCGCCGTGAGGACACCAAACTCTGACGTTTTGACTGTTGCCAGTCCCGAAGAATAGATTTGATTTCTATAAAAATAGTGGCGGGTGACATAGCTCCACGAGAATGCTTTACTTTTTAGCACGTCACTTCCCGCAAAAAAGATGGTCACGATTATTTTTAACAGCACTGACATCTGCTGAAGAATGGAAGAATGCGAGAACAGCTGGATAGATTGCCCAATGCTGAAAAAAGGGAGCTATTGTCAAGAAAAGGGTCTCTAGATGTGTGGCACGCGATGAAGGTTTCGATCGTCCGCCATCTTGCTGGTAGTTAAGACGAGCGATGGCAACGGCTGCCCTTTTTTCAGCATTGGGAAAGGGTTGCGCCTCAAAGGGTTAAGAGTGTTGATTGCAAAATCAATGTAATTTTGATCAACAATTGCTTAAGAAGAACAAGATAATTTTTACATCTCGACAATTCTTTTTCAAACTGACTTGATTTTCTTTTGGGTTAATATCATTTTAGAACCCCCGTAAGTCCAATGCTCGGGGGACCGGAAGACTTGGAGGTTATGGGCCCGTCCTATACTCCAAACGCCTGAGCGCACGGTCGTGGGTTCTATTCCCACGCAGTCCCCCGGCTGTTTAAATTTTCCTTTCATTCAGAGATCCAAACTGGGAAACAAAAAGGGAATCTTCGCCGTTAGGTCTGATCAGTGATTAGAATGAACAGGTTATGCCCGAGTTCAACAGCTGCATAGATTGCCCAATGCTGAACAAAGGGCAGCCGTTGCCATCGCTCGACTTAACTACCAGAAAGATGGCGGACGATCGAAACGTTCATCGCGTGCCACAGATCTAGAGACCCTTTTTTGACGACAGCTGGCTTGCTGGTAGTTAATTCGGGCGATGGCCACGGCTGCCCTTTGTTCAGCATTGGGAAAGGGTTGCGCCTCAAACGGTTACATTTATTTTTTTGCTACGGAAAGCATGTTTCATAAGCTTTTATGCAGCAGTGCGTGTCAGCAACATGAGTCTCTTGATAATAGTTGCCTATTTGGCAGGAGAGCCGGTTTTGCAGGTTGTGCCTCGGCACAATGGGCGCCAAAAGGTGGCATAATAACATTTGCAAACACACAGGACTCAAAAAGTCTTGTAAAATATTCAATGATGCAAGTAATACCTTCGTTTGTGGAGAGCAAAAACTGGCGGGGGGGGGGCATCGTCTGGTCAATAATTTTTTTAAGAATTGCAAAAACGTGTGCTCAGTGGAATAACTCAAACGCTAAGCAGTTCTCACCAAGAAAATAAAGCGGAAGGGCGAGAAGTTAATTCATTATATCTGATAGTTAATGATACTGCAATAGTGACTTTAGAGACAGTTAGTTTTTTCAGTGAAATACAATAATTCTGTAATTATTTCTCGGGTTCTGTTAAACTATGGATTATGCTCAAAACATAACTTACGAATTTAAGTTTAAAGTCATTCTCTTTAACTAGATGGGAAAGTAGAATAGAGACAATCTATATAAATAAAATTAGACTTTTGTCTGTAAATTACTTGGAATTCAAAAAATTTTCGATTTCTGTCCGTTTTGAGCAATTGGGAACCCAGTACGACCGAATAACGTCGTACGACAAGTGTCGTTCTGCCATTCTGTCGTTTTGTCATTTTGTCCATGACGATTTTTTTGGTTCACGAATCACGTAAAAATGACTGTAGCGAATGAAATGCAATTTGGTGACATGATAGTTGGTCACTCATCTTAATCTATAGGCGTCGAATTAAAAAGACTTGATTAGATTTTGAAATTTTGGGAAAATTGTTTCAAAATGCATAAATTTTTGTTCGCGCATCACGTGATAAAATGACAGAAGCGAATGAAGTGAAATTTAGTTATATAATTGGTGTTCACTCAACTTAAACTACATTTATAGGCTTCGAATTTTTTAAACAATTTGAGATTTTGCGAATTGTTTCAAACTACGTACACTGCAAAAAAAGTCTGTAAAACGTACAGAAATTACTCTTATTATTTACAGAATAAGTCTGTTCGTAAGAAAAAACAGTTTTTTTCTGTTTTATCTTCATCCGCGAATGTGTACTAGACGAAGACGTCATTGCTCAACCTGCGAAGCTCATTTCGCCTCCGGCGCAATTAAAACGGCAAGACATTGTACTACGTATCGTTAGCTGGAGCTGGAGAAAAGGGACGGTATATTTGGTTACAAATGCATACGTAAGTTCAGGTGAGTGTTTGATGTTATGTACGGATTTTGTTCACTGGGCGCGTTGGCTTAACCCGGCTCGTTTGGACTTAGAACATTTTTAAGTACTTTAGTGTTTGTCGATAATGTTGACGCCGCGTAATTAATTAGATTGGGATTTGTGAATAACGTTACCGCCACATGATTAATTAGGATAACTAATGTTAAAGCAATAAGTAATTAGACAGATTAATTGATTATTAATTGATTTATTTAAGCATGTTAAAAATCCAGAAAACACCCTGAATATACATAATGTTATTAAATGGACTTGCAAAAGAGATGAATAATTAATAGTAAAAATTTAATAATTTCTATCAAAAAACATTGTAGTAAAATAACTAAATATATTATTATGTTTTGTTGATCTCCAGTAGTCATTCAATAAAAACAAAATTAATGATTTAATTACAATGTATAATTAATATTTTTTTAACTAATCACCTTTTTTAATTTGAATAAACATGAAGATATCACGTTTGAAAACTAAATGGTGACACATATTTAGTAACACTGGACACAGAAGAGGAATCTCAGTCACTGTTGTGTCTCCTCATTGTTGACTGCTAGATACTGCGCCGCAGCGGGGCATTTACTCTTATTGTGAGTAGCAACACCGGACTCAGAAGAGGAATCTTAGTGACTGAGTCTCCTCAGTGTTGGCTGCAAGATGCTATGCCAGAGCGGGGCATTTACTCTCATTGTAAGCAACAGTATCGGCCTTCTTTGGTAAAAAGTGGCATGTAACATTGAGGGGAGGGGGGAAATGGTTTCTTTTGTAGAAAATATTTCCAAAAAGTTTGAATTCTTTTTTTTGGGGGGGGGCAGTTACCCCTCCGTCTTCCCTTTTAATCCGTCCTTGGCGTTCAATGATGGGAAATAGAACAGTTATTGAACTTGATTGTGAATTCGAGACTTTTTACCTACAAAAAGAAACGAAAAAAATCACCTGTGAATTTGATATATTTATTTTAGACTTACGGGTGAGGGGAAGGGGGGGGGCGGACTTTTATGTGTAAAACTACGCATCGAAACCAATGGACCAACCAGACAAATCGGCATAATGATTTTAAGCAGTGCAGGGCATCACTTGATCTGACGTCATACTATGACGTCACCTTAGCGACTCTTTCTGCAGCTACTTGCGATTTATGTGCAAAAGTTTCTGGCAACACTGACCGGAGGTGACGCTCTGGGTCGGCAAACGAACGATACGTACCGTTCACCTCACCATGGCACAACGTTTATATCACTGGAAATCGTATACGGGCGAAGTGTGAAAGTCCCGGGTTCGGGTCCCATCGCGCGTCCGTCGACCGTTAACCGTTCAGAGTTTTCCGTGGTTTTCTCCGGAAGTTAGCGTAAATACGGATTAACACCCCCTAGAAAGACCCCCACGGAGGGCTCCCCTCTTTCAAGGAAACCTTCTCAAAGCTCACTCATCAAATGGAACGAATTTCACACAATCTCAAGTACACACTAAAAGGAACGTACTGTGTGAAAATTAGCTGCTATCTCCTCATAGAATTTGAGAAATTAAAGGTTAAAAATTAGTTAAAATCGCGCCAATTGTAACCCTTTAGCTAGTATTTGGTGACAGGGATAATTGGTCGGAAAGTTGAAACGCTCACGCGAGTATGTACTCGAAATATTTATAAATCAGTGTTTGCTATACTGTGTTATTTTTCAACGTACTGGGTTTTTAAGTAGCTTAATCTCGTTTTCTACTAGTTAAACTGAAGTCCTATAATCTTTTTATTTTAGTTCTGAAAGTCCCTGAAGAAAGTAATTTCTTTTTATTTGTATTAACACATTGCAAGCTGCAAATTTAGTTTACGCATAAGTGAGGCATTTATTTTAATTCTATTCTTTTATCCACATGATGGTACTATGGACAAATATACTTAATGTTGTTTTTATGCTTTAAGCGGAATTTTCTTCGAAAAATATGACATTGTCTCCATGCACAGACGAAGAAAAAATCTGCAAAATCAAATTGTTGAAAGCTTGCAAAATTATCAGAAAGTAAATGCAACAGATTTGGTAGCAAATGAGCAATGCTTATTACTCGATACCCCTGAAGATCCTATATTTTCTAGTTTAGAAAACGAAAGCATTGACTTCATGTCAAGTGAGGACATCATGCAAAATAAGCAATTTATTTCTTGAAGAGATAAGGAGATTGCAGTAAAATACTGGCGGGATACAATAGTGGCAAAATCCCGCAGTTTACAGTGTTCAAAATTATTTTAAATTTGTTACAAATAAAAGGCACTTATATCTGTGGGAAAAGCAAATTCAGAAGAATGGCGATTATAAATATAAACTAAATCAAATTAAAAAATATACGTTTCAACACTTCTAACACGCAAGAAAATTACAGAAAAATGTACATGATTGCGATTTACAAATTTGGGCTTCAGAAAAGGCATTCGAATTAGGACAGAAATTCCGCGCATCTAAAGGATGGCAGTACAGATTTTTAAAAAAGAATTAGATTGTGAGCAGGAAAGTTACAAAATTTGTTTTGCTGAAAAACTCTCGGTCAAAAGAAATCATAAAGAAATTAACGCAGGCGTTCGTAAATGATGTAAATGTCTTTATAAAGGATTCGTTGTTAAGAGACGGTCAAATTTTTATGCTGATCAGTCAGGTTTTAATTTAGAAATCCTTCTAGACGAACCCTGGAACATAGAGTATCGAAGCAAGTAGAAACTGAGATTCAATCACAAAATGCAGTGACACATTCCTACACTACAATGCCGATTTTAAGTAAAAACAATAGATTGTTATAGCCATTACATATTGAACATCCCGAAAAAACTGGGGAATTTGGAAAAAATTAAGTGCAGCAATGTTCTGACATTGTGTTAATGAAACAACTTAATAATATATTTCTTTCAGGGTCAAATCAAATGGGTGGGGGAGGGAATTATAGGGTGAATCCCTCCCTTCCAAAAAAAATTACCTTACAATTTTTTTAAATTATTTTTTTTTTAATACCATGGTTTATTTCAATTTTTATTTCGCTAAAAAGCTAAGCTTCTTCTAAAAAGCTACGCTTAACCTCCTATGCATAGATTTTATGTTTAAAAAATATTTTTGGCCAATTTCCTCCCCCCCCCCTTCTCCAAAACGGAACCAGTTACCGGCCTGATTTTTTTCCGACCATATGTTCTGCGGGATATCCAGTGAATCATTGCTGCAGATGAATCCTGACATGTGCTTACTTAAAATGCTTATTAAATAAGCATATTTTTGTAAAAGCATTTATAAAAGAAAATAGAAAGCGTCAAGTAGCGATAGAGGCTCTATTCTGTCGGCTCATACTCATTTTTTATTAATTAATTTTAGCTTTAATTTAGGAGATAGCAACTAATTTTTACACATTAGGTTTCTTTAAGTGTGTACTTATGACTGGATTAAATTCGTTACGTTGAGTGAGCTTCGGGGAGGTTTCCTTGTTTGTGTTGTCCTTCTGACGAGGATTTATAAGCGGGCTTCGAGCCAAACTCGAATCCGATATACTTGTTCACAACAACTACATATCGCAATTGTTCTTGGTTTTGGGGGAAATGAGCAATAGCAACTTCATGTAACAAGTTAAGTACTACTCATAAACTGTTTCTCATAAGTTATTTCCTTATTATATTGTTTGTTTATATTCATTGCACTTGCTAATTGGTCCTACAACTGTAGTTAGCATGTCTTATTATGTAGTTATCGATATGTTAAATATTTTGGAATGAGTGTTTTTGTTCGCAATCATTTTGTTTGCAGTGCTCCAGTAAGTGAAAGAATATCGCTGAACTTAAACATCGTGGCACTATGATAAATATATTGTTTATTTTCAGTGTTTGTATTTGAATAGTCGTCTAACACCGAACAATTTATGATGTTTTTAATGTGCATGTGTGCAGGCGCGTAGCCAGGAAAATTTTTCGGGGGGGGGGGATATGAACTGACGTGTATAAAGAGACGGAATTTCATCACTAATCCAAAAATTTCGAGAGGGGGATATATCCCGATATCCCCCCCCCCTGGCTACGCCCCTGCATGTGTGCTCTGGAGGATTTCACATCAAATATAAAGAACATTAAAAAAGAATGGTATCTACAAATTATTTATAATTTCCTTGTAATATTTGTTATGTAGTTTTAAATTTGTACACACTTTGCAATTCTTTTTGCATATTGCATACTATTATTTCTTAATCCTAGTAAAAATGAATCAAAGAAGTATAGTTATACACTTTTTTTCAAAGTTAATGAAACACTTTTAACTATCAGGTTGTAACGAAAGTTCTCCGCCAAATCTGCTTGAGTCAGCTCATGCGGCACCCAGCGATTGAACTTGTACATCAAGTTTATGTGATGCATAGCATGACTAATGGGCATTGCATTAATGTCTAACTCTTTAGCTAGCTCTCAAGTGGTTAAATACTGATCTTCTTGCACAAGTTCTCGCAGGTGGCACTCATTAACATCAGTAGGCCGGCCAAAACGCTCAGCTCCTTGAATGTCATAGGCCCTGTTTTTTAACTTTCAGTACCAAACCTTCATAGTGTCATATGATACAACAGTAAAATCTAAATTACCCACATATTTCTTTGACATTCTGTAGCTGAATTTTTGCAACATAACTAGAAGTAAATGATGGTTCTAATCCAGTAACGTGATAGTTCCATTTTAGGCACATTGTACTTAATGATAGCGATATTTTTTAACAACACAATGTTCTAAAGCAAGTCGCTTTCTTTCAAATGGCAAAAATTGTTTAACAAAATATGGGCAAACAGACTACGTGAACTGTTTGCAGACGATATTTGTGATGGCGGGAAACTTTCGTTACAACCTTATACAATTTTGTAAACATATAAATAAATCAAACCACATAGCAATATTTTAAAAAGTGTGAAATTTATAGGTATATAGCATATAACTGTTTTTTTATTTTATTAATACACAACTGGTAATTAAAATAGCAACACCAAGAACGTGACATGCTACACACAGTGCAGCAATTTTAATGTCGAGTAGTATATCTTATGAAAGAAATATTTCTAGCTTCATAACATTGTGATTTTCTTTTTTCTACAAATTATGTCTTTATCAAAAACAATAATCATTTTCTTCAGTTTTAAAAGTAATTTTTCATTTGTATGAGATAAACAGCTAGATTTTGATTTGAAGTAATTTTACATTGGGAATTTTCTAGTTTTTTGTATATTCAGGGGCGACTTGGAATTCAGGGATTTGGGAAATTTTATGTCTGGAAAAGTCAAAGAATTCTGCAAAAAATCTTTTCTAAATCAGGGAGATTTAAAACTCTTTACAATGTTTATCGTCATTTGATGCAGAATACCGTGTTTACTCGCGTAATAGTCGCAACCCCGTTTCGAAGCAGAAAAAATAGCTCTTTAGAGTTACAATATTATATAGTAGATTTTAACCGCATAATAGTCGCACCTGGACTTTCAACATGAAAAATTGGCAAAAAAGTGCGACTATTACGTGAGTAAACATGGCAGTTTTGGCTTCTGGTGATCGGGACAGCTTTAGTATTGGTCATTATTGGCAGTCTTTGTCATAACTTTGTGAAATTTTCAATGGCATTAATATTTTATTTAAATATTATGTATTCATTTTTTAAATTCTTAAACAGGGATGTATAGATTTTTTTATAATTCTTATTCACTATATTTTAAGTTAGCATTTACTCTGTGAGGGGGGTTCCACCCCCTCAAAACCCCGTTTCTTTCTTTAAAATAAATACAATTTCAGTTTACTAACAACCATAGTCAGATAAAAGAAAAAGCTATCTGCGCACATAATCCAAAACTATCTGCAAACTCATATGACGTATTTAACGAGGTGAGGGGGAGGGGGGGGGTGGTCCTGGGAGTTCGGACACTCCCCCCCCCCTCCCTGAAATTGTGATTTTTGTCACTATAATGATTGTCTTTTTGTGAAAAATTCTGGCCTTTTTACGGTTTGGACTCCCCCCCCCCCTCTCCCAAAATGTTCCCTGAATACGTGCCTGCTCGTGATAACTGAATAGATATTGCGTATATAAACTTGTGTATATGCATTCGAAGCACACATCTGTGCAACCCGCTTGCGCTATAGTGACTAGCTGCTGCTGTTGTGAACATGTATATCGGATTTGTGTGCTTGGCTCGAAGTCCACTTGTAAATCCTCATCCGAATGACAAAACAAGGGAGTTACCCTCTGTGGGGTCCTAACCCGTATTTACCCTAAGTTTCGGAGAAAACCACGATAAACACCGAACGGTTAGATTGACGGATTTGCGATGGAACCCGAACCCGGGACCTTGACACTTCGGCCGTCTACGATTTTCAGTAATATAACCACTGTGCCATGGTGAGGCTTTGTGCAAGATAAATTGTTTATTTATTTTAATGCATAAATTTTAAAACCATTTCATATCAGTGCTTAGTTATAAAAGTATTTTTTTAATATTTTGCTTATTATACAGTCTGATCATCAACGTTTTAAATTTTAAAATCTCGAATCATAAGTGTAGTCAGTGGCCAATATCCTGAATCAGGAACACTAAACATAAATAGGAATTTTTTATTCAATACTTTTCGAAGTTGAAATATGTAAGAAAGTAATTAAAAATTAGCGCAGATCTGATCGCTCTGTAAGCAGTTCTTTATAAAAGTTTTACATTTAAAAAGAGAGGAAAGCTTAAAATTTTGAGCTTTCCCCTTTTAAAAAGTTGAAAATTTGATTCTTTTTTCTTATTCATTATTATTTCAAAAAGATTTGACGAAAGTTAAGCATATTGTTAAATGTAGTAAAAATATTTTATCATGTAAATTTATTTCGAATGTCCAATAGCAAGGATGCATCAGTCTTCTATTTTAAAACAAGATGGTAATTTTGACATTTTAATTTGGAAGGGCAGGCCCATGGTCAGGATTTTTATTCGGGGAGGCTCAAATATTCAAATACCATAACTTAAACATAGGTATCATGGGGTCCTATTAAAGGTGCAAGAAAGAGCCCCCCACCCTCCGACATAGGCGCGGCATAGTGATCATTTTTAAAATACACTGGAACTTTTTGTATTTTAGTACTGAAGTGTCTGAAATACTGAAATTCTATAGAATAAGGGTCTTCCCTACAATATAAGCCTTCCATAGAATACTGAGTGGATTGTGGTAATGGGGCCCCTTGGGTGCCCCTCTCTTGTAGAGGACGCGGGGCTGCAGAGCCTGTTTCCCTAAATCCGCCCCTGTATAAAACATACATATTTGAACTTTCGGGGGGGGGGTAGCTCCTCAAGCCTCCCCTTCCCTATCTACGTGCTTGTCTAGGGGAATTACAAAAAGTGCTGCTGAAAAGTAAAATTATTATGCTCCTAGCTTGTGCTAACAAATTTCAGTTTATAGATGAGTCAAAAGTAAAATGTGATTTTTTAAAAGTGTTTAATTCACTGAAGTAAATTATTTTGTTTCTAGGTGTTTGCTTGGAATAAATCCTAACAGAGGATGCAAGAAGAATCCTGATGTGAAAAAACGTGAGGCCGTTAATATGAAAATTCTCAATTTACTTAATAAATTGTCGGCATATGAGCTAATTGACCACTAACTATATATTAAGAAACACCCATGAATACTGGAGAGCAAATCTATAAAATTATAAAAAATAAACTTATTAAATATTCCTTTGTTTGTACTTTGTAAATACTTTATAAATGCTGTATTTTTTTTCTTAAAATAAATCTAATTTTTCCCAATTTTTCTTGACGTATTTCTTTGATTATTAATGGATATTACAAAAATCTAAGCATAGATATATCATGCAAGAGTAATTTTAATTTCCTAAAAACTATTTCTGAAAAATAAGATGCATGTATGTATATACATTAAAACCTCTACTAAAGGTCACCTCCGAAGACTGGTTATCTCTTAAAACAGACACTGTTAGAAGTTTACAGAATTGAATTGAGACTATTGAATTAACATTATTGTGAACCTCCAAAGAACGGTTGTCTCATAAAATGGTCATTATTTTATGGGACCAAACGTAGCTATTGTTCAGAGGTTTAACTCTATATATGTAGTATTTTTTGGAACGACGCCATCACTACATTAATCAATAGTTTAGAAGCAAACATATATATTATTTTAACTACAATCACACGCTACAATCATCTAAAAAATAAACCTTACAGTAAATACTTCCACTAACTTCATTTACTACAAATACCCCAACCATTTATTTAGGGACAATTGACATGACAAACTGATACGCTTCCCTTCCCATAAACATAGAAATTGATGGATACTTGATAATATGAAAAAATAATTTTGAAAGCATTAAAAAATAAACTTTAAATTTTATGCTTGGAACATCTACACTCCCACCCCTGATCCATTGATTTGTGTATAAATTTTCGTGCTTTGAAATGCATTGATTCATTTGAAATCAGCTTCTTTGATTACTGTTTTACTTGATTGATAGCAATCGTTTTTATAAATCTTTCTTTTTTCAACATTAATATTTTATTTTGTACAGTTACTTAATTTTAAAGGATGCCCTTGGATGGAATTGATTGAAAATAATTAATGTCACCTATGATTTCAAAACATACTCAAGAATTTATTTTCATTAACATTTAGTAGCAGAATTTTTTTACCACTTAACAGGGCCAAGGTCGTCGAAAGAAGCTAGTATATGATAAAATTACTGAATTTTTTAAGTAATTGTAAGTAAGTAAATTTTTTAAGTAATTTTAAGTAAGGTATTGAATTATTAAAAACAAAAGAAAGTTGTTATAAATACAAAATATATTTCATAAATAAACTGTTTTTTTTCTGTAAATTCCTTAAATCAAGCTGTAAAAAAATGGTTAAAGTCTGCTACATTGACAGAAATATACCGTCGACGGGGAATCTGGAAAAATTACAGATTTCTGTAAATTACATGGATTATCTAAAAAAAAAAAAAAAAAAAATTCGAAGACTTCGTAAAACACACAAAATATTTCTGTAAAATTGATGAAGAATCTGTAAAAAAATTACAGAGTACTTCTGTAAAACACACAGAGGATTTCTGTAAGATTGATGGAGAATCTCTAAAAAATTACGGAAGACTTCTGTAAAACATACAGAAGATTTCTGTAAAATACACGGAGAATCTGTAAAAAACTACAGAAGACTTCTGTAAAACACACAGACGTTTTCTGTAAAATAAACAGAGAATCTGTAAAAATTACAGAAGACTTCTTTAAAACATACAGAAGTTTTCTGTAAAATAAACAGAGAATCTGTAAAAAATTACAGAACATTTCTGTTAAATATACGGAAATAAACTGGCGTCCTGGCTGACAGTTTTTTTCTGTAAATTTGACAGACTTTTTTTTGCAGTGTACAATTATGTTCGCATATCACGTAAAAATGACTGAAACGAATTAAGTCAAATTTAACAACAATAAAGACAGAAGCGAATGAAATGAAATTTGGTAACGCAGCTTAAACTATAGACGTCGAGTTTTTCAACAATTTTGATTAAATTTTGAGATGTTGCGAAATTTATTTCAAAATGCGTAAATTTTTGTTTGCGCATCACATAATAACGACTTAAGCAAATAAAATGAAATTTAGTGACATGATACGTGATCAAACAACTTAAACTGTAGCCATCGAATTTCTTGAAAATTAGGATTAGATTTTGAGATTTTGTGAAAATTTATTCAAAATGTAAAAATATTTCTTTCACGTATAAACGAGGAGCTTATGAAATAAAAATTTAGTATCATCCCAGCTGATCACTTAAACTATGGCCGTCGAAGTAGTTGAAATTTTTTGTAATAGATTTTAAGATTTTGTGAAAATTAAGTACCATTCCTAAAAAATGGCAATGGAATAGAATGAAATTTAGAGTTATGTGAGATGGCAAATTAATTTAAATGAGATGCCAAAATTGTTCTAAATATTTCATAGATTTTGAGATTTCGTGAAAATCGTATAAATATTTACCCTCGCATTCCCCTAAAATAGCTTAAAAGAATAGAATGAAATTTAGTAACTTGATCATAGCAAAGCCTAAAACAATACATGTCGGAATTGAAAAATGTTAATAAATTTTTAAACTTTTTTTGAATGTCTATTTGCTTTTTCGATTATTGAAAATTTTGCAAATTTTTTTGAGGCATAATGTTAAAATATCTACAGTGAATGAAACAAAATTGAGTTACAGGTTAAAAATATAAGAAGTACCTTTTGACTTGAAAAGCTCATTCAACATGAATAAAACTTTATTTTGAAAATAAAAATTTTTTCGTTGTCAGTTTCACCCACCTTCTTGTTAGTCTCTAACCTGTAATTTTTTCGTAATACACAGAAGTTACGCACACAAAGTTACTTTACTTTCTGTACTACTGCCAATATGCTAATTCTATTCTTTGGACTCCTTACATTGCTGACGAAAATTCAGGTTTTTAGAAATGTGAATTACATATTAACCTGCCAATGACGAGTACTTCTGCTAAAAGAAGTAATGTTTAAAAATTAGAAAAATAAATGTCGAAATACCATATCCTGAAAAATCGCTCTTACCAAAACAATGAAATAAATACTTTATTGTTTCATGAAAAGACTGTGCATATTTAAGAGATAATTTTATAGAATAGCCATTCATTTTCACATGATTACTGTCACAACTCCAGAAAAGGTAGCGTCCTCTAACGATGATCTTCTGTACTATATTACTGGTTTTTATCAATGGAAGTCGCATGCTCCACCGTTTCCATAAACCAAAATTTGTTACATTAATAGAGAGTTTTTGCATAGCGGTTTTAATCAAGCTAACACTAAGGCTACTATAGGGGAAAGGGGTTCCAGCTAACACTAATGTTAAATGCCATTGGACAGTACAGCGCATGCGCACGAATAAATTCGGAAACCTGATTGGCGAAAGTACTCCGGATAGCGTTAGCGTTAACATAGGAAGAAATGGTAAGCAAAAACTCCCTATTAGCTACTCAGTATCTGCTAGAGTTCAAACGTTTGACGTTCGTCATTCAGAAAAAAAGAAGAAAAAATTTTCCTCCTAATAAATATTTAAAAAAAAATTGTAATGGGTGAGATATGTAACTGTTTCCATTAAATATATTCATCAGTCCAGGTGGCGAATGATGGTGGTGGTTAGCGCAGCGATCACATCGATTGTGATGTTGTGTTCGGCTCCCGACTTTGGCTTGGTTGTTTCGTCCGTCTCTTTCAGAGAGTGAATCTTTGGCCATCAATTGGGTGACTGCATCATAAAATGATCAGCATTTTGGTATAGGCGTCGACAACATAGGGCAAAGTGGAGGGGCACTTGCCCTCTCTGAATTTTTGTATGCCGATCCCCTTTCTTTTATTTTCTTTCCAACTTAGTAATCATACAGTGAAGTAACATCCCCTCCCCCTACCCTTGGAAAATATTCTGCCAATGCTCATGCACTTCAGGCTTTTGTAGAGGGAATTCCTATACAGAAAGTGACCGCTCTTGAGAAAAAAAAAACCCTTTAAAAATATTAAGTCTATTACACTTACAAATGTTTTAAAATGCATATTTAGATAATATTACACTAAAAATATACTACTACTACTACTAATAATAATTAATACATAACTTAAGCATATTTTTTATCCTTGTAACGGGTAAAATCACTCCACTTCTCTGAGATTTGGTCATGCGCAGACCAGCTCTTGAAGTACTGGGTACAGAATGGAAGGTTTCTGAACTTGTCATATTACCAGCTGAAGGACCTGAATAAATTATTTCATAATCGCTATCTTCACTTGAAGACATAGAACCTTCAGACTGGTTGGAATCAACATCATCACTTGAAGACACGGAATCTTCAGACTGGCTGGAATCAACATCATCACTTGAAGACACGGAATCTTCAGACTGGCTGGAATCAACATCATCACTTGAAGACACGGAACCTTCAGGTCGGTCGGAATAATCAGGGCTTTCACTCATTTTATATTCTTAATACTTGTAAAGATCTGTAAAAGAAATAAATGAAGTACACATATAAATAATATGAAGTGCACCGATTCAAAACATATTTTCTAAAGCAACTGTCTTGCATGTATGAACACAGCACCGCTACGAAAATAAAACATCTATCGCTCACTATTAATAGCTATATTCATCAGCCTCCCCCTTTACAGTATTTATGTAACGTAACGGAAATTCTACGTTGAAACGTTTAAAATTCTAAATCGTTTTTGCATTGCAGCTCTACACCTCATTAAATAACTTTTAAAATGTATTTCTACGATCATCTAATTGATTTTTAACACTTTCCTACAAGGTTGAAAAGTGTTAATGATTTCAGTTTGTCTGACTGTCTGTCCGTCCTATGTTCTACGTTGAAATGTTTAAAATTGTAAAATTTAAACTAAAGGTCTAGGTTTTGACCATTTTAGATTTAAATTCACCAGCTTGATATTGTTGTATAATTAAAATCTTATTATTTCCCAAAACTGTGAGTGCATCTTGAACAAAACACAAAGATGTTGCATTTAAACTTTGTCTTTTACTCACAATGCCGCTAGTGGTATCGCGTCCAGTTAAAGAATACTACGCTGGTAACATACAAGATATATTTTGAGCAGGCGATTCTGCTGTCGAATAACATGGCAATACACGGTTTTTACTTGGTGATACTTTAAACACAACCCTCGGCAATTTTGAGTCAGCCTGTAAGTGGTTAGTTTAAATATCTATAGCCTCGGTAAGCATTGATCTATGCAGTTGATTTTGATCTGTGCAGAATACCTCTTTAAATGCATAGTGTGTAGTACATGCTGTACTATAAACAGGAATAAATCATAGATTTGTGTGCTAATATGCCTTTTTTGGACGAGGGTCAGATGCACCCTCGCCAACAGCTATTAATCAAATTGAGTTGCACCGGAATCCTTATTTTTCTCCCCCTTCGAAAATATGCTACCGCTGGTCCTTTGCGAGACCCCAAAAAAACATCACTGGGTCCGTTCCTCGCTGTAAGGAGCCCCCTCAAAAATATGCTATTGCTGGCCTTTTGCAAGACCCCCCAAAAACATCACTGGGTCTGGCCATCGCTCTAGCCTTCCCCCCTAAAATATCCCATCGCTGGCCCTCAGCAATATCCAAAAAACATCACTGGGTCCGATAATCGCTGTAGCGGGCCCCTCGAAAATATGTTACCACTGGCCCTTTACGAGACCTCCCAAAAAACATCACTGGGTCCGGCCATTGTTGTAGAGGGCTCCTCGAAAATATCCTAACGCTGGTCCTTTGCGAGAGTCCAAAAATCATCACAGGATCTGATCATCGCTGTGGGGGGGGCCTAAAAATATGCTAATGCTGGCCCTTGAGAGACCCAAAAAAATCATCACTGAGTCCGGCCATCGTTGTAGGGGGCTCCTCGAAAATATGGTACCGCTGGCCCTTTTTGAGACAGTAGGGTTCCCCTATGATTGTCCCCCTCCCCTCCATTTCGTGGGTGCAACTCGCCCGTGGATTAAATTCATCAGCGGTGCAACTCACCCCTTTCTCCTTTTGCTCGGTGCAACTACCATTTCTCATTTTTTAACTATAAACTGGATTAGTTTAAAAGAGAAATTTTAAATCAACATCAGATTTCGCAGCAAAAAATTTTAAATTAAAAATATTCCTTCTTAAAAATTAAACCTGGATTAGTTTTAAATAAAAAAATTTAAATCAACATTGAAATTCCGTACAACCGCTATACGTAACATCATTAGAACTTTCTCAATTTCAAAACATTATCCGAGCAATAAATATAACACTAAGATTGTAAGATAAAAACATGAGAGATTAACTTGAACGTGCCTCTCTCTTAGAATCCCAAGTTGGCGAAAAGAAATACTGCAATATTCGCCAAATCTCAGTATTTGAAGCATGGTTTGAGGCTGAACTCACGGCACATGCGCATTACAGTCAAAGAGAAAAGAATCCTTTTAGAGTTCTAACTGATTGTAATTATCATCGCTTAAAAACAAAAAAAAGTGTCTATCATTAAAAAACTCGTACCAAATGCGCCAAATCTGTGTAAAAACTATTGGGTACTTATGTATTATCCTGGCGGTCCGCCAAGATGAGCAATTTTTTGCCAAGATAAATGCCAGACAAATGAAAGAATTCATGGTTAGAAATACGTTTGAAAAAGTTTAACAGCACATTTGAAGTGAAAATCGTTCGGCGGAAATGACCGCCGAGATAATACGTAAGTGCCAAAAATTATTGTATTGCTTACGGAAGAGTACCAAAAATAGTCCTGAAGGAATGGGAAGTACTGTCTTATTTACCTAAATAAAATAATTTAATACTCACTTATTAGAACCCCAGAAGGACTTACTAGTCGGATTTACTGACCATAAAGAATTAGAAAGTAAACAATATTTTCAAAAATCTCTTATGGAATTTCATAGAGTTCGTGTACATAGAAAAGTCACAGGAGGAAGGCAGTTCCCCCAAAGAAGTGATATTTCTCTGAAAAAGCATCTGGCAGTTAGCTTGGCAGTACAGAGTGGTCCGTTGAAAAGCAAAAATTAATGTGTCCATGGATAGACGATTGTACTATCCATGGAAATAGGTGCCATTGCCCCCGACGAGGTTGTACTTCTGCTTGTTGGTCCCTAATTTTGAACCAATTCCAGATGAGGGACCAAACACCACCTGAAATCGGCACCCTCAGAGGTATCGTTTAAGCATGGAGCACTTTGGGTTGATTCATACTTTAACCCCTTACTCTCGCCAAGGTGACGATAACTATACATATTCAGTTACCATGACGATTTTTTCAATTCATGCGGCAACAGTATTTTACAATTAAAATGGGGGTTGGGAACAACATGCAACTACAGCATTACTTTTTTATTTATTTATTTTTTGGATTGCCATTTAATGTAGTTTTAATAGTTAAGAGTCTTCAAATTCCTTAACCGGTGCGTTTATCGTTAATTTGTTCACTTTCGTTTTCATCTAGTTCTCTTAGGAGTGCTGCAACCTGTCCATAGCTCCTAGAGACTCATGACTGCGAAGCTCGCCAAAGTGCGGCGACTTTTTAGATTGGCGAGTGTGTGTGGTGTTAAAGTAGGAATAACCCGGACTTTGGAGCCACGATGGATTTTACGTGCACCAGCTCCCATTAGCGTGTACGATCCCAACAGCAGTCCAGCAGCTAGAGGAGTTCACTCTATCAAGCACTGGCCAAGCCGGATGCTGCTTCCCTTTTCGTGTTCTTATGAAAACGGAGCTTACCCTAGTAGCACAGTTAGTCCAAAAGACGTTTAAAACACGTTTTTTAACGTAAAAAAAGGGTTTCCAACGTAATTTGAACGTTTTTGAACTAGTTGTGCTACTAGGGTAGTGACTAGCCCACTGCAGGACTCAGCAAAAATTAATAATTTTGGCAAGTTAGATTAGCCCATGAAAGAATAGAGTTTCCTGTTTACAAACAAATCGCTTACTTGCAATTAACAGGTTGGTGTATTCTGTTCACCAAAAGTATTGGTGGCAGAACACACCGGCTGGTTTGTCCACCGATTGAGTTTGTAACGTCACGGGAAACTTTTCTATAGAAAAACCTTTATTTTAACTTTAATTACAGGATTAACTACAGAAGTTACGCCTATGGATTTACTAAACAAAAATTATTTGTTTGAATTTAACTTTATGATTATAAGGAGTTATCTCCATATTAGAATCTTTCCAATGAACAAACAGTTTTCGTAAACGCACTCACAGAGAGATTTCGCTTCTTTTCGAAAAGCGTATTCACTTCATCACAAAATCAGAATCGAAGACGACGTGATGTGAATACGCCTGTTAAAAACGAGCTGGATCTCTGTGCGAGTGCGTTTGCAAAATGTTTTCGCATCGAAAGGCTTTCGATTTGCAAACAACTCTCTCGCTTCAAGCTTCCGAAAAGGCTATTTTCAGAATGACATTTCAGATTATGTGCAATTACTTTTCTCGGAATATATTTCTTGTGTTAGAATCTGATTATCTCTGTGAATTTCCGACTGCAATCAAAATCATAGAGATATGAATACATCAGCTGTCTTCAGCTTTGGACGAAATGAAGTAACTGTGAAAGAAGTTTTGCAATACTTGAGACTTTCAGCGTCTATACTTAGACCAAAACATTAAGCTAGTTCCTTTAAATAAAAGTGAAAGATGCGCAATTTTATGGAGTAATTAGACTTTTTCTTTTACAGCTAAAGTGAAATACTATTTTTACGATATTTATGCAATCGCATGATACCGATTGTATTTAAAATTCACATGTTTTGGTCTAAGTCATATGGCGGCTTACAGTTTGCTCTTCACTGTCAATATAAAAAAGACGCCGTTTTCACTAGCGGCTTGAAAACTATGAGCTGCGTATAACCCCCATCGAGTAATCACTGTCAAAGTAAGAATTATACGTAGAGGGTTATTGCCAGCACATCGAAATCGCTAAGATTTCGCATACTCAGAACAGGAGGAATTCCTGCGTGGTCCGATCGCATCACACCCTATTTGAGGGAGCGTACAGAAATAGTTTCCTCCGCAATCAGCAGTAGAAAATGACAGGAATCTCACTGGAGTTGACGGTTAATAGGATTTTAAACAATAAATAATGTATGTGAAATGATACTCCGCAATGTTCCGAGAAAAATCCAGTTATGAGGCTTTCTTAATAACGAAACTATCCTTTATTTTCCTTCATCAGTTCAATTCGAAAGCCCTGGAGGACCCAAGACTCGTTTATGGATTGGTATGAGCTATTAAAGTTTTAAAAACGTTTAGGAAGTTCTTAAAAGTATCTGCTTCTTGAGTTTTTGGTTCTATACAGGCACGGACTGGCCAGGGTGTCCGACTATCTGCAGACGGGTGGGCCCCCAGCCTGGCGGGCCCTCCCTGCTGAGGGCGGGCCCCATACAGAAAAAAGAAAGAAGATACCAAAAAAGTGCTATACTGATAGCACTTGAATGAAGTTTGACACATACGAAATATTTTGCAGCTTCAATTGCGCCCCAGAAGGCTTCAAAACACTTCATTTTAAATATAGTTCTCAAAATCTTTTGAGTGAGTGTTCCCGAATGAGCAAGGGATTAATTAATATGAATGACGCCTATTAATTAATAGATCAATATTTTATGAATGCATTAATTATCAATCATAATAACACCATACCTCCCCATATTCCCGAAAATTAACACATCCTATTATTTATCGATTACACAATAACCCGCCCCCCCCTTCTCTTGAGATGGGCGGGCCCCTACCCTCCCAGTCCGGGCCTGTCGACGAAGCCTCAACAGCTTGACTCCTCCGATACAATGTTACTAGCATCGCTAACAACGCTACGCCCCGCCAAGCATGTGCGAGTGCATCCTGTAGTTCCTAACGGTCTTTCTTTTGCAATATCAGGAAATGACCTTTCCCTTCTTTTTAAATATACGAGGGCGTTGCTTGTAGCCACCACAGGCGTGACCAGGGCGTCACGGTAGGCAAGAGGAGGTGTCACATTAAGACAAAAGTCCTGGTAAATTTAGATTAACTATTACATTTGCGGCGAGCAAATTATCTATTGCAAAAAGCATCTCGAATCAAAACTCTATATCTTGTTTTCTTTCTTGAAAAAGAATTGCAATATTATAATAAGAAACTTTATTTCGAAAAGTAAATATATCACACAAAATATGGGGAAAATACAAAAAAATACTGCGTATATTTATGTTCGCGCATCCCATAAAAATGGCAGAAGCGAATGAAATGAGATTGGGTGAAATGATACGTGGTCACTCAACTTAAACTGTAAGCATCGAATTTTTAAAATACAGTGATTGATTTTGAGATTTTGCGAAAATCGTTTTAAAATGCGTCAATTTTTGCTCCAGTATCACGAAATAAAGACTACAGGGAATGAAACGAAATTCGGCGACATGATAGGTGGTCAAACAACCAAAATATAAAATAGTTATCTGTCACTTATATGGTTCGATCGCCAAATATTAATGGAGCCATGTAATTGAAAAGTAGCAGTTATTTAAATTATTAACTATAACGTATTGTATCCATCTTTAACTACAATGCACAAAATCCGAGAATTATAATTTTCTGAAATTTGGCGGAATTCCCCTGTTTAATTAAATTTATTTAATTTGGTGTAAATTCTGAAGATAGATCATTTAAAATCGCCTTAATAACTGCATTATTTCTGCACGGAAAATTAAAGTTTAACGCCATATTCTAATAAAACCTACACTTGTTTTTAAAAACATTATTTCGTTACGCTCTCAGTAAATTGCACCAAGCCTAAAACTGTGCAAACCGCTACAAGCTACTTTCTCAGAATCGGCATATCAGCTATTTTATTTTTTGCCAAACTAAAAAATATGCATATATTTCTCGGAAATCTCCAAATCCTTATTCTTTTACACATATAAAAATCACTGAATTCCTGCTCTGATTTCACATGCACAGGGTACTTTATTTAAAAAATAACTTTGTAAATAATCTAATCAGAAAAAAATTCAATAAAATCGCCAAACATGGCAACCTCGATGCTTATTTCTCACTTTTTCACTACAGGGGTTATAATTGCAGAATTGCGAAAATCAGCCTTTTTTGACACGCTTTTTTAGCAATATCTCTTAAAATAATTCGAATTTCGAAATTTAAATGAGCGGAAGATCTTCCTCGGAATTTTCCGAATCTGCGGACACCTTGATCGAAACTCAACGCCCAACAGTTTCGGAGGAGATGATGCTACACACACAGAGACAGACACGCACAGATTTATAAAGTTTAAAGAAAATTTTCTATTAGTATACAAATAAAAGATGGGGCGATTCCGGATTTTATCTCTCGGAAAGCCAACGTTTTACGTCATTTACGCAAGCTGTTTGACACCCATCGAGTTCAGAGATTGCACTGATGTGTTAAACGATACAGAAGGCATCAAGCGACTACACAATTCTTAAAATCTAACCGTTGCCCCAACCTTTTAAGCTGTTCTCCCCCAACAAATATATATATATATATATGTAATGTACAAAAAGGTAATTTGGGTTTTACTAGTTTGGGTATTGTTCAAGCGGGTACTTTCACTGTAAGTTTTGCTTTTCTGTCTTACTTGCCACGCGCGCTCTGGAGCTATGTTTTATTTATTTTGTTATTTGTCAGACATCAGGCCGTCGATTCTGAGTTCTTTAGAGTGTACACGTGTCCCCACGCCTTTGTAGCCCCGGATGCGGGTCATGTTGGTAAATGTGTGTGGTTCGATCAGAGATAAGAGAGAGGAGGAGTTATGTCTTCGCAAACCACGTGGTGTGGTGAGCGTAAATACACTCGCACATCGAAAATCGAGAGACTTCTGCCACTGGAACTGCTTGATTAATCCACGCGGATTTTCGTACCCGTTTCCCCTCCCCTCTTCTCACTCTATATTGTAACTTAAATGTAATGTTCAATAAACCATATTATCTGCCTTAACTCTGGAACTTTACTGAAATATCTGACGTCTCATACATATATAGAATTAAACATATAGAATTAAACATCCTCTCAAAATTCAAAATGTCTATTTGCTTGTTTCCAAATTCTTTAGGGCGTAGTAACTTTCGTTTTAAACAAAGGATTTGTATCAGGATCCAGGGTCACACCGAGCCGCTCCCCTTCGCCTGCTGTCCAACGTCGATGCTAGGACCCAACGCCGAGTATGGGTCTCGACGAACAGGCCCGACTGGCCAGGGTGTCCGACTGTCTGCAGACGGGCGGGCCCCAATACAGAAAAAAGAAAGAAAATACAAAAAAAAGTGCTATACTGATAGCACTTGAATGAAGTTTGACACATGCGAAATATTTTGCAGCTTCAAATGCGCCCCAGAAGGCTTCAAAATACTTAATTTTAAATGTAGTTCTCAAAATCTTTTGCGTGAGGATTCCCGAATGAGCAAGGGATTAATTAATATGAATGACGCCTATTAATCAATACATCAATATTTTATGAATGTATTAATTATCAATCATAATTAATGATAACACCATACCTCCCCATATTCCCGAAAATGAACACATCCTATTATTTATCGATTACACAATAACCCGCCCCCCCCTTCTCTTGAGACGGGCGGGCCCCTATCCTCCCAGTCCGGGCCTGTCGACGAAGCCTCAACAGCTTGACTCCTCCGATACAATGTTACTAGCATCGCTAACAACGCTACGCCGCGCCAAGCATGTGCGAGTGCATCCTGTAGTTCCTAACGGTCTTTCTTTTGCAATATCAGGGAAATGACCTTTCCCTTCTTTTTAAATATATACCTCCACGTGGTGTTTGTGCTTTGTCGTGAAGGGAAGTTTACCTCCACGAAATTTCTACAAAAGGATTCTGGTGAACTTTCCAAACGGCTTGTGGCTAATTATTTAGAGGAAGGGGCAGAAAGAAGTAATGCCGATCTTTTGGTATTTCTGTGCAAAAACGACCTCAGCTAATCATACGAAATAAGGCATGTCTATGAATTTCTTAATATCGGTGCTCAATTGGACATCATTTTCCAAAATTCCATATCTGTGGGGAATGGGGAAGGGGGACAAATCTTGAGTTTGGATGTTTTACAAAAGTGCTATTTTATACGTTTCTCTAGCCCTAAAAATCTAAACAATGAAAGGTAAGCCTATTTTGAGACATTAACGGTGTAGTGAAAAAAAACCATGTACATAGGGTGCTTAAATACAAAATTACTGTGAAACAAGTTAAAAATTTTAGAAAGGGGCTTTACAAGCTGTGCTGTACATTGAAATAAACGATACACACTTGTATCTGTTAGGAAACTTTTGGAAAATTCGTAACAATTCTTGAAAATCGAAAATGTTACAGAATGTATCACTCTGAGAAGAATTTTGAGTTCCAGTTCTATTTTTAAGAATTTTTTCGGGCAGTTTTTTAAAAGAAAAGAACTTATTATAGTTTTTGATGTCCGTATTCTTTTTCTCTGTTACACAGCAGTGTATTCGAGTGATCGTCAGTTACCGACCTCCTTTAAAGGAAGTTTTCTGGAAATTTTTGATCGGTTGTTGAGTTGCGATTAAAAGAAATGGATTAAAATTTCACGATAGCGAATGCAGACGTTGCTATCCTGCATAGGTTTATACATTCATTTTCTAAAGAACTGCTTCAACATGCCTTTAACCAGGGCAACATCTTAAACTGGAATTTCTCGTCAATTCAGATCCACTCATTGCTGAACTGACAAACAAGCAATTGAACTTTCGCAAAATATGCCGTTGATATAAGATTTTTGGTGGGGTTTCAGCATTTCCTCATTTTGGATGAGTTTTCTCTTAAAGAGAACAAAGTTTTTAAGTTACGATATATTTTCAGACCAGTTAGCATTTTTATCCTGCGGAGGCGTAAACACAGAGTAGAGGATGGCCCTTAAGGGAAACTTAAAAAAATGTAGAAAATTTAATTTTTTATAAACTGTAAATGACGCGATCATAAATACAGATGTTGGTACCCGTCTTTTTATTTTCATAGGGGTGCGTTAACATGTTTTTTAGTAATGGGCGAAGGGAGGGCGTCACATAAGGCCACAAGTGGAGTAACGAGGGCGTTGCTTGTAGCCTCCAGAGGCGTGACCAGGGCGTCACGGAAGGCAAGAGGAGGTGTAACATTAAGACAAAAGTCCTGGTAAATTTAGATTAACTATTACATTTGCGGCGTGCAAATTAACTATTGCAAAAAGCATCTGGAATCAAAACTCTAGATCTTGTTTTCTTTCTTTAAAAAGAATTGTCATATTATAATAAGAATTTTTATTTCGAAAAGTAAATATATCACAA
>JAWZYV010003844.1:0-13127 GCA_038373885.1 Cheiracanthium punctorium | reverse complement strand
CATATTATATGTTATTCGACATTTAGCTCTAATTCTAGTTCCTCTACGTTGCATTGAAATGAACGTCTGAAACTTCGCTGGGGTGCTGATAAAAACACATCGCTAGTAATTGCTTTTTTTAAGTATTAAATATAAGGCAAGTTTTTTTTTAAATCTTTCCATTAAAATATTATTGAAATGCTATTAAAATATATTGGCATATACATAAACATTGTTTATTAAGTTGAATATAAAAGAAAAAAACTTTTTCACTTTTTATTTTAAACTATTTTCAGATATTATGACAAAAATCTACATGGGAGAAGGAGAAAAACCGATTCCGTTTCTTACTATGTACTACTTTAACTGACTGTAAAGAGGGATTGACCGATTCTGTAGAAAATACTGTAATTTAAGATGAAGAAGAGCACCCTATTGAACAATGCGGCAATTCTAAAGGTTCACATCGAGAATTCGAAGAGCCTTTTGAACAGGATGCATCTGTTTTCGCATTTAGTGTATAGAAATATTTTCGTCAAGCACATAAGTACAATCTTCTATGAATAATTTGAAGAAGATTAAAATATTGTTTTACGGTCTTTAACTATCATTGAAAGGAATAATAAATCAAGTTTGTGACTTTATTATTATTTATTAATGTCGTAAGTCGAGTTATTATTAATTTTATCCTTATTTGTTTTTCATAATTTATGTAATTGTAATTGATTAATACTAGTTTTCACAATCCATTTGCATTAATTTAGAAAAAAAAATATATTCAAAAAAACATAAATGATGCTGAATGCTTGAATGTTGCAAACAACCTGCGAGTAATGCTGCATCAAAAATAAGCTCAAGTGATCAGGAGTTGAACATATTTTCCATCAAATAAATGTTTGTTGATTTCCACGACGAAAACAATAAGGAAATGCAGTACAATCATTAAATAATTTAATAATCCTTCATGTTTGTTTTAAAACATCACATTTTATAATCAAAAGTATCAACGCATTCTTAAAAATCGCATTTAATTTTTGTGTGCATTTATTTTTTCAATTGTAGTTTATATCTTGGAGTGACAGTTGAATCTTGGAGTGGCATTAGTTAACACGCATATCTATATAAAAAAATTAGACTTTTGTCTGTACATTTCTTTGAATTCAAAACTTTTGGCGATTTCTATCCGTTTCAAGCACCTGGGAATCCGGCGCGACCCTCAAAAAGAAGTTTGTCTGTCTGTCGTTCTGTCATTCTGTCATTCTGTCGTTCTGTCGTTGTGTTAATCTGTCCGTGACGCTTTGTTTGTTCAAGCATCACGTAAAAACTTCTGAAGCGAAAGATATGAAACCTGATAGATGGTTGCTCAACATAAACTATAGATGTCCGATTTTTTAAACATTTTTATTAGATTTTGAGATTCTGTGAAAATTCTCTCAAAATACGTTTATATTTCTTGAAGCATCACATAATAGCGACTAATACGAGTGATACGAAATTTGGTGTTGAATCTTAATTTATAGGTGTTGAATTTAAAAAATATGTTGATTACATTTTGACATTTTGTGAAAATCGTTTTAAAATGCTGTAATTTTGTTCCAGCATCACGAAATAAAGACTGCTGGGAATGAAACGAAATTTGGTGACACGATAGGTTGTCACTCAACTTAAATTATAGGCTTCCAATTTTTCAAAAATATTGATTAGATTTTGAGATTTGAGAAAATTATTTCAATACGCGTAAATATTCGTTCGCGCATCACATAATTATGACTAAAGCGAATGAAATGATATTACTTAGTTACTCTCTAACCTGTAATATTTTAACAATGCTTACAAATTATAACTTCGCTTACTTTACTTTGCAACATAATACACCCATTCTGTGTACTCCTTCAATGCTGACGGAAGTTCTTGCTTTTTGGAAATTTTCATTCACTAAGTCGTCGAGGACGGGTACTTCAGCTAGTCTTTGAATAAAATTGATTCTTATATTTAAATTATTTAAAAATATACATTTTTGATCAAAATCTTGATTAGATTTTGAGATTTTGCGAAAATCGTTTAAAACTAAGGGAATCTTTGTTCACTCAGTCGTAATAACGACTAAAGCGAATGATATGAAATTTGGTCACATGATGGATGGTTCCTTAGCATAAAGTATAGGTGTCCAATTTTTTAAACATTTTTATTAGATTTTGAGATTTTGTGAAAATCCTCTTAAAATACGTTTATATATTTTCAAGCATCACGTAATAACGACTAATACAAATGATACGAAATTTGGTGATATCATAGGTAGTTGCTAATCTTAATTTATAGGCGTTGAATTTTTAAAATATTTGATTAGATTTTGAGATTTTGGGAAAATCTTTTTAAAATGCTGAAATTTTGTTCCAGCATCACGAAATAAAGACTGTAGGGAATGAAACGAAATTTAGTGACATGATAAGTTGTCACTCAACTTAAATTCTAGGCTTCCATTTTTTCAAAATATTGATCAGATTTTGAGATTTTGCGTAAATATTCGTTCGCGCATCACATAATTACGACTAAAGCGAATGAAATGATATTACTTAGTTACTCTCTAACCTGTAATATTTTAACAATACATAAAAATTATAACATCGCTTTCTTTACTTTGGCAACATACTACATACATTCTCTGTACTCCTGCAATGCTAACGAAAGTTATTGATTTTTGGAAATTTGCATTCAGTACTAACCCGTCAACGACGGGTACTTCAGCTAGTTTTAAATATAGATATTTTGCCATGATGGTAAGTGTCGCATCTCTTGAGATACGTCGCATCGCAGAGAAATACATGGGATATTCCAAAAGTAAGCTTCTTGATTTTCTTTTGAAGGAGATGATGATGCACCAGGTGAAACAAACAATCGCCATAGGTATAAACATTGATTGCTGCGGTATGAAATCGATTGAGGGGTATGAAATCCACGATATCGTGTAAAGAATCCTATTGTCCAAAATTACGACAGGTTTGACGTAGTATCACTGTGCAAACTGATATTTCCAGTCTTGAAAATGCTTTATGTGCGAAGAAACGTCACAAAATCCTGTAAATTATTGTACTATTTCCTTTTTCTCTTTTTTTTTTTTTTTTTTTTTTTTTTTGCTTAACACGAGTGCAAAATAGCATATTAGTAGATTCAAATATTTTACTATGACCGAATAGGGATAAGAAGGGGGTCTGGAACTTTCACATATTATTATTTAAGGTACGAATTCAAGAAAAAAAAAACCAGGCCAAAAGAAGGCAAAGCTCGATTTACACGCATTTCTAAAACCAACTTTCCCCTAATTGGGGCTTATTTTCATGTCGGAACTCATCTTAAGTTCACTTATGTATTTTTTTACAGATGCTCTTGGAACTGCACTCACAACACACACACAAACACACACACAGACATATATATATATATATTAAAAGTCTTATGAAAGATGGATTTTTTTAATATTTTCATGCAAAACTAAAATAATATATAAATAATAATTAGCTCACTTTCAGCTTTAATTTAACGCCAAACGAACATTTTAACAGCAAAAATATTATTTCAGGCCGGTTATGTCGGTAATTTACTATGAAAATAGTGGACTTTATCAATAAAAAAGTGATTTTGAAGAAAAGCGACTTTATGCCACCTCTACCCCACTATGCAGCAGACCGGTTCAGCCAAGTTTATTTAACCCTACAAGGTTCGATTTTTCCCTGTGTCTGAAATAAATATATCTGATAATATTAGTGATTAGCAGTTGAGGAAATATAATTAGAAAAATAATAAAGAAACATGTTGCTGGAAACTCCCTTTATTATTTCAGTTATATATGTGGTAAACTGAGACTAAACCATATTTTTTGAAATTTTAGAATTCAAATTATTTCTGAGTATCATGAAGTCTCACGCACAATAATTTTTTCCTGGTCAAAACTCTCTGCTAACAATGTTTTGTTAATTTTCTGAAGTAATCGAATCCCATATACAAGGATTACAGTTTTAATTTTGAAAGAATTTTGACAGTAAAGGACAATAATGACATCTGCAAGCATTGGCCTAAATTTTCTGTAGATGTATAATTACTTTTAAAAACCGATAGATGTCGATGCTATCTGTAAAGGCATAATTAAAGGGGTTTTTCCACGAATGCTATCAGGTGCTTTCTAGGATTAAGTACAAATCGCGATGGCAGACAGACGTGTGGCAGACGCAATATGGTATCCAAAGAAAGTGCGCAGTGTTATCCTTCATGAATATGTTCAATGGGTGACAAATCAAAACCAAGTACAGAAGTTTGACTTGAGATCAGATTTGCAGCATCCGATGGGCAAGCTTGTGCCGCTCTTCCGGGGTCACTTTCAATGCTTTCACTGTCAATCTGTTAATGCTTAGGTTGTGATACAATGCCTTGCAAAGCGGGGCACTGATTTTCACCAGAGTAATTCATGATACAAAGGTGTAATCATTTCTGGCGATTACGTTTGCGTGTGAAAAGTAAGTACACATTATTACGAATTTTCGGGGCAACCCGCTGCTCTGGGGCTTAAAATGGTTTAAAATTCGTATTCTACGCTTCAAATAGATAAATTTTGCTTTTTGTTGCATCAAAATCGGCCAATTAGAACCGGAGATACGGAGGTTTCGCTTTCCCATATGTTTTTCTATGGGCTTCTAGAAATCTCGAGAAATATTAGTCCTAGAGCTTAGATCTCTTCACTTTTGAGGACTTATTTTTGGCGCCAAATTTGGCGATATTTCGCCAAAAGTCGCCAAGCTTGGCGACTTTTTGGTCATTTGGCGCGATTTTCCCAAAGGGGCCTGGAAGTTGTTTTTCCTGCATTAAAAACGCATAACAACCTAACATTTCTCTTCTATGACGTAATCAAAATTCACGCTTTATGTAGAACCCTCGAGAAATTGACTTTTCTGGAAACCTCTTGTACCTCCTGCGTCGGCTATTTATAGAAGCGGGCATCGCCCCGAAGTCAGTCAGTTGCGAGTTGAACATTCAATGTGCGAAGAGCTCTGAGTACGCTTGTTTTGTGTGAACTGATAGTGCTATAGAAGCTGTGTTTTAGCTTGCTTTGTGAAGCTGTTTTTAAAGTGCTGTGTGTAAATTCTTCATTGCTGTGTCTTAAGGGATAGTGTACTATATCCCTTGAATATTTCCATGGAATTTTAGCCTGTAAAAGTGACTTATTTTGTGTGAGAAATACAGCATTTGTGAGAGCTTCTGATCCAAGCGGATTGTTAAAAGCACGTTACTGATAGATTGTGCTTGTGAATTGTGTGCAGCTGATTGTTCTACGAAGTTCTAGAAGAAATAAAGTTTGTGTTCCATCCTGACAAGTGACTTTTTACTTGAACTTTTTACACCAACAGGACTTTAGAACGACGAACCCCAGGAGTAGCAGAGTAATTCCGCAACATTTGGTGTCAGAATCGGGGTTCTAAAGAAAGACTTTAATTTTCCAGTTTATGGTTTTGACTAGACAAAAAATGGAAGAACAACTTCAAAAGCTCATGAATATGATGCAAGAAATGAAAGCCGGACAAGACGAGATGAAAGCCGGACAAGACGAGATGAAATTCGGTTAAGATGAGATAAAAAAAGAGATGAAAGCTGGACAAGACGAGATGAAAGCTGGACAAGAACAGATGAAGGCGGATTTAGAGAAGAAAATTGAAGCAGGACAGACCGATTTAGATAAGAAAATTGAAGCCGGACAAGAAGGAATGAAATTGGGATTGGAGAAAATGGAGACTGCTTTGGGAAAATTAGAGAAATTCGAAAAGAGTGTGCAGGAAAATCAAGAAATAATGGAGAAAAGAATGTCGCTCATAGAAGAAACTCAAACGAAATATGAACAAAGAATTGAAGGAAAAATAGAAGAAAATGTTAAAGAATTGCAGCAAGATATTTGCAGAATGCGGGAAGAATTTAAGAATAAAATTGAGGAGAAACTAGACTGGAAAGAAAATATAGTTTCGAAAATACATGAAGAATGTGAAGCTAAAATTGAAGAAAAAATTGGACTCTCTCGTAAAGCTGGGAAAGTTACCCGAAAAACATCAGGTTATCTTCACACCGCCCAGCAGTGAAACTTACTGCCTATGACGGAAAGACTCCCTGGGAAGCTTACAAGACCCAATTTTCGATCGTCGCCAGAGCCAATGGTTGGAGCGAGTCCGAGAAAGCTAATCAACTGGCCGCTTCCCTTAGCGGAGATTCAATTAATGTATTGCAAACTATCGGAGCGACGAAGATAGGAGATTTTGACGCCCTTGCCAGTGCCTTGGAGATGAGATTCGGAGAGAAGTGCCAGAAAGAATATAGTAGAATCCAACTTAAGTCAAGGATGCAGAGATCTGGCGAGACCCTTCAAGAGCTGGCTTCGGACATAGATAGGCTGTGTCATCTAGCCTACATGGACCACCTTGATAATGTCCGAGAAGAAATGGCGGTGCGTCATTTTATTGAAGCCATCCGTGATCCAGAAACCCAAAAGGCACTCATGGTGGAGGATTATCAGGATTTGAAGTCTGCTCTGGTGTTTGCAATGAAGCTAGAGGCAGCCCAGCGGGCCGTGAGAAAAGATCGGCATGCTGTCAGAGCGGTCACGGTCCAAGAGGAAGCTGACAAAGACACAGAGAGCGTCGAGAACAGATTGAAGAGAATTGAAGATCTCATAGAACGAAAATTAAGATCCGATAGAACGAGAGATGGCCCAAAGAAAGTAAAATGTTGGAAGTGCAACAGCGAGGGGCATTTACGAAAATACTGTGACGCACAAAAGAACTCTCGTCGTAAAGATCGCAGTTATCAATGCACCAGAGAAGCCCATGAAGGAAGACAGAAAAGAGACGACTTTCAGGAACAGATGCTGAGGGATATTCAAAAGCCCCGTTTGAAAGTCTTGCAGATTTCATCAGTGAATGGCGGCAGTAATGGACTCTTCGTACTGGGATATGTTAATGGTTCCCCATGCCACATGGTGATTGATACTGGAGCGAACGTAACCATCATAAGGACGGATCTGGCCAAGAAATTAAATTTGAAGATTATCTGGACTCCGCCCTCGCTGACCCTCCAGACTGTGACAGGAGACAAGATCGAAGTGGGCGGAAAAGCGCAAGTAGAAATCACGTTTGGAAATGCCAGATACGACCGTGTGGTATATGTCGCCAATATTACAGACTCTTTTATTCTCGGACTGGACTTTTTAAAATCACACAAATTTAATTTGGACTTTAAGAATAATGAGCTTCGTTCAGACTCAGAAGAAATAGCTGCGTTCGATATTAAAAATGAAACTATTTTACCTGTTCAGCAAATAATAGCCCAGACTGATATCACTCTACCTCCCAGAACTGATTCAATAATTTCTGGAACAGTAAAAGAAAGCAATAAATTCCGTTTTGGATTAATCGAACACCCAAACAATAGTGATTCCGTCAGAGGAGTACTTGTGGGAGCAACACTTGTGGACTTGTCGAGAACAGAAATACCAGTTAGAGTAGTAAATGTGACGGACAAGTCGAAGGTGATAAAGAAAAATGAAGTGTTGGCGACATGCACTCCTGTTACCTGCATTAATAAGAACATCAGCCAAACGACAGCTAAATCTTCCGAGTGCCTGACGAAGGAATTAATACAAGACGTGGAGTTAACGGCAGAACAGAGAAGTGCTGCAGAGAAAGTAATAGCCGAATTTGAAGACCTCTTCTCCCGTACTTCGGGTGACTTTGGCCGTACGAGCTTAACTCAACATAGGATAGATACAGGCAGCCATTCTCCCATCAAGCAACATCCTAGGCGGCTGCCGTTTGCTAAGCAAGAAGAGGTGAGCAGACTTTTAGAGGAGATGCAGAGTGATGACGTCATCGAGCCATCGACTAGTCCCTGGGCCTCGCCAATTGTTTGGTCTGAAAGAAGGATGGTTCCACCCGGTTCTGTGTTGACTACAGACGTCTGAATGACATTACCAAGAAAGACAGCTACCCTCTTCCCAGGATAGACGACACTTTGGACACTTTATCGGGAAACGAATGGTTTTCCACTCTGGATCTGAAAAGTGGTTACTGGCAAGTGGAAATTCATCCCGACGACCGTGAAAAGACTGCGTTCACCACGGGACAAGGATTATGGCAGTTCAAAGTTATTCCTTTTGGACTCTGCAACGCATTTGCTACATTCGAGCGACTAATGGAGACAGTGTTGAGAGGACTTTCCTACGAAGCATGTCTCGTTTATTTGGACGATATCATCATCGTCGGAAGTACTTTCGAAGAGCATCTAGAGAACATTCGAAAGGTACTGCAGAAATTAAAAGAGGCAAACTTGAAACTAAGTCCATCGAAGTGCAATTTGTTTCGTCGGGAAGTACGTTACCTCGGGCACATAATATCCGCCCACGGAGTCCGAACCGATCCCGAAAAAGACGTCCGCAGTCCAGAACTGGAGTCGTCCCAAGAATATCCACGACTTAAGAAGTTTTTCTCGGTCTGTGTACTTACTATCGAAAAATTCGTGAAGGGCTTTTCTCAAATTGCAAGACCTCTTCACAAATTGACCGAGACTGGACAGAAATTTCTATGGACTGAGGAATTTGAGGACGCATTCAACGAACTAAAGACGGCTTTAACATCTTCACCGATCTTGTTGTATCCTCACCCTGACAAGCCATTTATCCTGGACACAGACGCAAGTAAGGAGAGTGTCGGAGCAGTTTTGTCCCAGGAGATAGATGGCCAAGAACACGTCATTGCTTACTGGAGCAAATGCCTTTCAAAGGCAGAACGTAACTATTGTGTTACGAGAAAGGAACTTCTTGCTATCATTAAAGCCGTGGAGCACTTCCATCATTACCTGTACGGCCGAAAGTTCCTGCTCCGAACGGACCATGCCTCTTTAACCTGGCTTCTAAATTTCAAGAATCCAGAGGGCCAAATAGCCAGGTGGATACAGCGATTACAAGAATATGACATCGAGATACGTCATCGGAAAGGGTCATCTCATGGAAATGCAGATGCTTTGTCGAGAAGGCCCTGCATAGACAGTGTTCGCTATTGCTCCAGGGCAGAGAAAAATTACCATCTGAAACATCCCGTTGTCCGCCAAGTTACATCATCGGCATCATCTCAAGATCCCTGGAGTGACGAAAATGTTCGGGCGAACCAATTAGCAGACAGCGACATCAAACCTATTGTAGAATTTATGGAAAAATCCAGCGCTAAGCTCAGTTGGCAGGAAATATCATCTTAAAGTCCGGCAACAAAACAGTACTGGGCTTTATGGGATTCGCTTCGCCTGAGAAATGGAGTCCTGTATCGTAAATGGGAGTCGGACGACGGCAAGATGCTCCGATGGCAGTTAGTACTCCCTCGCTCGAGGATTCCGAAGGTTCTAGAAGAACTTCATAATGGCTTAACTGGGGGCCATTTTGGCGTAATGAAGACCCTGCAGAAAGTTCGCGAGCGCTTCTACTGGGTTAGGGCTCGAGGCGACGTCGAAAAGTGGTGTCAAGCTTGTGACGCCTGTGCCGCCCGTAAAGGCCCGAAGAAACGAAGCCGTGGAAGACTACATCGTTATAATGTAGGAGCGCCTTTTGAGAGGATTGCCCTCGACATCCTGGGACCTCTTCCGCGAACTTCGGATGGCAACAAATACATCCTAGTTGTCATTGACTACTTCTCTAAATGGCCCGAAGCGTTTCCTATTCCCGATCAAGAAGCTACGATCGTAGCAGAGGTACTGGTGCAAGAATGGATTTCCAGATATGGAACCCCTCTGCAACTTCATTCCGACCAAGGAACGAACTTTACCTCTAGAGTCTTTAAAGGTCTATGCCAACTTCTCGGAATGGACAAAACCCAGACTACGCCTTTACACCCACAATCCGACGGCATGGTGGAGAGGTTCAATCGCACAATTTTAAACAACCTCTCGCTTCTGGTATCTAGGAATCAAGAGGACTGGGACAAGAAACTCCCCCTCTTCCTGCTGGCCTATAGGAGCGCCGTCCATGAGACTACCGGCTTCACACCTTCCCAGATGCTGTTCGGCAGAGATCTTCGTCTTCCCGCCGATCTAGTGTTCGGCCGCCCTCCAGATGCGCCTTCATCGCCAGAGGAGTATTTGGAAAACCTTCGGGCACGGTTTGAAGATGTACATCATTTTGCTCGGGAGCGGATCAACCTGAACACGGAAAAGATGAAGACTCGCTACGACACGAAGGCTACGGGACACGAGTTCAACGCAGGTGACAAAGTTTGGCTATGGAATCCTACTCGACGGAAAGGCCTGTCTCCCAAGCTGCAATCGCCGTGGGACGGTCCTTACACAGTCCTAAACCGGCTGAATGACGTCATCGTACGGATTCGTAAGTCACCAAACTCGAAGCCAAGAGTTGTACATTACGATCGGCTAGCCATCTACCGCGGTTGTAATTAGCTCAGACTATGGTCACTATGGCGTAATTCCTCTTTTCTTTCACCTCTCATTCCTTTCCTGTCTTTCTCTTCTCTTCCTCTTTCTTCAACTCTCTTTCTCTCACCACTTACGCCATGTTTAGTGTACATATTTGTAATATATTGGTTTTTATTAATGTGTATTTTTTATTACATTGATTACTTATTAGTGTAATTGTTTATTATGTATATTATTTCTTTATTAGAGTGCATTTGCTTACTGTGTTTATTGATTATTTGCTTAAATTTTGTTGTTAAGATTTGGTTAAAGGTTGGACACTGTATATTTGTGTGACCTCCTAACCGGGGATTGTACTGCCCGGGACGTGCAGTTCTTGGGAAGGAGGCAATGTTACGAATTTTCGGGGCAACCCGCTGCTCTGGGGCTTAAAATGGTTTAAAATTCGTATTCTACGCTTCAAATAGATAAATTTTGCTTTTTGTTGCATGAAAATCGGCCAATTAGAACCGGAGATACGGAGGTTTCGCTTTCCCATATGTTTTTCTATGGGCTTCTAGAAATCTCGAGAAATATTAGTCCTAGAGCTTAGATCTCTTCACTTTTGAGGACTTATTTTTGGCGCCAAATTTGGCGATATTTCGCCAAAAGTCGCCAAGCTTGGCGACTTTTTGGTCATTTGGTGCGATTTTCCCAAAGGGGCCTGGAAGTTGTTTTTCCTGCATTAAAAACGCATAATAACCTAACATTTCTCTTCTATGACGTAATCAAAATTCACGCTTTATGTAGAACCCTCGAGAAATTGACTTTTCTGGAAACCTCTTGTACCTCCTGCGTCGGCTATTTATAGAAGCGGGCATCGCCCCGAAGTCAGTCAGTTGCGAGTTGAACATTCAATGTGCGAAGACCTCTGAGTACGCTTGTTTTGTGTGAACTGATAGTGCTATAGAAGCTGTGTTTTAGCTTGCTTTGTGAAGCTGTTTTTAAAGTGCTGTGTGTAAATTCTTCATTGCTGTGTCTTAAGGGATAGTGTACTATATCCCTTGAATATTTCCATGGAATTTTAGCCTGTAAAAGTGACTTATTTTGTGTGAGAAATACAGCATTTGTGAGAGCTTCTGATCCAAGCGGATTGTTAAAAGCACGTTACTGCTAGATTGTGCTTGTGAATTGTGTGCAGCTGATTGTTCTACGAAGTTCTAGAAGAAATAAAGTTTGTGTTCCATCCTGACAAGTGACTTTTTACTTGAACTTTTTACACCAACAGGACTTTAGAACGATGAACCCCAGGAGTAGCAGAGTAATTCCGCAACAATATATATATGACGGAACTTACTTCGCAGTGATCCTAGCAAATTAGTTTTGGCAGGTAATAGAAAATTTTCTTCAGGGTTAACTGTAACACCACTTGCATTGCATAAAAGTGACAAATATTAAATTAGATAACATTTCAGAAAATTATTGCACGTGCAAAATTATTAAAGGAAATGATTATTTTCCTGTTTATATATTTAGCTATTTTATTTTTTAAATAAAACACTAAGAAAAGTGCACACACGCATAAGCATATACACACGCACACAGTAAGCCTGCACTTCAAAAGCTTTTTTCGTTCTGTTTCTTTTAAGCAAAACCGTTTTAAGGTAAAAAGAAACGAAATCAAAACACAATACTTAATACGATTTAAGAGAATGAATGCCCCCAGGTAAAATTTTAAATTAACAAAATCAGGAAATCACTTTTATTTCTAATCAAACACAAAACCTTTTTGCAATTTAATTCCCTCAAAAGATCTTGCTGAGCAAACATTGTAAGATCTACATTATTTTGTTAAGAAACAAAGTTTTACCATTCTAATTATGTTTAGGTATGACGTTAATTCTTCAGAATGGTGATTTTTATGTTTCGTAAAGTAAAGGCGTAATTAAAATGATGTTCTTCCCTCTGGGTAAAAGTTTAAAATTTAGCGCATGACTCTTTTTTTTTATTGAAAGGTGTAAGGAGAAAGAATTGAATTGCTAAGCTAAAAATTTATAGATTTCATAAAAAACAATAATTTGATTAATCCGTTGTGTGATTTTATTCAATGGATGAAATAGAATTTCATGTCATTGAATGTTTCAGTGATGTTTGATTACATGTGTGATTAGTATTTCAGAAGTTCAATGTACATATTTTTTAACTTCTTGCTGTTTAACAATATGCTTTTGTTTCATTCAAACTGTTTGTTTTGTTTATTAAATTTATAAAATAGTTTCTTTAATGTTCAGTACTAATTTATCTAGGCGGTTTGGATCTTTCGCCGATACAATATGTATTTCGAGCATACTTAGTTTATTTTTGAGAACAAAACAATTTTTGTAAGTTAAAAAAATTGTCGTATACAATATTAGTTATGCTTATTTTTTCTTTAATATGTACTGGGTGGTTCAAAACACATAGTACACTCAGTGATCGAAATGCATTTCTAATCAGGTGAGTTAATCAAATTAAGGGTAGCTTTCAGCTATGGCAATTTATTTTACAAAGGTCTGCATACATATTAAAATACAAAATTTAACTATATGCGGTCTCTCCTTTAGAATCACTTATTTCGAAACACTTTGCCTTGTACAATAAGTTGAATGAAAAAAAATCTCATTTTAAGTAAGAATAATAAACTTCATTTTTTAACAAATAACGTAAAAATGAGGTTTTTTTTTAAG
>JAWZYV010003843.1:0-12886 GCA_038373885.1 Cheiracanthium punctorium | reverse complement strand
GATACCTACTATAATGCTAGAGATGCTAGACTTAATGTCGTTATAGGATAGGTTGCCGCTGTATGGGAGGGTCGCAAGCTTGGAAGTGTGTCTGCTTTCTCGTTGCCAGCGATACCAATATGACTGGGTACCCAGCAGAGGAGAATACTGTACCCACGATTTATAAGCTGTTCGTACAGATGTATTACTGTAATGATATAGCTGTGGGCAAGGGAGCCAGATTTCAGATTTTCCAGAACACTGAGGGAGTCAGAATAGATTATATAATTTCTTGTGTTTTTTCTGGGGATGTACAGAAGGCTTTCATAAATGGCCAGTAATTCGGCTGTAAAGACAGAGCAAAACTGAGGGAGAGTGTAGCTGCAAGAATAATTATTATTCACGAAGGCAAAGCCAACGTGATTACTGGTTTTAGATCCATCTGTGTAGAGGTCTTCATAATTTTCATATTTATTTCTATGATCTAAGAACAACTGGTGGTATATTTTGGGGTCAGTATCCTGTTTGATGAAGCCTTCATAGGGCTGAAGGTACGGGATCTGCATTTCAGTCCAGGGTGGGATTTCATTAAGAAAACAAGAAGAGACTATGGCATCCTGCAACTGGGTAGAATCTGGGATCGAAGGCCGAACAAATGTCCATTGGATCAGGAGAAGGGTTGATTAGGTGGATGCGAAAATGACCGGCAGTCGTCTTCGCTTGCCTGCCACCCACCCCCCGCCATTCCTTTCTCTGTCAGGTGACCAAAGAGTTTTTAGGAGCCCGGAAACTGAATGACGTCACTTTCTCCGACCGAATGACATCACGACTCCGAGAGGAGTGACGTGTTTTTTACTTCCTTGCAAGAACGCGATTTTGTCGACGTGATTTGTAGACAACATTTGTAAACAGGTTTCTTGACCCTTTAACACGCAGTGATCCCGCTCTGGGAACACCCAACTCGGACGTTTTGACTGTTGCCAGTCACGAAGAATAGATTGGATTTCTATAAAAATAGTGGCGGGTGACATAGTGACACGAGAATAGTTTACTTTTTAGCACGTCCTTTCCCGTCAAAAAAATTGTCACGATTCTTTTTAACAGCACTGACATCTGCCGAAAAATGGAAAAATGCGAGAAACGCTAGATAGATGGCCCCATGCTGAAAAAAGGGCAGCCGTTGCCATCGCTCGACTGAACGACCAGCAAGAGGGCGGACTATCGAAACGTTCATCGCGTGCCACAGATCTAGAGACCCTTTTTTGACGACAGCTGACGATTGTCCGCCCTCTTGCGGGTCGTTAAGTCGAGCGATTGGCAACGGCTGCCCTTTTTTCAGCATTGGGAAAGGGTTGCGCCTCAAAGGGTTAAATATGAGCTGACAAGGTGAAGATCTTTTGAAATGTGTTTGCACGATAACGCGGAGGTGGTGGAGATTAAAATCTGGAAAGTCGCACAAGGTTTGCAATTTTTGATAACGGATCGCCAAGTTTGCTGCCAACAAATAACTTCAAAAACCCAACCGAGCTTGACGATATCGTCCGAATTTGGCTAGAAACTAGGAAAGTATAGTTAAAATATGCTTGGAGAAGACTGTAAAATAGTGCTAGGAAGCGATTTTGATATCGATTTCAATTCCGAATACGTGCCTTATGCGACAAGAAAGTCGAATACGGCGCACTCATGGATTACGATCCCCATTCCAAAGCGGTATTTAACACGGTGAAGTATAGTTGGAATGTGTTTGGCAAAGACTGTAAACACGCTTCAGTAGGCGGTTTTAAGATTTTCGATTCCAAAGAAGAGTTTTATTCGAAAAAGAAAGAGTTGATTCCTATATTTTAACGTTCCAACTCTCGCCAGCCTAAAAAAAAATCAGAACTTTGGAGAGCTTTGCAGTCATGGGTCTCTTTAAACTCAGTCATTTAGGCCTATCCCTGCGTATGTGCCCAGGGCACGAGCCCCAAGTGCCCACGAGAAAATCAGAGTCTGGATTCAGAGAAAACTCTTCGGGAAGTTGCTTATCAAGGCAGTCGGAGCGAGTGCCACGGGCATCAAAGCACAATCGACAAATCCAGATGATAAACGTGCACCTGGAGTGGCATCACCAGAGGTATCATGCCAACATGCAACCACGAACACCTTTTTGCGATCAAGGTCCCTTTAGTGGTTGCAACCTGGCACACCAAAACCCTTTAGCTGGTACACGGTTCCACAGCAGTCCATTCAATGAAGTTCAAACCCCTCCCCAACACTGGCCGGAACCTACGCTGATCTATTTAAAAATAAAATAAAAAAGAAAATTGGAGTGTTCCAATTTTGAACCTCGCTTCCCTCAACTGGCCTCTTGTGGAACTTCTTAGGGTGATATCTGTCTTGATATTTTGTAGACACCTTTGCCTTTACCTAAAAATGCGGCAATTGTGCAGAGAATGGATTCATGGATGATGCATTCAAGATTTATCTTTTTTTTACTTTCCGAACATGTACCCTGTAACGAATGTATTGTCATCCTGAAAAAATTCGACTTCGAGATTTCGGTGTATTGACACGTCTTCTGAATTCATGGATGCTATTTTTACGAGATATATGTATGCATGTGTGTGTGTGTGTGAGTGAACACGATAGCTCCTCAACGGGGCATTGGATGGAGCTCCCATTGGGCATATAGGTTATAAATCACCGTCGCAAGACCGGTATAGATTTGGGCGTGTATAGGACTTATAGTTTTTCTACAGGGATACGACCCAGATTTCTTTTACAGGATGGCCTATGGGAGGAAATTCTTGAAAGTGAGCTAGCGTTTAAACGGCGTATTCGATGGAGCTTCCATTGGGTATATATGTGTGAATGATTCATCGATTCAAATGGATTGAAATGCTGGGTCATGATCTAAGTCGTCAGTGTTCGGATAGTCGAGTGGAGTCACTCCAGATTCTTTTTCAGCACTACAGTGCTACTAAAATCGAGCAGGTTTTCTAGTGCCGACACATTTTTCAAACATGTTTGCCAGTGAACACGGAGGGGGAGGGGAAAATAAAATGTTGAATGTTGCACAAGGATCGCCTTTTGGATAATGGATCCGCCCAGTTGGGCGCCCAAAAATAAGTCTTCAAAGCCGAGCCAAACTTGGCAATACCTTCCAAATTGGGCTAGAAACTGCCATTTCGGTTACAAAGGTAAAGTACAATTAGAATAGGCCCGGCGAAAGTTGTAAAATAGTTTGAGGAGGCGATTTTCATATAGATTTCAATTCCGAAGAGGTATTTATGGAACAGGGAAGACACATACGGTACACGCATGGATTAAGATACACTTTCCCAATGCTATTTATAAAAGTGATGCATAGTGAGAATAGACCTGACGAAGATTTTAAAACAGTTTTGGTAGGCGATTTTAAGATAGATTTGAATTCCGAAGATGTATTTTACGGAACAAGAAAGACAAACACGGCACACTCACGGATTAGGATTCCCATTCCAAACACTATTTAAAAGGGTGAAGTAGAGTTGGTTTAGGCTCGGTAAAGATTGTAAAACAGTTTTAGAAGGCGATATTAAGATTTTAGATTCCAAAGAAGTGTTTTGTGGAACAAGAGAGGAAAACAGGGCACACTCGCGAATCACGATGCACTTTCCAACTCAATGAAATAAGGAAGAAAAATAGGGGCGACCCATGGATTATGATACACTTTTAATAGAGCTCGTATTTAAGATATGAAAGTGTTTCAGATTTTAATTTTTATGTTATTATTATTATTATTATAAATGATACGCGTTCCTCTTCAATTGAAAATATTCGCTCCGTTTGACGCCAGCTAAACGAGCCGCCTAGATTCCCAGTGGCGGTCTAATTAGACGTGTCAGCCCTCCCGATAAGGCGTTTGTTAAGCTCGCTGCAGACAATCCAACTTGCAAGTGAAAAGCCTCATCTCATTAACTGCTCCGGTGATGGAGGGACATTGGAACGAAAAGTGGACCTTCCGTTGCCGTCTTAAACACAATGCTCTTCCGAGTCCACTCAACGCTGATCTTGAAGAGCGGACGTATAAGCTGATTATTCCAACAGATGAGCTTCCGAGGAATCCGGTTGACTCGGAGAAAACACAACTCAATCGAGGGAGCAATGCCGCCTAGAACGGAAGGCGCTATTTGGACGCCCCATCCGGTATAAATAAAGCCTGCTTTTTAACACTTCCATCGAGGTTGAAAAGCTAAGAAGAAACACTCAAAAAACGGGTGTTAAAAGATAAAATATATAAAAACTTATGGATGCGTGTTATGAACCCTTTGACGCGCAACCCTTTCCCAATGCTGTAGAAAGGGCAGCCGTTGCCATCGCTCGACTGAACGACCCGCAAGAGGGCGGACGATCGAAACGTTCATCGCGTGCCACAGATCGAGAGAGACCCCTTTTTGGACGACAGCTGGCTGTGCCGCACAGCCAGCTGTGCAGCATTGCTTTTGCGGCATTGGGCCACCTATCCAGCTGTTCTCGCATTCTCCCATTTTTCAGCAGATGTCAGTGCTGTTTAAAAAGAATCGTGACCCTTTTTGGACGGGAAAGGATGTGCTCAAAAGTAAAGGATTCTCGTGGAGCTATGTCACTCTTTTGATAGACATCCAATCTATTCTTCGTGACTGGCAACAGTCCAAACGTCCGAGTTGGGTGTTCCCAGAGCGGGAACACTGCGCGTTAAAGGGATAAAAGATAAAATATATAAAAACTTATGGATACATGTTATTAAGGATGACAAGATAAAGATCTCCATGATACGGAGTGTCTGTATCATTCACAGCTCGTTTACAGGAACACTCAAAATAATTCCAATCGATGACATTCCTTGGTTGTTTAGAAACAGGCATCTATTTAAAGCACAATACTTTCGTACTACGTAATATCTCCCTCAAAATTTGCGCCAAAAGAAGCCAACAGGGACGACTTTTGCGATCCATCGCCCAATACGCCGAGGAAAAAAAAATCTTTCTAAAAATAAAGCCATCTTAGCGATATTTTCATGATGGGACGTTCAATCACAAATTGTGTGTGTGTGCGAGCGCTTGCGCTACTGTGTTGGAAAGTGTTTCATAGTAGATGCGTTTGGCATGATTTATCTTTCTTGTTTAAAAAGTAATATTAAAACAGCGGTATCAGCCCGTTGCAAGGATTAAATGCAGCGTAAATAAAAATGAAAATGAAATGTGAGAGTACGGGAAATCATATCTACTCGAAGGATCTAGGCCAAGAGGGGGGGGGGTTGCTCTCCATGGGGGACTTTCTAAGGCTTCTTAACCCGTATTTACGCAAAATTTCGTTAAAAAGCATGGTAAACGCCGAAGGAATGAAAATGAACTTGGTTTGAGGGAGTGCGAAGTATACAACCCCACCGGGTCAGAAAACACCCAAAAGATCAGTGTTCTACTTCTTTTTTATGGGGGAAGTGAATCAGCTTAACGGTGTTCGAAAAAAATCATGTGATTTTGGTACATAAGTACAAATAAAGTAATGATGCCAGGCACTTCAAAATTTTGAAACGGTCTCTTTACAAGCTGTACTGCATACTGACATAAACGATCCATCTGTATCCGTTTCAAAACTTTTAGAAAAAATTCATAAAAATCGGAAATCTTTCGCAAAGCTTGTCACTCTTCGAAACATCTTGCGGCTCCGATCCCTGTTTAAGAATTTTTTTTTTTTTTTAATTTCACAAAAGCCACAGATTTTTCGCTTATTGCAGTGTATAAAGCAGCTTATGAAGAAGCAACTGGAATTTTTTGGAGACCGTGGTGCTGTTAGTTTATTTCAGTGTGTGTACCAAGACTAAAAACAGAGTTCTTTTTCTTCGACATACACCCTTAAAAACTTTTCAGAGAAATTGAGATCATTCCCAAGAGGAACATAAATGGGTATCCACAGATAGATAGACAGATAGGTAGGACATCCGGTCATCGTAGAGCAGGATTTTTATTCTGTTGGAGTACCACTGATTCAACCTTTCACTGGCCAATGTTCCCATTTGGGAACATCGAATTAAAAATTTTTTGAAAAGGGAAAAATGAGCAGATAAAGTTAAAAGATGACTTGATTTTTTTTAAAAATAGAAATTGCATTTCTATCATGAGTGGGAAACTGGAAAAAAAAAATCATGGAAATCGACATTTTCATGCATTTTTACAGAGCTATCTGGATACACCCTCCCCCCTTCTTCAAAATTGAGTCGTAACTTTACTTAAATTTATAAAAATAAATCTCTTTCATTCATTCTTATTACTTCACTTGTTATTAAAAACTACTCATCCGTGTATTTAGTTTTTGAAACAATTGTAAAAGTAGAGCCGTGCTCTTTGCTCAGGAAACACGATTGATTGAACAATGATTAATATCCTCTAACACATTAGAACAGCGGTTTTGAATCTTTTTAAAGTCGCCCCCCCCCGACAAGGGCTAGCTTACGGTAGAGCCCCCTCCCCACATTTATCAGCATACATTCAGTTTTTTAATCTTTAACAATGAACTTTGAGTCGAATTTTCTACGAAATAATGTTATCAGTCAAGTTTGAATGAACATTTTAAGCGAAAATGGATAGAGTTTTGAGTAAAAATGAGAATAAATAAGATGATTTTTTAAAAAACATGCATCACTACTTGGTCTTTGGTTATTCTCGAGCCCCCGCCACCTACAAACGCTCTGCGCCCCCCTTCGGGGTCGCGCCCCATAGGTTGAGAAACGCTGCATTAGAAGACAAAACAGGCTAAAAAAAAAAACTAATTTAAAATAGGCCTGTATCTCAATGCAGTCTGTAAAAGGTAGTCATAGATAGTGCAGGTCAAAAAGCCAGTTGAATCAAATCCGGGTGTTTGCAAAATTCGAAAGAACGAAACCACTTGATTACTTTTCAAATCTATCTTGGCAACAGCTACATTTTAATAAAAGGACTCTGTTAGGTCAGCGAACCATACGAACCAGAGAACCCATTCGAATTCACGTACAACCCCTGATCCGATTGGTTCGAAGATTTCTCTGAGACGTTTTAGGATGAAAGGCTGAAACTTTATACATCACTTCATGAGTGCATGGTACACATTTTACTCTTATTTCTTCGTATTGACTTAATCTCTTTGTATGGGGGACCGTATTCGAATTTAAAAAGTTTCTCGAAAGGAATTTTTTCTTAATAGTCCTTTCCCTTACCATAATTCGAACATTTTTTAAAAATTGAAATTGCCCACTGACATCGAATAGATGGATGAAGAATTAAAACGTGTTACCCCTATTTTGGGATATATTGAGTGAGACTAGAACACTGCGTTGTTGCACTGTTGTTAACGTAAATAGCCATCCCAAATTTAAATTCTTTTTAATGTTAAAAAAAAAAATGCGCGAATTTTTAGTTTAGTGTATGTAAACTTACTTCACCCGCACAAAAGATGAAGACGATGCAGAAAACCTCCCCCCCCCTCGCCCTAAAGGAAAAAGGAAAATATTCGAAATCGATACTAGCTATCAAGGAGTCGCAAACAATCGTCTCCGTGTGGTGTGACATTAAAAGTTCTTATCTGAACCCCCCTCTCCCCCTTCAAGCTTTTCCCCCCAATACTCTCCTCTCATTGCAATCACACATTCATTACTTAAGAAAAAAAAAAGAAATCTTTGGACGAAGATGATTTCTTTCTTTCTTTTTTTTTTTTGAGCTTAGTCTCTCGTTTTTTTTTTTTTTTTAAGAGCTTTCAAGACCTTCTTTTAATGGTCTCTCAAAAAAAAAAATGCCGGTTTTCTCTCAATTGTCCAGGCTATTAAGGTTTTATGACCTCCTGCATCAGCATGCACACAATGCGTTGCTATCATGTTTACAAAAGGAAACAATTATGAAGATCCCCCCTCACACTTTTTTTTGGGGGGGGGTTCATTGCTTCGCCCCCCTTTCCCCCCAACAGCCCTAACTATTCAAAGTATCATTAAGAAAAGGCTTTTGTAATTTATGAAGGTGATTTTTTTTTTTAGGCAAAAGTTGGAAAACGGTTAAGTCTCTGAAATTACGTATCAGGTTCTTTTTTTTTTAACAAGGAGGGAGTTTTGAATTTGTTTGAAGGGGCAATAAGGGGGGAAAGAAATTAACCCTTTAAAGCGCAGTGTTCCCGCTCTGGGAACACCCAACACGGACGTTTCGACTGTTGCCAGTCACGAAGAATAGATTGGATTTCTATAAAAATAGTGGCGGATGGCAGAGCTCCACGAGAATCCTTTACTTTTGAGCACGTCCTTTCCAGTCGAAAAATGTTCACGATTCTTTGTAAACAGCACTGACATCCGCTGAAAAATGGAACAATGCGAGAACAGCTAGTCAGATGGCCCAATACTGAAAAAAAGGGCAGCCGTTGCTATCGCTCGACTGAACGACCCGCAAGAGGGCGGACGATCGAAACTGTCATCGCGTGCCACAGATCTTGAGACCCTTTTTTGACGACAGCTGGGTGTGCCGCACAGCCAGCTGTCGTCAAAAAAGGGTCTCAAGATCTGTGGCAAGCGATGAACGTTTCGATCGTCCGCCCTCTTGCGGGTCGTTCAGTCGAGCGATGGCAACAGCTGCCCTTTTTCAGCATTGGGAAAGGGTTGCGCCTCAAAGGGTTGATGGAGAGACATAAGTGTAAAATGCTACATCAGTTTAAGCTTTGAAACGTGGGCACAGAGATCAGTCAAACATAAAATTATGATCGAACCGATCCTGCTGTATGGATTCATTAGAATTTTGATTAGAATCAAGGGGCCTCTATCCAGGACTTGCCGACTGATGTTAGTGTGATTATGGCAACGCCACGCCGATCTGCCAAGGATAGGGAGTGCCTGGGTAGGAGGAATTTCTAAAGCATTCCAACGCGTATTCACGTTACATATGGAGAAAACCTACCGAAACTCCAGACAGTTCGATCGACAGCTGCGCGATGGGACACGAACCCGGGACCTTCACACTTCGGCCGTCTACCACTTTCAGTGACATAACCACTGAGGCGCACTTGCCTCCTGAAAAATACTCTGGAAAGTCTTTGGCCCAATCAAGGAAAGTAATAAATGGAAAATTACATGTCATTTTGAAATTTACAGAAAAAAAAAAATATATATATATATATATAAACTGCCTAATATTACCAGAGTTAAATTGATTTTCTCCAAGATTATCGGTCAGAAGTGTCTTGATTGGATGCTTACTTCAATAAATATACATTTTTTAAAGCATCTTTTGCATAAAATATTTCCAGAAGAAAAGGTAATGCAATCTATTTAAGTTGCTTCTCTATTTCATTTAAACTTACCTGTAATGTCGACTTTCTGCAATGATTCCATTTGAAATTTGAGCCACCCCTTAACCTTCAAAAAAATTATATTTAAGTGAAACTAAATGTGTAATGCTAGTTTTCTACAATTTTTTTATTTCAACTGTGATCCCATCCCCTTATCCTTGACTTTTTCTCAAATACTCTACAGTACTGCCATCCAGTGGCGTAGCCAGGAGTTTTTCATTGGGTTACGACTACTGCCGCTCACATATATGTATACATGTGTGTGATAAGGGAGTGAAGAATATACAATTTCTATGGCAAAAATTTCCTCATGGGGAGATTGTTACCCTCCTATCCCCCCCCCCTTGGCTATGCCACTGCTGCCATCTAATGAAGAGCGGCGCATTACATCCTTGTTTGTGCATTACTCATTTTGAGACAGATTGGAGACTTACGATATAATTTAAGATCATGCTTCCTTAGATGTTATTAATGACTGTGTCATTTTTTCTCTCAACCCCTTTATTGAAAGATAAAATGACATAGTATAAAATTGTCCGAAAAAAGTATCCCAAAAATGCGACATAAAAGTATGCGACATAATCTTAATCTTAATATATATATAAAATGCTAATGTTCGTTTGTAAAGACAGGGTTTTCTCTATCACCATCCACTCGAATGAACTTCCCGTTGGGGTGCTAAATACCCCTTGGCCTCCCGATGAAAGTAAGGGAGTTTGGTCGCGGTGGGTGGAAGTGGGTGGCTAAAATGTGAAAAAAAAATATATCTGTCCTTTTCTAACTCATGAGAACTTCTGAAAAGTTCTAAAAATTCCTGGAATGACCTAGAAAACTCTAAAATGTGTGCAACTGTTACAGTCAATCTAAAATGTTCTAGAAGGTTCTAAAAATTTCCAGAGAGTTCTAGAAAGTTCCAAAACGTGTGCAACCTTTCAAATCGATTTAGAATGATCTAGAACATTCTAAAAATTTCTGGAATGATCTAGAAAGTTCCAAAATGTCTGCAACTGTTAAAATCGATCCAGAATGACATAGAAAGTTCTAAAAATTTCTGAAATGATCTAGAAAGTTCCAAAATGTCTGCAACTGTTAAAATCGATCCAGAATGACATAGAAAGTTCTAAAAATTTCTGGAATGATCTAGAAAGTTCCGAATGTCTGCAACTGTTAAAAACAATCCAGAATGTTCTAGAAAGTTCAAACAATTTCTTGAATGATCTAGAAAGATTCAAAATGTCTGCAACTGCTAAAATCGGTATGGAATGTTCTAGAAAGTTCTAAAAATTTCTGGAATGATCTAGAAAGTTCCAAATTGTGTGCAACTGTTAAAATCGATATGGAATGTTCCAGAAAGTTCTAGAAATGTCTGGTCGAGTGAAGATCCATTGCGATGGGTGATTGTCATTCGGAAATTTTATAGCATACTGCTTCGCAGCCTCTAGCTTATTCCGATGAAATTCTCCGTAAAGTAACACCATTTCAGTGTATTCATTAATATTAAACATTTTCTTTCGTTTTTTATACTCAATAAGCTACGAATTCAAATAGCATGAACTTTAGACAAACACTAACAAAGTAACTTATAAACAACAGTTTTTCAACTCCAATAAAATATTAAAATTTAATGTTTATCGTCTGTTGCCATATCAGCAGGAATACTTTCTATACACCGCATGTTTAATGGTCGAATAAGTCTCTCAATATCTAAGATAGAAATCTAAATTATCTACGTTAAAAATGGATCCTTAAATATCTTTTATACCATTAAACATGCGATGTATTTTAACCCGAGCAACGCCGGTTTTCTCTGCTAGTTTTACATATATTTAAATACTATTATTTCACAACAGCTTTAATCTATTGTTAAAATATTTCGCAAGCTGTTCGCAAGCTAGGCATCCCATGTATTTTTTACATATATTTAAATACTATTTGTTCACAACAGCTTTAATATATTGTTATAATAGATTAAAGCTGTTGTGTTCGTAAGCTGTAGAATATACATCCCATGTATTTTTTAGATATATTTAAATACTATTAGTTCACAACAGCTTTAATCTATTGTTACAATAGATTAAAGCTGTTGTGTTCGTAAGCTGTAGAATATGCATACCATGTATTTTTCAATAAATAGGTTACATTCCTAAAAATTTCAACATAGGGTTACCAGGCGAAATACACGAAAGATGAGAGATAAAATGAGAAAGTCAATAAATATCGTTTTAATATAGCAATAATGAAACTAAAAATTTAGGGGGGTTCAGGGGGGTCACCCCTTGACGAGGCTCGAATAGCAGAGTTATTTTTTTATATTTTTGTTTTAGAACTACAGTTTTAATAAATTGGCAAAGGCGACCAGACGTCCCTTATTTCAGGAGTTTACTCGATTTGTTCCTCAAATATGAAATCGTAATTGAGAACAGAATTTCAGTTACATAACAATTATTTCTTCTCAAATTAAAGAAATAAATAAATCAACGATGTTTCATCTATTTTGTCATCGTTGAGGAAGTGTTACTTGAATAAATATAACAGCTTATTTGAGAAGAAAATGGAATATAAAAAATGTCCCCGATTTCGGTTTCAGATTTGGCAACGCTGGGCCCGGCCCGACCCAGGAGAACTAGGTGTCGGCCTAGGGCACCAAACCGTGGGAAGAGGCACTAGCCAGGAAGCCAAACTTTTTGAGTCCTATCTGCAAGGGAAAAATCGGGTGTGACTCCACTCGACTTTCCGAACTCTTACGATTGAGATCATAACCAAGCATTTAAATAAATTTGAATCGATGAATGATTCAAACATATATACCCAATGGAAGCTCCATCGAATACGCCGTTTAAAATCTAGCGCACTTTCAAGAATTTCTCCCCCTGGCCATAATGTAAAAGAAATATTTGTGGGAGCCCTGTAGAAAAACTATTAAACAATGAATCGTAAGTCCTATAAACGCCCAAATCAGTACCGGTCTTGGGACGATGGTTTATGACATATAGACACAATTGGAGTTCCATCGAATGCCCCGTTGAGGAGCTATCGTGTTCACTCCCATACACACAAACATACATACATACATCTCGTAAAAATAGCATCCATGAATTCAGAAGACCTCCAAACGTGTCCATACATCCAAATCTCGAAGTCGAATTGTTTCATGATGACTATACTTTCCTTACAGGGTACATGGTCGGAAAGTAAAAATGTTTCCCATTGACCGAATTGGTCATGTGGAAGATATGGGAAATGGCATATAGACTATGTACAATTTGTGCCGTATTTAAAATCCTACCCCTTCCCAGTTTCCCAAAAATCCTTTTTCTTTTCATTTATGGACTGGGTCGCTCATAACGATTTCCACACCCAAAATTTAGGCCCAGACTGCCCAAGCTTTAACCAATGAGACAGTGACGTAACTGCAGTGGTTTATCGCGGGCGGCCATGACGGTTATTACTCCACTACAACAAAAAATGCACAGGGCAAATAGGCTGACGGTTTTGCCACTGGACACGACCGGATGAGAACCGTTTGGTCACTAGCCACAACGGGGTTAGTAGCATAACTAAGGGCGGCGTTCTTGGGAGGCATTCAAAAAAATTTGTTCGAAAGGGACAC
>JAWZYV010003841.1:0-12361 GCA_038373885.1 Cheiracanthium punctorium | reverse complement strand
TCCATTTCAAGCACAATACCGTCCTACCACATAAGTTAGGTAATGGTCCGACCACGGTCACGTGCCTCCCTCAAGAACTATGCCAAAAGTCGCCAAGCTTGGCGACTTTTGGTGTATGTGTGTGCATATTTAACTCTCAAATCTCAAAAACTATTATGAAATTTCATATATAAGAATGTTGTAACATCTAGTTGTGCATCTCGATTTTTGGTTCCAATCTACTGGAGAGTTTATTTACAGGACCACCGAAAAGAATTTCAGTACCTTAATGTCTATGGACATCTTCAATATAATACAGTCATTGTTTGGTACATGCCCAAAATCTCGCCGTCTGTCCTCGACCTTGGCGAGTTTTGGCGAAATATTGCCAAATTTGGCGATAGTCAGTCATTTGGTCCATGCCCAAAGTATCGCCATTTGTTATCGTTCTTGGCGAGTTTTGGCGGAATATCGCCAAATTTGGCGATAATCTGTCATTGTTTGGTTCATGCTTAAAATCTCGCCAAATGTCTTCGACATTGACGAGTTTCGCCGAAATATCGCCAAATTTGGCGCCAAAAATTATTTCCTATTTTGTATAACTCTAAAACTTTATCCCGTAGATTTTTTAACTTTGTATTTAGAACTATTGTAATATCTAACTGTTTTCAATATCTTTTTTGACAGCAATCGACTGAGAATTTATTTACAGGGTGAGCCAAATGACTTTAAATACATTGAGGTGTATGGATGCATTCAATTCATTGAAAGTCTGTGGTCAATGACTACTTTGGCTATCCCCAAAATCTCGCTGACTATCTCAAGTTTGTCGGCTTTTGGTGAAATATCGCCCAATAAAGTGTCAGAAGGAAATCTTTCAAATTGAACTCAGCTTGGCGATATCGAAATATTTGGCTAGAAATCGCTAAACCTTACTATTATTGATATTTTATCTCTTTCAAACAAATAAATTTACAGGAAGTGCATCGAAAATATTTTTGATCTAATGGACGTGCAAGGAAGTCATGTGTTGGACACATCAGATTTTTTCTGAGTACTGCACAAATAATACAGGATAGGTAATGTTTCATAACCAAAGCATTATTTATCACATATAAATACATATATCATGCATTCCCAAACATTTTCTTTCATAAAGGATTTTGAGGGTCTTAGAATTTTGGCACAGCACCTCGCGTAATTTGGTGGAGCACCTAGAGTAAGTAACACCAATGAAATTTCCCCTTTATTAACCTTTCAAAATCCCTGTCTTCGAGATAGGATGTAATTCACTAAAATAGCTGCAGCATTATGTTGTCAAAAAAAAGATCCCTTCAAAGCCTCATGACCGTGACTTCAATAGGACGTCATGTCAATTGCGACAGTTAATTTTGTCACGCAAATTATTCAATTTTCACACTCGGAAATAGAATTAGAACTGAAATAAGCGAAAAATTAGGGATGGACGCGAGACTAAAAATTGGCGTCTCGCGTCTCGCAAAACAGCCGAAAAGCTTGTCTCGTCTCGCAAAAATCCCTATATCATAATGTTAAAAATGTTTGTCTCGTCTCGCAAAAAAGCTGCAAATGTCTGTCTCGTCTCGCGTCCATCCCTACGAAAAATCGCCTAAAAATGAGGGGAACGGGTGGATTTTCAGATTTTTTATAGCAACGCATATTATTTTCTATGTTTTTATACATCACCATCAACATTGTCACGACAGCCCTTTGTGGGCCTTGGCCTTCTTCAGAATTCTCTCCCATTTGCACCTTTTTCCCTGCAATGGGACTCCAGTTTCTTATTTTCAGTTTGGCAAAATCCTCATCCAGGCTGTCCCTCCATCTTTTCTTAGGTCTTCCTCTAGGTCTTTTACAAAAAGGAGTGGCAATGAAGACCTTAAGAGCAGTTCTCTCAGCACTCATTCTCAGAAGGTGGCCTGCCCATCTCATTCTATTCAGTTTTATGTATTTAATAATATCGTCATAAGAGTCCATCTGCTCAATCAGCAATTGCAGATTTTTACTCTGATAAAGTGTGCGTATATTCCAGTATCCAAATCTTAGGTCCATTGATCGTTTCCAAGTCAAAGTCCTTAAGGGCAGTCCAGTATTTACTTCTTTAGATTTTGCAACAGGATTTTTTACAGGGTAGGGTCGTTAGCCCAACCCCCAACCTGAAGGGCCAGTCCCCTGATATACTCCCCAGGGGAAGGGTGCCCGGCTACATCCCCAGACGTTGGGTACCCATTTTAGTCGCCTCTTACGAACTGCATCAGCTACATTGGGACTTTTTTTCCACCCCGGTCACCACACGGGTGTATTTTTATACATAATTATGAAAAATTTCAAGTGGATCGTACAAACGGTGTAGATGTTATTAGGTTTTGTGCTTAACTTTTTAATCCTTTTGAAGTAATAGAGGTAAAAGTTTTATCCTGGGGTTGCTGTCCGAAGTCAGTGAATCGGTGAGCCAGGGATCAGCCCCAGCAAACACACACAGGTTCTCTGAACGTCTATGAACGTTCAGAAAACGTATTCTGAACGTTCATAGAAGTTCAGAGAACCTGTGTGTGTTTGCTGGGGCGTAACTATATAGTAGGATAATGCTACCTGTAAAGCTTGAATAAACATTTTAAACGAAAATAGATATTTTTTGGAGTAAAAATACGAATAAATAAGATTGTTTTTAAAACATGTATTATTATTAGCTTTTTGCCGATTTTTCCCGCACCCCTCCCCCTTTTCCAAACGCTTTGCGCCCCATCGCTTGGGAACTGCTGACTTATGCTAATGCGTAAATCGCGAATAATTGTCAAAGAATATATAAAAAAAAACAGTTTTGCTGGCAAATGTGTAAGCTGTTTCTTGCTGTTGAGCATAAATTTCGTTGAGGTAATCACGCACAGTCAATGCGAAGTGCGGTGGTGCCCCGTCTTGTTGGAAGATCACGGAATCAAAAATCCCATCATCCTATAGCTATAGCTCGAGGAACAGTTGTAACATATCGAGATAAACGTCTGCTGTGATGGTAGTCTCTGCAAACATGAATGGCCCACACATGTTTTGTTTAGTGAAACCAAGCCATATGTTCCCTTTGGTGTATTCCGTTCCCATGCGATTGTAGAATTCGGGTGTTCAGAGGCCCGGATACGACAGTTACGACTGTTCAGAGTTCCACAGTTGCGGAATGTCGCTTCGTCACTGAATAGAATGTTGTCCATCCATCCTTCCTGTTCTGCAACCTGGCAGAGATCGTAGCACACGGCTTTCCCTGCAGCGTAATCTTCTTCCAGCCTGTGGAGATCTCAGATTCCAGTTTGTGGGCAGGGTGCGAACTAAACATTTTCACCAGGGGGGGACATTTGAAAGAAAACATTCTCCAATGGGACACTTGAAAAGGAGAAGGACAAAGGAAAAGGATAGAAGATGTAAATGCTCCTCTCACATGATATGACAAGACAAATGCAGTCACCGACACGTGTGGGAACTGACTTATATTCAAACAAATGTCATAGATTGTTTGTTCTATGGAATCCCAGATACACAAGCTACATACAATGTACCTGTATTGGAAGCCACCCTTGAGTATTTTTAGCTTAGAAAAGAGACGAAATTTTAAAGCAATCGCATTAGAGTTTAGTAACAAACGATAACATACAACCTTCATTTTGACTTCAGTCTAAGGTGACCAAACGTCCCCATTTTCCAGGGACAGTCCTCATTTTCAGGACGTTTTACAAATTGTCCCCAGAATGTAAAAATGGAACTGGGGACAATTTTTAATTATTGCATTGTTTTTAAATTAAATTACTGTTAATTATTGCATTAATTATAAATGTCCCCAGTTTTATTGTCAGAAACGGGGACATGTCCCCGATTCTGACTACAAAAATCTGGTCACCTTACTTCAATCCCAAATCTTCACTCACAACATTTCTCCAGCAGGGGATAAATAGTGTCCTTGGAAGGGATCTATTCATATTTCTCTAGCCAGGGTTATTACATTCTTCAGCCAGGGACAATCCCCGGCATCCCCCCTGTCAATTCGCACCCTGTTTGTGGGGAACCTGGAGATGGTACGCTTTCTTTTTTAAAGAGTAGTCCGGAACTTTCCAGACAGAGACGATTGAGGCCATCAGAAGTTCACGACTGAGGCGGCGAGTGGATGCATCGGAGACTACGCTCAATGGCTTCAAAGATATTCGCTACTGTTTCAGCTGACACCAACGGTTTCCAACAAATCCAGTGCGCAAAAATTTGTTTAACAGTTTTCGGCTACTTCCTCGTGTTGGCGCCTCTCTTTTAAATTTTCTACGGAACGTGCCGCTACAACCGCAATTCGTTCTTCTGTTGTTAGCTTCTCGGAAGAGTACAATTCACCTGTAACATAAAATTAATGCATTATTTATTTCTGAAAAATGGGCTAGGTCTTTATGTTCACCGTGTATATACACAGAGTTTTTTAACCTCTTCCTTCCAGATGCGGCCTACTCGGGGCCGTCGTTATTAGCAACGGGCCTGCGTATGAGTTGCCATCACTAAAAATGAGTTTATCATTGAGGCCTGTTTTCCCCCAGTCACAGTGTTCTATTTTATTATTCTAAGTATTATAAATGTTATATTATTTTATTATTTTAAAACAATTTTTTATACCTTTGTCGTACTCAAGAACTTTAGATGTAGGTAATCGTTTTGTGAATCTTGCGCCATTTTCTTTCATGAAAATTTATCCTAAAATTCGAACATTTTGCTCTGAATGTAACGGTACGTGAACACTTTTATAATGTATTTAAAAATTCTAAAAATATGTATGTAAATCATGTTTAGTGAATAATTACTCATTGTTTAGTGAATAATTACTCAGTGTTATTTATAAATAAATTATTTTAATCAGAAATCGCGTATTACTTACTTGAGTAGTTTTTATTCTTGTAAATAAGCATCACGTTGTAATACTATTTAGACAATTTAATTTTGCCAGTTGAAAATGTTATTTATCAGTTATATATGCCTTGATTATGTGATTCAGACTTACATCTGGTACAGTGCAGAAATACAGTAAATTATAAATTATTGATTTTTGCCCGTTTATACAGAAACTTCAAATGTAGTTAATATTTTGTACAAGCGTTCATTATGCTTGCTCAATTCCAAAGTTCGATTGAGAAAGCGACAAAAGAATAATATATACTACATGAAATACTACATTGACTACCTCTAAATTTAATTAAAAAAATTTTTTCGATGCATCTCATCGTAGGCTAGCATGCACGATCCTATTAACGCGTCTGCAACTCATTTTGACCAGTGGCGAGTCTACTGTGGCCAGTTTTTCCATGCCGTCTGTACGTACGTACGTACGTACGTACGTACGTACGTATGTATGTAACTCGCATATCTCAAAAACTAATGGTCGTAGAATGTTGAGATTTGATATTTAGGATTGTTCTATGATCTAGTTGTGCACCTCCCCTTTTGGTGGCAATCGAATGGATAGTTTATGTACAGGACCGCCCAAAAGATTCGAAATACATTACGCTCTATGGGCCGAAATTCATTAAACTCGCCTAACTCAAAAGCTATTAGGCGTAGAATGTCGAAACTTCATATTTTGGATAGTTGTAACATCTAGTTGTGCACCTCCCCTTTTGGTTCCATTCGACTGGATAGTTTATCTACAGGACTGCCCAAAACATTCGAAATACATTACACTCAATGGGCCGAAATTCATTAAACTCGCATATCTCAAAAACTGTTAGGCGTTGAATGTTGAAACTTTATATTTAGGATTGTTGTAACATCTAGTTGTGCACCTTCCCTTTTGGTTCCATTCGACTGAATAGTTTATCTACAGGACCGCCCAAAAGATTCGAAATACATTACGCTCTATGGGCCGAAATTCATCAAAGCGTTTTTTAGAGGTATTGGGCTATTTCAAACGACTCAGAAGTGATATATGCTGTAAAGAGTTAGAAAATGAATTTCTCCATTAAAAAAAGTGTCTTTTTCATTTATAGTTCTGCTACAGGAACACTCAAAAGATTTCCAATACATTACGGTCAATAGCAATTTTAGGGGCATTCATCCATTTCAAGCACAATACCGTCCTACCACATAAGTTAGGTAATGGTCCGACCACGGTCACGTGCCTCCCTCAAGAACTATGCCAAAAGTCGCCAAGCTTGGCGACTTTTGGTGTATGTGTGTGCATATTTAACTCTCAAATCTCAAAAACTATTATGAAATTTCATATATAAGAATGTTGTAACATCTAGTTGTGCATCTCGATTTTTGGTTCCAATCTACTGGAGAGTTTATTTACTGGACCACCGAAAAGAATTTCAGTACCTTAATGTCTATGGACATCTTCAATATAATACAGTCATTGTTTGGTACATGCCCAAAATCTCGCCGTCTGTCCTCGACCTTGGCGAGTTTTGGCGAAATATTGCCAAATTTGGCGATAGTCAGTCATTTGGTCCATGCCCAAAGTATCGCCATTTGTTATCGTTCTTGGCGAGTTTTGGCGGAATATCGCCAAATTTGGCGATAATCTGTCATTGTTTGGTTCATGCTTAAAATCTCGCCAAATGTCTTCGACATTGACGAGTTTCGCCGAAATATCGCCAAATTTGGCGCCAAAAATTATTTCCTATTTTGTATAACTCTAAAACTTTATCCCGTAGATTTTTTAACTTTGTATTTAGAACTATTGTAATATCTAACTGTTTTCAATATCTTTTTTGACAGCAATCGACTGAGAATTTATTTACAGGGTGAGCCAAATGACTTTAAATACATTGAGGTGTATGGATGCATTCAATTCATTGAAAGTCTGTGGTCAATGACTACTTTGGCTATCCCCAAAATCTCGCTGACTATCTCAAGTTTGTCGGCTTTTGGTGAAATATCGCCCAATAAAGTGTCAGAAGGAAATCTTTCAAATTGAACTCAGCTTGGCGATATCGAAATATTTGGCTAGAAATCGCTAAACCTTACTATTATTGATATTTTATCTCTTTCAAACAAATAAATTTAGAGGAAGTGCATCGAAAATATTTTTGATCTAATGGACGTGCAAGGAAGTCATGTGTTGGACACATCAGATTTTTTCTGAGTACTGCACAAATAATACAGGATAGGTAATGTTTCATAACCAAAGCATTATTTATCACATATAAATACATATATCATGCATTCCCAAACATTTTCTTTCATAAAGGATTTTGAGGGTCTTAGAATTTTGGCACAGCACCTCGCGTAATTTGGTGGAGCACCTAGAGTAAGTAACACCAATGAAATTTCCCCTTTATTAACCTTTCAAAATCCCTGTCTTCGAGATAGGATGTAATTCACTAAAATAGCTGCAGCATTATGTTGTCAAAAAAAAGATCCCTTCAAAGCCTCATGACCGTGACTTCAATAGGACGTCATGTCAATTGCGACAGTTAATTTTGTCACGCAAATTATTCAATTTTCACACTCGGAAATAGAATTAGAACTGAAATAAGCGAAAAATTAGGGATGGACGCGAGACTAAAAATTGGCGTCTCGCGTCTCGCAAAACAGCCGAAAAGCTTGTCTCGTCTCGCAAAAATCCCTATATCATAATGTTAAAAATGTTTGTCTCGTCTCGCAAAAAAGCTGCAAATGTCTGTCTCGTCTCGCGTCCATCCCTACGAAAAATCGCCTAAAAATGAGGGGAACGGGTGGATTTTCAGATTTTTTATAGCAACGCATATTATTTTCTATGTTTTTATACATCACCATCAACATTGTCACGACAGCCCTTTGTGGGCCTTGGCCTTCTTCAGAATTCTCTCCCATTTGCACCTTTTTCCCTGCAATGGGACTCCAGTTTCTTATTTTCAGTTTGGCAAAATCCTCATCCAGGCTGTCCCTCCATCTTTTCTTAGGTCTTCCTCTAGGTCTTTTACAAAAAGGAGTGGCAATGAAGACCTTAAGAGCAGTTCTCTCAGCACTCATTCTCAGAAGGTGGCCTGCCCATCTCATTCTATTCAGTTTTATGTATTTAATAATATCGTCATAAGAGTCCATCTGCTCAATCAGCAATTGCAGATTTTTACTCTGATAAAGTGTGCGTATATTCCAGTATCCAAATCTTAGGTCCATTGATCGTTTCCAAGTCAAAGTCCTTAAGGGCAGTCCAGTATTTACTTCTTTAGATTTTGCAACAGGATTTTTTACAGGGTAGGGTCGTTAGCCCAACCCCCAACCTGAAGGGCCAGTCCCCTGATATACTCCCCAGGGGAAGGGTGCCCGGCTATACCCCCAGACGTTAGGTACGGGTACAAATTTTAGTCGCCTCTTACGACCTGCATCAGCTACATTGGGACTTTTTTTTCACCCCGGTCACCACACGGGTGTATTTTTATACATAATTATGGAAAATTTCAAGTGGATCGTACAAACGGTGTAGATGTTATTAGGTTTTGTGCTTAACTTTTTTATCTTTTTGAAGTAATAGAGGTAAAAGTTTTATCCTGGGATTGCTGTCCGAAGTCAGTGAATCGGTGAGCCAGGGATCAGCCCCAGCAAACACACACAGGTTCTCTGAACGTCTATGAACGTTCAGAAAACGTATTCTGAACGTTCATAGAAGTTCAGAGAACCTGTGTGTGTTTGCTGGGGCGTAACTATATAGTAGGATAATGCTACCTGTAAAGCTTGAATAAACATTTTAAACGAAAATAGATATTTTTTGGAGTAAAAATACGAATAAATAAGATTGTTTTTAAAACATGTATTATTATTATTAGCTTTTTGCCGATTTTTCCCGCACCCCCCCCCCCTTTTCCAAACGCTTTGCGCCCCATCGCTTGGGAACTGCTGACTTATGCTAATGCGTAAATCGCGAATAATTGTCAAAGAATATATAAAAAAAAACAGTTTTGCTGGCAAATGTGTAAGCTGTTTCTTGCTGTTGAGCATAAATTTCGTTGAGGTAATCACGCACAGTCAAGGCGAAGTGCGGAGGTGCCCCGTCTTGTTGGAAGATCACGGAATCAAGAATCCCATCACCCTGTAGCTGTGGCTCGAGGAACAGTTGTAACATATCGAGATAAACGTCTGCTGTGATGGTAGTCTCTGCAAACATGAATGGCCCACACATGTTTTGTTTAGTGAAACCAAGCCATATGTTCCCTTTGGTGTATTCCGTTCCCATGCGATTGTAGAATTCGGGTGTTCAGAGGCCCGGATACGACAGTTACGACTGTTCAGAGTTCCACAGTTGCGGAATGTCGCTTCGTCACTGAATAGAATGTTGTCCATCCATCCTTCCTGTTCTGCAACCTGGCAGAGATCGTAGCACACGGCTTTCCCTGCAGCGTAATCTTCTTCCAGCCTGTGGAGATCTCAGATTCCAGTTTGTGGGCAGGGTGCGAACTAAACATTTTCACCAGGGGGGGACATTTGAAAGAAAACATTCTCCAATGGGACACTTGAAAAGGAGAAGGACAAAGGAAAAGGATAGAAGATGTAAATGCTCCTCTCACATGATATGACAAGACAAATGCAGTCACCGACACGTGTGGGAACTGACTTATATTCAAACAAATGTCATAGATTGTTTGTTCTATGGAATCCCAGATACACAAGCTACATACAATGTACCTGTATTGGAAGCCACCCTTGAGTATTTTTAGCTTAGAAAAGAGACGAAATTTTAAAGCAATCGCATTAGAGTTTAGTAACAAACGATAACATACAACCTTCATTTTGACTTCAGTCTAAGGTGACCAAACGTCCCCATTTTCCAGGGACAGTCCTCATTTTCAGGACGTTTTACAAATTGTCCCCAGAATGTAAAAATGGAACTGGGGACAATTTTTAATTATTGCATTGTTTTTAAATTAAATTACTGTTAATTATTGCATTAATTATAAATGTCCCCAGTTTTATTGTCAGAAACGGGGACATGTCCCCGATTCTGACTACAAAAATCTGGTCACCTTACTTCAATCCCAAATCTTCACTCACAACATTTCTCCAGCAGGGGATAAATAGTGTCCTTGGAAGGGATCTATTCATATTTCTCTAGCCAGGGTTATTACATTCTTCAGCCAGGGACAATCCCCGGCATCCCCCCTGTCAATTCGCACCCTGTTTGTGGGGAACCTGGAGATGGTACGCTTTCTTTTTTAAAGAGTAGTCCGGAACTTTCCAGACAGAGACGATTGAGGCCATCAGAAGTTCACGACTGAGGCGGCGAGTGGATGCATCGGAGACTACGCTCAATGGCTTCAAAGATATTCGCTACTGTTTCAGCTGACACCAACGGTTTCCAACAAATCCAGTGCGCAAAAATTTGTTTAACAGTTTTCGGCTACTTCCTCGTGTTGGCGCCTCTCTTTTAAATTTTCTACGGAACGTGCCGCTACAACCGCAATTCGTTCTTCTGTTGTTAGCTTCTCGGAAGAGTACAATTCACCTGTAACATAAAATTAATGCATTATTTATTTCTGAAAAATGGGCTAGGTCTTTATGTTCACCGTGTATATACACAGAGTTTTTTAACCTCTTCCTTCCAGATGCGGCCTACTCGGGGCCGTCGTTATTAGCAACGGGCCTGCGTATGAGTTGCCATCACTAAAAATGAGTTTATCATTGAGGCCTGTTTTCCCCCAGTCACAGTGTTCTATTTTATTATTCTAAGTATTATAAATGTTATATTATTTTATTATTTTAAAACAATTTTTTATACCTTTGTCGTACTCAAGAACTTTAGATGTAGGTAATCGTTTTGTGAATCTTGCGCCATTTTCTTTCATGAAAATTTATCCTAAAATTCGAACATTTTGCTCTGAATGTAACGGTACGTGAACACTTTTATAATGTATTTAAAAATTCTAAAAATATGTATGTAAATCATGTTTAGTGAATAATTACTCATTGTTTAGTGAATAATTACTCAGTGTTATTTATAAATAAATTATTTTAATCAGAAATCGCGTATTACTTACTTGAGTAGTTTTTATTCTAGTAAATAAGCATCACGTTGTAATACTATTTAGACAATTTAATTTTGCCAGTTGAAAATGTTATTTATCAGTTATATATGCCTTGATTATGTGATTCAGACTTACATCTGGTACAGTGCAGAAATACAGTAAATTATAAATTATTGATTTTTGCCCGTTTATACAGAAACTTCAAATGTAGTTAATATTTTGTACAAGCGTTCATTATGCTTGCTCAATTCCAAAGTTCGATTGAGAAAGCGACAAAAGAATAATATATACTACATGAAATGTCTTTATTAAAGAATAATTAATTCGGGGATCGCGCTATAGAGCGTATTTTATCAATTTTCTCCAATATACAGGATATCCCGAAAACACTGAAATGCGCTTTAATACATAATTTGTTAAAGATTAATCTTGAATTGTTTAAAATAACATAGGAAATACGACTACGTTCATGAAATATTCATTATAAAAATGTCTTGTGTATTTAGTTATTTTAAAGTATATTAAATATCCACTTGTGAAACTAAAATAAGCAATCGTGAATCATGAGAGTAAGCGCTACTTTGCTTTTCCTTCAAATTATAGGCATCTATTTTCTTTATGTCAATATGTATCATAGCAAACAAATTAATCATGAGTTCGTACTTGAATGAGTAACACAATGACTACTTAAAACTATATTAAATAACGTTTGAAAGCACTGGGAAGGTTAAGAAATGCCTGATGTATCCGTGAAGACTCGAGCATCCGTAGGCCTCTTTGGATGGCTCATCAAAATACACGCGCAGGCCCGTTACTAATTGCGAAGGCCCCGGCCTACTTTAAAATTCCCCAGATACGAAAATTTAACTTATACGCCAATAATACGTACTTAAAACATATATGCAAAGGATCGTCTGTTAAATTACTCTTCATCAGAATATGAGTTTATTTCTTTATTATGTGGCAACGCAACTAAAATTTTGTGTTCTGTTTCATAAGTAGTTCTTTTTTATTATAGATATAAAAAAAATAGCTGTGAATAAAATTGATATTATCGCATGTATTTAGCGCAGTTAAAAGCTTTTTTTTTAATTCCTTCTTTGTCAACCTTCAGCCACCTCAATTATAATCCTGAATAAAAGCTGGTAATGAGAACCTTCTTTTAATAACATATTTTTGTTTACGAATTTTGTTACTCAAAAGGACTGATTTTTAAGAATTAATTTTTTTTTGAAATTCTTTTAAAATAAACAAATGCACATTATTTACATGTAGAAACTGTTTTAATTGCATCCAGAGTATAAATGCAATTTTTTTCAGAAATGATCTATTTCGGATCTTGTTACATTAGAGGTAAAATTTTGCCAAATACCATTTCAGAAAAACAATGAATAGTTTTTCTTACTTAA